>CM021107.1:211155331-211603804 GCA_007115665.2 Sequoiadendron giganteum | reverse complement strand
AGATAGATAGGAGAGAGATATATGTAGAGAGAGGGAAATGAGAGATAGAAAGAGGGAGAGGGAGAGAGGAGAGATAAAAAGAGGGGAGGGAGGGAGAGATAGAGAGAGTAGAGAGGGAGGAGAGAGATAGAGAGAGGTGATAGAGAGAGAATAGAGAGGGAAAGAAGGTGGAGATATTGAGAGAGAGAGGCAAGGAGGGAGAGAGAAATAGGTATAGAGGGACAACTAGGTAGAGAGAAGTAGAAATGAAAGGAGAGATATAGGGAGAGGTAGGGATGGAGAGAGAGGTGAGACAAAAATAGAGAGAGGTCTAGGTAGATAGAGGAAGGAGGAGATAAAGAGAAAAATAGAGGGAAGGAGAGACGGAGGAAGAGGTAGGGATGGAGAGAGAGAGGTGAGAGAGATAAGAGAGAGGAGGGAGGAATAGGTAGGGAGAGAGGGGTGAGATAGAGAGAAAGAGAGTAGAGAGGGAAGGGGAAAGAGAGAAGTGAGATAGGTGATAGAGATGTGTGATGGAGCTTAAAATTAGAGAGATAAGGAGGAAGGTGGAGAGATTGAGATGGAAGGAGGGGGGAGAGAGAGATGTATAGAGGGATAGGTTAGATAGAGAGAAGTAGAGAGCAAAGGTGGGTGAAAGGAAGAGAGAGGGAGAGAGAGAGGGGGAGAAAGAGAGGTGAGATAAAGAGAAGTAGAAAGGGAAGGAGAGAGAGAGGGAGATAGAGAAAATTAGAGAGGGAGGGAGGGAAGGAGAGAGAAGTGAGATAGAGAGAACTAGAGAGGGAAGGAGAGATAGAATGACAAGATAGAGAGTAGAGAGGGGAGGAGAGAGTGAGGGAAGCAAAGAGAGAGAGAGAAAGAGAGGAGAGGGAGGGATGGAGGGATAGGTAGGTATAGAGAGTAGAGAGAGATATATAAAGATTAAAGGAGAGGGATGAGAGATAGAAAAATGCAGAGAGGGAAGGAGGGAGGGAGATAGATATTGGAGAGGGAAGGAGAGAGAGATGGACATGTAGAGACATAGTTCTTGAGCTCAAAGAAGATATTGTTAGATAAAGGGATGGAGATAGTGAGAGAGAGAGAGAGGTCTAGAGAATAAGATATGAAAATGAGTGAGATAGAGAGAGAAAGATGAAATTTGACCTCCTGAGTACTAAAATTTGACCTCCTGATTACTGAAATTTGACACGCTAATTACTCAAATTTGAGTAAGTCTGAAATTTTTAAGATCTTCCAAAAACTAGAATTTGCATTATAACTCTTAGAGATCTGAAACCACTCTCAAACATCCTGCCTATATATACATGAAATATAACTTAAAGTATAAGAAAGTAAATTTCCATATGTAAATGTCAACTTATACTTAAATTTTTATTTCATGTATATAGTTTCCTTGATAGAGAAAGCAAAAATCTAGTTTTGTGCAAAGCAGGCCATTTGGCGCTCACCAAAAGGCCTGCTTTAGACGTGTTAATTAACATGATTTGCTAAATTTTCTCATATTTTTGACCGTGCTCCCCATCTCATTTGCACGTATTTCAATGCAAGTTTATAAAAAAAACTATGATAGCATTAACCTCTATCTCAGCTATCTAAATATATATAAAAAAATTCATTTTGATTTAGTTAAGGTTTTGATCCATGGCTTCTATTGTAAATGCCTTCGTTTTTGGTCAAAAACCAACATGTGCTAGGTTTAGGATAGATTTTTACACGTTCATCGAAACGTGAAACAAATTACGTTTTTTGAAACTAGACTCCATTCTACACATGATGAAAAAAAAAATCAATTTTCAATTAGTTTGCAAAAAATTTGGAGGGGAGCAAGCTCAAATTTCAGCTTTTCAGGATGTGTCCACTTTGAAAATTCATAAAATATTATATATTCATTAAAAAAATTATCCGAAAGAAGGAGGATAAACTACATGGTGTTAACTAATTTATCACCATTGGGATATTTTAAATTCTAAAAAAAAGTTAACCAAAAAGGGGGGAGCCCTCAAGCGCTATCCTATTTTTTTTTATAAAAACAGGACCTACTTTGGCCCCCCCCCTTTTTGAGACCCTTAATCTTCATTAATTTTAAAAAACAATAGTAGCTTAGAAACTAGACTCGGAGCACTTCAACTTTTGTTCTTGCCGCATCTTGAAATTTTGAGCGTAACTATCTTCATTTTCTCGTGCAAATCAAATTTTTCTTGATTTCAGAAAAAAAAATGGCATCTTAAGAGCCAAAATTGTGTCACAGATTGGTGCACTTACCCAACAATGTGATTGGTAAAGTATTCATTTTAATGGTCTACCCTTACCCAAATGCTAATGACAAAGCAAAGCATATATTGGTTGATTAGAAAACCCTATTCATCCTTCTAGAAAACCTTTAAAGTAAGGTTTTAAGTCTCAATATTCTAAAACAACACTCTGTATGAGTTGTTTATCCTCTACAGACTTCCCTATTCATCCTTCTAGAAAACCTTTAAAGTAGGGTTTTAAGCCTCAATATTCTAAAACGCCACTCCCTATGAGTTGTTGATCCTCTACAAACATAGTTGTTCAAACCTCTTCTCCATTTAAGGAGGGTAATTTACTGCTAAAAAAATATTTATCTTGGAGTATTTTCTCCATACAACCTGAATTGGTTCCTCTATAATAGTTACTATACATAATTGTTGGAGGATGGAAAACAAATTGTGTTTTCCCATACTTTGTAAATCTTGTTCAAAGACGGCAGTTAGTGTTATGCACACAATAAGAGGACAATGTATTGAATTTGAGCTTCAAAATTTTTAACAACCCTTACTTTCAGCAAAACACTCTTGTTCGATCTCTACCTAACACATTATTCACATAACAACTGCATCATGAAAAACACAGTGGGTTGTGGCTCACTTATTATTTTATGCAGGCTATGAGAAATGAATGTTTTGAATTTCGCGTTGTACTCTTTTAACAACACCTAGTTCCAGAAAAACACTCTTTTTCAATATCTTCCCATATGTTTCCAACACAAAATTTACATAACAGTAGCATCATGAAAAACACAGTGGGTTGTGGCTCACTTCTTATTTTTTCCTGACTGTAACAAAATAATGTTTTCAAATTATCTTTCTTGTCTTATGAGACCACTTACTTTAAGAAAAACAGTCTTGTTCACTACCTATTCATATGTTTCCAACAAAAAAATTACTTTACTGTTGCAGTATGGAAAACACAATGGGTTGTCCTTGACTTTGCAAAAATATTAAGAAGACAACAGCTAGTGTTATGCACACAGTAAGAGGACAATGTATTGAATCTGAGCTTCATAATTTTTAACAACCCTTACTTTCAACAAAACACTCTTGTTCGATCTCTGCCCAACACATTATTCACATAACAGTAGCATCATGGAAAACACAGTGGGTTGTTGCTCACTTTTTTTTTTTCGGAATGTAACAAAATAATGTTTTCAACTTCCCTTTCTTGTCTTATGAGACCCCTTACTTTAAGGAAAACAATCTTGTTCACTACCTGTTCATATTTTTTCGACAAAAAAATTACTTAACTGTTGCAGTATGGAAAACACAATGGGTTGTCCCCGACTTTACAAAAATAGTAAGAAGACAAAAGCTAGTGTTATGCACATAGTAAGAGGACAATGTATTGAATTTGAGCTTTGTAATTTTTAACAACCCTTACTTTCAGCAAAACACTCTTGTTCGATCTTTGCCCAACACATTATTCACATAACAGTACCATCATGGAAAATACAGTGGGTTGTGCCTCACTTTTTATTTTTTTTTGGACTGTAACAAAATAGTATTTTCAACTTCAGTTTCTTGTTTTATGACACTCCTTACTTTAGCAAAAACAGTTAGAAGACAACAACTAGTGTTATGCACACACTAAAAGGACAATGCATTAAATTTGAGTTTCATAATTTTTAACAACCCTTACTTTCAACAAAACACTCTTGTTTGATCTCTGCCCAACACATTATTCACATAATAGTAGCATCATGGAAAGCACAGTGGGTTGTGCCTCACTTTTTTTTTTTTTGGACTATAACAAAATAGTCTTTTCAACTTCAATTTCTTGTTTTATGACACCCCTTACTTTAGCAAAAATAGTTAGAAGACAATAGCTAGTGTTATGCACATAGTAAGAGGACAATTTATTGAATCTGAACTTCATAATTTTTAACAACCCTTATTTTCAGCAAAACACTCTTGTTCGATCTCTGCCCAACACATTATTCACATAGCAGTAGCATCATGGAAAACACAGTGGGTTCTGGATCACTTCTTTTTTTCTTTCCGAAATGTAACAAAATAATGTTTTCAACTTCCCTTTCTTGTCTTATGAGACCCCTTACTTTAAGAAAAACAGTCTTGTTCACTACCTGTTCATATGTTTCCAACAAAAAAATTACTTAACTATTGTAGTATGGAAAACACAATGGGTTGTCCTTGACTTTGCAAAAACAGTAAGAAGATAACAACTAGTGTTATGCACACAATAAGAGGACAATGTATTGAATTTGAGCTTCGTAATTTTTAACAACCCTTACTTTCAGCAAAACACTCTTGTTCGATCTTTGCCCAACACATTATTCACATAACAGTAGCATCATGGAAAACAGAGTGGGTTGTGCCTCACTTTTTATTTTTTTTCCGGACTGTAACAAAATAGTTTTTTCAACTTCAGTTTCTTGTTTTATGACACCCCTTGCTTTAGCAAAAACAGTTAGA
Organism: Sequoiadendron giganteum; assembly: GCA_007115665.2. Taxonomy (NCBI): domain Eukaryota; kingdom Viridiplantae; phylum Streptophyta; class Pinopsida; order Cupressales; family Cupressaceae; genus Sequoiadendron; species Sequoiadendron giganteum. Next base: position 211,599,077 of record CM021107.1, on the reverse strand, counting down.
AGACAACAGCTAGTGTTATGCACACACTAAGAGGACAATGTATTGAATTTGAGCTTCGTAATTTTTAACAACCCTTACTTTCAGCAAAACACTCTTGTTCGATCTCTACCCAACACATTATTCACATAACAGTAGCATCATGGAAAGCATAGTGGGTTGTGCCTCACTTTTTGTTTTCTAGACTGTAACAAAATAGTCTTTTAAACTTCAGTTTCTTGTTTCATGACACCCCTTACTTTATCAAAAATAGTTAGAAGACAACAGCTAGTGTTATGCACATAGTAAGAGGACAATGTATTGAATCTGAGCTTCATCATTTTTAACAACCCTTACTTTCAGAAAAAACACTCTTGTTTGATCTCTGCCCAACACATTATTCACATAACAGAAGCATCATGGAAAGTACAGTGGGTTGTGCCTCACTTTTTTTTTTTTTTCTGGACTATAACAAAATAGTCTTTTAAACTTCAGTTTCTTGTTTTATGACACCTCTTACTTTAGCAAAAATAGTTAGAAGACCTCAGCTAGTGTTATGCACACAGTAAGAGGACAATGTATTGAATTTGAGCTTCGTAATTTTTAACAACCCTTACTTTCAGCAAAACACTCTTATTCGATCTCTTTCCAACACATTATTCACATAAAAATAGCATCATGGAAAGCATAGTGGGTTGTGCCTCACTTATTTTCTTTTCTGGACTGTAACAAAATAGTCTTTTAAACTTCAGTTTCTTGTTTTATGACACCCCTTACTTCAAGAAAAACAGTAAAAAGACAACAGCTAGTGTTGTGCACATAGTAAGAAGACAAGAAAAGTTGCAGATTTTGATATTCCATTTAAGCATTCCATTTCAATATCCTTATACATTTCGATGAGAAGATGCATAAGAAAAGTTGCAGAATGGAAAACACAGACTGTAAGAAAATAGTGTATAACATCATACCAAAAAATGGACTTATGTAAGCAAAGTTATTAAATTCAAACCATACCTTCCATTGGATTTACACCTGCAAAAGATAGTCACCGACGAGGACTCCTTTCTCGAGCTTGGAATGCTGAAGTGAACAAAAAAATCCATAAACGAAATCATAAATTTTATGGCATGGTACAAGCACATATTGGAAAAAGGAATCTACAATACCATTTCCTATTACAATAAAGAAATTGAAATGGGTTTTCTCATAATCACCCGTATTAGATGTTGTATCCTCTGCCACATCCATAGCAGTTGCACCTAAAGTTTGACATTGCATATTGAAATTCAAATTCAAACTATTGTTCACGAACAATGGAAAGGAGTCATCCAAAGGGGTTTGGTGATCTAACTATTGTATGGAATGCTTCGTATGCCGGGTTGGACGTTGACAACGATCCCTGGTTGCACTAAATCATGGACGCATGCGAACGGTGCTACTTGCAACTTGACCAAGATCCATAATGAATTCAAACAGAAATGCATTTGATTGTCGTAGGTCCTCTACAAACCTGTCCACGCATTTTGCATATGACTGCACTTGTTGTAGAGATTGTGGCGGTCTACGCATCACTTTCTTCAAGAGCTCGTTAGTGTCATTCCAAAGAGACATTGTCACCACATGTTCATCATATACATGAGCCATAGAAGGAGCTTGCACAGGGGTCAGAACATTAGGGTTATTTTCTTCTATGACCCCCTCTGAGAATGTCTCATTGAAATCTATGTTTGAATCAATTGGTTGACCTCCCCCGTCTAAATGATGACCCAAAAGAAATTTGTATTAGGTTGTAGAAAATGCAAAACACAATTCACTCCAATAAAGTAACGCAATTCGAATTGAAATTCACTTACCATGGACCACCCCTTCAACGACATATGATCTTTTAATCAAGTGAGCAACCTTGATGACATGTTTGCAAGTGTTCCCCTCCAAAATCCAAGGGTAGTCACAAACAAAAAGGTGCTCCCCAAATTTCCGAACAAGGTAGTGCATTGACCTACTTTGACTTTTCACCCAGTACCGTCCAGGATCTGTTTCATCGGGAATACAATCATCGTCTGAAATTGCCTTGGCCCGCTCCACACTAGATCACATATTTAAATATTTTTTGTTCGTCAGAAAACCATAATGCTACAAATTTTCCTTTTGCCTATAGAATGGCTCCATTTTATACACAAGTGTGTAATACAAATAGTCCATTCTCCTATTGTATTTTTTTAAACAATCGCACAAGTACTGAGTTTTTAGTATGCAATGGTACGACTCAATGGATGCATTCATATCTTGGTTGGCATGTGGGAATAGTCTGTAATTTTTTGCCCACATGGCTGCGAACAAAAACATCCAATAGTCAAGTAAGCCACAACGTATTAGACGTGACATCAAAGAATTTGAATGGTGCAAATCATGTGAGGTGATGAAAATTGTCAACTGACCAATTCAACCTTCTCCTTCGCACCAAGTCTTCTTGAATACTCTAAGAATTAGGCCTGATCATTGAACTCCTCAAAGAAAGATTTCAATAGCTGAGTGACAAAATCTTCAGTGTCAACGATTGCCATCATGATCGTTCCAATACTATGAAAGATGGCCATTGCCCTTTCCTTGGTTGCATACTTGTATAAATTCTTTAGCCAAGCCCTTTTGACATGCCAAAGGCATAGAAGCACATGACATTGAAAGACAACCCTAATAGACAATACAAATGATATTGCTTATCGCTAGACTGCATGTGAAAGTGGCATTGAAAATGAATAGAAAATGAGAAAGGTACACAAATAAAGAAAGGGATGCACATACTGTATGGCTTGGATCTCTGCAGTCGCATCATCGATCAAAAATGAATTGATTCTCCAGTCGGGCCTGGCTCTTCTTCCACGTTCAAGCAATACACGTAGCCATGCAAAGATGTCATCAATCTTGTTTCATGAGGAGACTACTCACGCAACCGGCACACCACTCTATTGCTCATTGAAAATGAGGAGAGTATATAATGGGTAATGTAGAGACAACAACTCGGCGTGAGCATTGTGAAGTTTACAGCTAGTAAGATCATTAAAAACACGACGAACTATTTGTCAATGTTTGTAACGCCTCACCTCATATTTGTTAGTTGCAAACGTGGAATCCATCGAGATCACTAAGTTGTGCGAGTAGCTAACCATCCTACCCAACATCCATGGAGTCTGAACCCCGATAAAAAAAGGTGTATTGTTCCCATCGGGCTGTTGAAAGTAGAAGAAGTTTTCAAAGTCTTCTCCACTCCATAGTAGGATGCTTGTGGAATAAACTTTGTGTTTTTGTGCGTGAGTACAACGCACCTTTTGCCACACATTCATTACATCATTTCTTGTAAGGAATTGATCTCTCTTAGACATCATGCCACATAACAGAGGATCGCTAACATGTTTATCCATTATTGCATTGACACTGACATCCATGAGCAAAAGGATTTCAATATAGCTTTTTCACTCCATGGATAGATTAGTGGCAAACATAGAATGCTTCTCTCCACTTGTGTCATGAATGCCATGGAAAAATTCACTGTTTTTATCTACGTGGAACATTTCTTTGTAGATAATATAGGCAACATCGGGTTTGCCTTCCATAACCTTTACCATGAAGTGGTATTGACAACCTCACTTTTGTATAAACGTCTTATGTGGTTTCTTCTCTAGTGGATGCCGGTTTTTATTGTCTTTAGGACCGTATTGACACCAATAGCTACAAGAAAGGCATCATCTCATCATGTTCAACCAAGAGATTAAAATCTCATTCGGCCATAGAAATGAATGTTGATATATACAAACCTCTTATACAAAATTGTTTTGCTATAAGTTTTGTTGTAGACGAGATAGGAGGTGGTAGGTTCTCTTATTTTCTTTTCCAAAATTTTTGTTTCTACACCTTCAATGTACGTTTCACCATGAATGAACTGATCAAGTCTTGTAAGAGGAATTGTTGCAACAAGGTTAGGGACCTTATCCTTGTTGACGAAAATAGTAGCCCATTCCAAATCGGAAGACAAAAAAGGAGAGCCTCCATTTTGTACATCTTGCACCTCCAATTCATCTAGCTTCTTCCATTTCAAACCTCTCCCCATTCTAGGAAATCACAACATTGGACGAATACTTAAAATTAGTGTGGATTGTGTGAAGAAGGAAAAAATCATTCATTAAACATAGATAAAATGTGCTTGCATTACTCTCACCCACGTAAAACCAATAGGACGTTCCGGCTTCAACCGAGGAAAATTAAAGGTGATAGATTCAATCGAGCTATGCATAAAATATAACACAAACACATGCTGGAAATCGGATAGTCCAACAACCCAAACATTGTGTTTTCTGAATAACGATTTTTTTTTGCACTTTTCTTTCAATCATGCGAATTTCAAACACAAAAATGGAATGTGTGGTTTGGAAGACATTCATGCTATCCTGTAACATTCCATGTTTCAAAACCGTAGGTGTTAAGAATCAAGTAACCTATCATAAGACAACCCCTGACAGTTGAACATGGGCATTCAAATAACTGAAACTAAACACTGTGTTTTCCGAATCACAATAATTTTTTGCACTTTTCTTTCAATCATGTGAAATACAAACACAACAATGGAATCTGTGATTTTGAATACATTCATATGGTTTTGTAACATTCCATGTTTCAAACCGGGAGGTGTTAAGAAGAAAGAAACCCACCATGAGACAACCCTTCACATTTAAACATGGACATTCAAATAACTAAAACCCAACACTGTGTTTTCCAAATCATTTTTTTTTTTCCAATTGATTTTGTCAATCATGCGAAAGTTAAACACAACAATGGAATGTGTGATTTGGAAGACAGTCATACTGTATTGTAACATTCCATATTGCAAATCCATGGGTTTTAAGAAGCAAGCAACCCACCATGAAACAACCCTCTACATTTAAATAAGGAGATTCAAATAACTAGAACCCGACACCGTGTTTCCCATTCAAAATTATTTTGTGGAGTTTTCTTATCAATCGAGTGAAATTTATACACAACAATGGAATGTGTGATTTGGAAGACACTCATACTATATTGTAACATTCCATATTGAGACAAGGAAAGATAAAAACAACAAACTAATTTGACAAGATGATTTCTTTTAGAATTCACAGATTCAACAAATATAACATCAACACTATTTGACTCAGGAAATATCATATTGAAGAACGATCGCAGAAGCACAAAGAAATTTGTGATCAAGAAAATATTAACAAACTAAAGGATTCAATCTTATTTCATTTTTTCTCAATACAAAATATGGGTTCAAAGGCTCCATGGTTGCGTAACAAAATTGTCTGAAAATAGAAAATGCCCTTCTCCCCCCTTTTCATCTCTTTCTTTCCTCTCAATTTTTTTTTTCTCCAATAATTGTTCGCAATCCTCATTAAAAATGACCAAGGTTGCAATAATTCATTAATAAATGGACACTGTTTCCATTACACCCTACGAATTCAGTCACTATTCATAATTACAAAATTTTCATGCATGTAAAGTAAAGATTCAGTTTTTGTTGATAGAAACCAAGTTCGCTAAACAATCGGAGGAGCCGGACCCCATAAAATCTCCGCAAGCATTTCATTAAGCAAATTATTAAATTCGGCTCGCTCTTCCTCTCTATCTAAAACAGAGATCACCCTCCAATATTTGGCGTAGTTGGAATTTTCCTTCCATGCAAGTGAACGTAGCTCAGAAACAATGTCAAGTTTTTCCTCCTCGAGCCACATTAAATTAGGCTGAATGATTGGTACTGGCTCGTTTTCCCATTCCGAAACTTCACTAGGAAGCACCATGTTGAAGAAAAACCTGGGATCAAAATTCTGCCACCTTAACAAAAACGTGGGTGTTAAGAAGCAACCAATCGACCATAACAAAACCTTTTACATTTCAAGTGGATGATTAAAATAATAGAAACCCAGCACTGCGTTTCCCATTTAGAATTATTTTCCGCACTTTTTTTTTCAATGTTGTGAAATTTAAACACAACAATGAAATGTGTGATTTGGAAGACATTCAAGTAACATTCCATGTTGAAAACCTGTGGGTGTTAAGAAGAAAGCAACCCACCATGAGATAACCCATTACATTTAAACAAGCAGATTCAAATAATTGAAACCCAGCACTGTGTTTCCCATTAGGAATAATTTTGTACAATTTTTTTATTGAAACCCAGCACTGCGTTTCCCATTCAGAATTATTTTTTGCAGTTTCCTTTTTCAATGGTGCGAAATTTAAACACAACAATGGAATGTGTGATTTTGAATACATTCAAGCAACTGAAATACTCCACATTCTGTTTCCCAAATTTCAAACACAAAGAACTTGTAAAACCCTCTACATTAAAACAAGGAGATTCAAATAAATGAAACCCGACATTGTGTTTCCCATTAAGAATAATTTTGTACAGTTTTTTTATTGAAACCCAGCACTATGTTTCCCATTCAGAATTATTTTTTGCAGTTTCTTTTTTCAATGGTGCGAAATTTAAATACAATGGAATGTGTGATTTTGAATACATTCAAGCAATTGAAATACTCCACATTTTGTTTTCCAAATTTCAAACACAAAGAACTTGTAAAACCCTCTACATTAAAACAAGGAGATTCAAATAACTAAAACCCAGCACTGTGTTTCCCATTAAGAATAATTTTGTACAGTTTCTTTATTGAAACCCAGCACTGCGTTTCCCATTCAGAATTATTTTTTGCAGTTTCCTTTTTCAATGGTCTGAAATTTAAACATAACAATGGAATGTGTGATTTTGAAGACATTCAAGCAACTGAAATACTCCACATTTTGTTTCCCAAATTTCAAACACAAAGAACTTGTAAAACCCTCTACATTAAAACACAAATAAATGAAACCCAACACTGTGTTTCCCATTAAGAATAATTTTGTACAGCTGTTTTATTGAAACCCAACACTATGTTTCCCATTCAGAATTATTTTTTGCAATTTATTTTTTCAATGGTGCGAAATTTAAACACAACAATGGAATGTGTGATTTTCAAGACATTCGAGCAACTGAAATACTCCACATTTTGTTTCCAAAATTTCAAACACAAAGAACTTGTAAAACCTTCTACATTAAAACAAGGAGATTCAAATAACTGAAACCCAACACTGTGTTTCCCATTAAGAATAATTTTGTATAGTTTTTTAATTGAAACCCAACACTGCGTTTCCCATTCAGAATTATTTTTTGTAGTTTCCTTTTTCAATGGTCTAAAATTTAAACACAACAATGGAATGTGTGATTTTGAAGACATTCAAGCAACTGAAATACTCCACATTCTATTTCCCAAATTTCAAACACAAAGAGCTTGTAAAACCCTCTACATTAAAACAAGGAGATTCAAATAAATGAAACCCAACATTGTGTTTCCCATTAAGAATAATTTTGTACAGTTGTTTTATTGAAACCCAGCACTGTGTTTCCCATTCAGAATTATTTTTTGCAGTTTATTTTTTCAATGGTGCGTAATTTAAACACAACAATGGAATGTGTGATTTTGAAGACATTCGAGCAACTGAAATACTCCACATTTTGTTTCCAAAATTTCAAACACAAAGAACTTGTAAAACCCTCTGCTTGCAACAAAATTACCCCTCACCTCGATTTCATGTGTATTCTCCTCCAAATCCTCCACGTGCACTCCACACGTCAGCTAATTTGGTTGGTATTCTCCTCGAATTCATCCATGTGCTCTCAGACCTTCAGCTTTCCCTTTCAACGTGCAGACAGGAAACAAAACATATAGTATTTTCGCCTTGCTTTCTCCAAATAGAAAAAGGCCCACGTCATTCCCTTCCACTTTTCCCGTGCCACACAAAAGAAACTTTCCGATGAAGCTAACCCGCCTACTTTTTCGCCCGGCAACAGCAGAGAAAACGCACTTGACGGCGCCGTTAACTCTTGCCTGACTGTAGATCAGACGTTTCGTCCCCTCTACTAGTTTCAAGCATCTGGCGGGCCCCGCACTACAACGTCTCATCATGTTATGTATGTATCCATGTATGTTCATGTGTATGTTTTTCATGCGTTTTTCGATGTACATAGGTGAATTTTGTCTATTCATTTGTTGCTTGTAGAATGTCATAGTTTTATTTAAAATAAAATTAATATGCAACCTAAATGGACCAAATACCTATTGGTAACCATAAATTTTTATCTCTAGTTTTTATATTCATCACATATGGACCAATAGTTGAACACAAAAAAACTATTTAGTGTCATAAAAACAACACATAATTATTTAAAATACAACTTATATAAAACAAAAATGGACCAATAGTTGAAGACTAAAACTTTTTGAAAATCCTTCATATTTAATGGAAAAATACATGGTATTTATTGTGCTCATCTTTTACGTTTGTGATAGGATAAATTATTAATATTAAATATTTCAATGCTTGTACATTGCTATCCCAATAGTTGTACACATAAGAATAATATTTTTTTACTATGATAACAATACTTTTTTGAATGAGTGTCTTATTTTATTAAATGAGCATTTTATTAGTTGCTACCAATAGGGAGGTTTACTATTGCATCCATTGCATTTGTTTTTCAAATAGTCGCTTGGCCAATGAGATTGTATTGTTTAAAATATTTTTGTCTTTTTCCTATAATTAGTATTTAAGCACATATTTTTTGTAATTGAAAATTATGGTTTATCTTTTTTTTTTCTATTGGTTGGAGTAGGTCTATTTTTCATTTTCGTTTAAGTAAATTAGGAAAATAGGGGCACATTATCTATTGTGGCAAATATTTAATCAGCGGAAGCAAATTGTGTCAGCTTTGGTCGCGGGTTGGTGTGTACTGAAGTAGTGAATACATGTTTAATGTATTAAATGCAAACTTTTTGATATGTGTTGGACGGTTGGTGGGTACACAAGCAGTGAATGCATAGTTAATTCATCAAATTTTAGGTGAGTGTTAGGTTTTATTTGTGCGTATTCTCATTTGTTTATTGTTTGTTGAGAAGCTTGTGTGTTTTTAGCTATGGGTTGTCGTCTTTGATGTTTGTTATTTTATGCAACACTTCAACGAGGGAGAAGTCATAGGAATGGTGTACTACTGGTGAGTGGCTCATTTTTTGTTTGTAATACTTGATAACTAGAAGTATGGGTCATTGTTATAGGGAAAAATGAATGGTTTGAACAAGATCTTGTCGACTATGGAGGCATTGAATGCATTAAATATGTGTTAATTGCTTGAGCGGTCAACAATCTATCAACAAAGCTTGCAAAATTTGTATTTAATATCTGAATGTCTGCAAAAATTTATCACGTTGGTTTTTTTTTTTGCAAATTTTATCATGTGCTTTAGTGTTTCATGTTTATGAACAAAGTATTATATATCATGGACTATGCTCATTTGTCCAATTTGTTTGTAAACCAGGAAAAATTGCTTGCAATTGGAGATGAAGGCAAAGATCTATACGGCTTCAAATATACTTGGTTGTTGAACAAGGAACTGGAAGGTCAAATTCTTGTATCATTCTTCCCCTTTATTCTCAATAAATTGTAAGTCTTCCAATGTGCCTAAAAATTATTCCTTGGGAGAGTTGTGAACAATAAAGGAGAAGCTTGGTTCAAGAATTTGACTTAATGAATAGACAAATGAGCATAGTGAATGACATGCCATGTAATTCATAAACATGAAACTATTTCTTTCCCAAAAGCAAGTTACTATTGCAATCATTGAATGTGCTTTTGAAATAGCTGTTTGGCCAATCAAATCATGTAGTTTAAAATATTTTTATCTTTTTTCTATACTTGGGATTTAAGGACATATTTCTAGTGTTTGAAAATTATGTTTTGTTTCTTTTTCTATTGGTTGGAGTAGGTCTATTATTCATTATCGTTTAAGTAAATTAGGAAAATAGGGGGACATTTTATATATTCTAGAAAATGTTTAATCAATGGATGCAAATTGTGGGAGCTTTAGCGGTGGGCAGATGGGTACAAAAGTAGTGAATGCATGTTTAATCCATCAAATGAAATTTGTGCGAGATGTGTTGGAGAGCTGGTGAGTGTGGAAGCAGTGAATGCATAGTTAATTCATGAAATGTCAATCGAGTGTTGGGTTTTTGATGGGGAGTCCTATCCCTCAAGAGAACTTTTGCTCTTCCCAAGACCTACTCTCTGGTCTTCCTAGGGTATTCCACTCTACCCTACTCAGGGATCACTCCTAAACCCCTCTCACCAAGTAGGACTCTCCACCAATTTCAAATTCCTCACCTTCACTCCCATTCCACCACTGAGCTTCCTTGGGCTCCAAACTGACCCAATGTGTCCTAACCACTCCAGGGCTTGGGAAGGGTATCCTAGCTGTCCCTTAGTTGTTTTTTCTCCCTACTGATCCAATTCTTTGGATACTTTCACCTTTTACCCATCGCTTTCAAGAAATTCTAGTTTCTAGGCCTTGTAGACTTTTCCCCAATTAGGCCTCCTAAAACCAGTTTTCATGGCTTTTCTCCCAAACGGTCTTAACAACCCCCGAATGTTTTTGCAGATTCCTTCTAGTGACCCTCAAGGTTTCAATATTTTCTAGGTCTTAGGTTCTACAAGTGTCCGTACATAGGATTGTCCTCAAACCCCCTATTTTCAAGGGTTTCTAGGGTTTTGGCTTAGTTTCCTCCTTTGAAGGCTTCAACGACCTCCTCAACTCTCCTCCTTGCACAAAAATGTCTGGAACACATGTGCCCACACTTCCATGCTCCTGATTGGCATAAACCAATCCATTCAACAACTTTCTTTACTGCTGTCCTCTCCAAGCCACTAGCTAGAATGCACTTGCACTCGCCTAGTGCTTGATGAATTCACCATCTCCCCTGCAAACCAAGACACCACACACCATATTTACACTATAAAAATAGTCCCCTACTTGATTCCAAGTGTCCATGGTAGCCTTTCCACGGGAATTCAAGTGGGGATCATTATTTACAAAAACTGCCCTGAACCGGCAGTGAGACCAAGAACACTAAAAACTTGCAAAATGATAATCAGTTCAATCCAAAGACTAATCTAATGCTTCACAAAATAAATAAATGACTCAAATGAAAGACTCAAAGCATCAGACAAGTCCTTTCAATCCATTCTTGACTGGATGAAGGCTCAAACATAGAAATTCAATGAAATTTGCACTCTTCCAACTCACAAAATCTCCTTCTCAAATCTCAATTCGTACAATCCATCCTCCAACTCAGGTATTAGGGTTTTTTTGACCTTATATACCTTTCTCCCACGTGCTAGGACCCTTGGGTCGGGCTTAGAGCATCATTTAAGCCATTTTCCAACTTCTAGGCCAAATTCCCAAGACAACATTGTCTAGTTTTGCCTAATCTACTCATTGAGACTTTTCTAGACTTCAAGGCTCTAAAATAACCTAGTTTTCCACCACACAATCATCAATTCACCCTTGGGACTTTATCAATTAGTCCTTATTACCTTGGTGGTTTGCTAGAACCACCTACAAGCCAAAATTGCCAAGATCTCACCAAAATACCTTGAGGTGCTCCTGCACCATTCTCCCCTTGCAACAAAGAAGTTAGGGAATCTGTGGTGTCAAGAGCTCCTCACTAATTCCATGCTTCTTAAATTCACCTTCCTCTATCCAAGTAGCCTCTGACTTTGGTTGATGTCTCCACTTCACTAGGAGCTCCATGTATGTCTTGTGCCTAGTCTTCTTCTTCACCCTTGAGTCTAAAATCCTGTCCACTTGTGGTCTGATCTGATCAGGTACCTTGATTCCTTCCACATCCTTACTGACCTCAACATTGTATTGTTCTTCTTCCATGTATGGTCCTTTTTACTTCACCAAGTCCTTCACATTGAAGATAGGAGAAATAGACATCTCCTTGGGTAACTCCACCCTGTATGCATTTGAACCATACTTAGCCAACACTTTACATGGCACTATCCTTTTCATCTGTAGCTTACCTGGTATGCCTTTCTGTAGTCTTTCCTTTTTCAAGTATACCATCACCATATCACCTATCTCAAATTGTAATTCTCTTCTCCCTTCATCTCTTTTAGCCTTCAACTTTTGATTAGCCTCTATCAATGCCTTCTTCACCTACTCATGAACCTCTCTCATTGACTGAGAAAAATCATCAGCATGACCATTGATTCCTTCATAACCTTTCAGATCTCTAAGCTCAAGTACACCCCTTGGATGAAAGCCATATACTATCTCAAATGGACTCTTACCCGTAGTCCTATTTGTGCTATCATTGTAAGCAAATTTTGCTTGTGGAATCACTTGTTCCCACCCTTGTCCATACTCCTTAGTTAAGTATCTCAACAAGTTACCAAGTACCCTATTGATCACCTCTATCTATCCATCCATTTGAGGATGATAGGCTAAGCTATGAGACAAGTTGGTTCCTAGCCTCTTCCAAAGAGTTTTCCAAAAGTGTCCCATAAACTTCACATCTCCGTCTGCAACTATGCTTTTTGGCAACCCATGTATCCTCACTATCTCTTTGAAGAATAGGTGTGCAATGTGACTAGCATCATGTGTTGTTTTGCATGGTATGAAATGGCTCATCTTGTTGAATCTGTCCACTACAACAAACACACTGTCCAAACCAGTCGGTGTCCTAGGTAGACCTACTATGAAGTCCATGCTTATGCATTCCCATGGTCTGTTTGGGATGGGTAATGGCTGATAAAGACCTGCATTTGTTGATGTTCCATTTTCCTTTTGACATACTCCACATTGTTCAACATACCTTCTTACATCTCTTTGCATTTTAGGCCACCAATAGAACCTCTCCACTAAGTCTAGTGTCTTGTTCAAACCAAAGTGACCACTCAAACTGCCATTATGCTTTTCTTGGATTAGATTCTCCCTCATGGAACCTCTAGGAACACATAATTGCTTTCCCCTAAACAATAGACCATTATGCAAAGTGTAATCAACATATTCACTGTGAAAATGGTTCAAAATTAGAACATACCTTGTAGATCACTAAGAAATCAGAATCTCCTTCATATAGATCTTTGAATCCTAGAACCCCTGTGCTTTGTAGCTGTATCTCTTGGAGAATAAGCAACCTCCTGCTAAGAGCATCAACAACCTTGTTGTTAATCCCCTTCTTATGCTTGATGGTAAAGGTGTATGACTGCAAAAACTCCATCCACTTGATATGCCTCAAACTGAGCTTCTCTTGAGTATTGATGAAACTTAAGGCCTGATTGTCGGTGTACACCACAAATTCCTTGGGAAATAGGTAGTGCCTCCACTTCTTAAGAGCTTGTACTAAAGCATATAGTTCTAAGTTATAGGATGAGTACCTAGACTTTGCTTCATTCAACCTTTCACTAAAGAATGCCACTGGCCTGCCTTCTTGGCTTAGGACAACTCCTACTGCTATGTTACTTGCATCACATTCCACTATGAATGGCTTGTCAAAACTTGGTAAAACTAGGGTAGGTTGGGTAACTATCTCCCTCTTCAACCTTTCAAATCCTTCATTGGCTTCTTTGGTCCACACAAACTTTGTTTTCAGTCCTCCTTTAATGGTGTCAAGAACCGGTGCACAGATTTCACTAAACCTTCTCACAAATTTCCTATAGAACTGAGCTAATCCATGGAAACTCCTAACTTCTGTCCCTGTCTTGGGAGTATGCCAACTAAGAATGGCTTCCACCTTGCTTTTGTCCATCTTCAAGTTCCCTTGGGATACTACAAATCCTAGATAGACCAATTCTTGCTTCATGAACTCACTCTTCTCAAGGTTTATCGTGAGCTTCTCCTCTTGAAGTTTCCTCAACACAAGTTCTAGGTGCTTCATATGTTCTTCTTTTTTTTTGCTAAAGATGAGAATATCATCTAAGTAGACAACCACAAAGACTCCTATAAAGTCCTTCAAGACCTCATTCATCACCCTCATAAAAGTGTTAGGTGCATTTTTAAGCCCGAATGGCATCACTAACCATTCATACAACCCTTCTGTGGTTTTAAATGTTGACTTCCATTCATCTCCCTCTTTCATCCTAATCTAATAATAGCCACTTTTCAAATCAATTTTGGAGTAGTACTTAGCACCCCCTGGACAATCCATTAGATCTTCTATCCTAGGAATAGGAAACCTATACCTAATGGTTATCCTATTTATGGCCCTAGAATCAGTACACATCCTCCACTTATCTCCTTTCTTAGGCGCCAACACCACTGGAACAACACATGGACTTATGCTCTTTCTGATCAGCCCTTGGTCCAAAAGTCCTTGGACTTGCCTTGCTATCTCCTTATTCTGCTCTGGTGTCATCTTGTATGCATCCTTGTTAGGTAGTGTTGCTCCTGGTATAAAGTCTATCTAATGACTGATTGCTCTCTTAGGTGGTAGTGTAGCTGGTGTACCTTCACAAATGATGTCCCTAAACTGATCCAACAATCGCTTCACTTCTGTTATCATAGGTAGCTGATTAGGTAACTCCTCTTCCTTTGGCTTCAACATGATTGCATAGGCCACTCCTTCTTCCTCCTCCATGCCCTTTAGGAATTCCTTTCCACTCATCAAAAGTGCACTAGATTCTGCCTTTTCCACTATGGTTTCCTCTATTAGAGACTGAATTTTGTAAGTCACTCCATCCTTCTTGAATGAGTACTTATTCTCCTTGCCATGGTGCACTGCCTCCCTATCATATTGCCATGGTCTACCAAGCAACAAATGGCATGCATCCATTGGTAACACATCACACAATATCGTATCTTGATACTTCCCTATAGTGAACTCAACCCATACTTGCTCATTGACCAATATATTCTACCCCTTATTCAACCAAGTAACCTTGTAAGGACACACATGGGGTATCTTGATGAGATTCAACTTCTGTACTGCCTCCTCTGATATGACATTATCAGTTGATCCTGAGTCAATGATGACCTTGAAAACCTTATCTAGTATCTTGCACTTTACTCTAAAAAGAGCTCTCCTTTGTTTGTGTTCATCCTCGGTAGGTGCTTTGATCAAGATCCTCCTTAACATGAGATTCTCTCCTTTCTCCAAATCTAGACTCGCCTCTGAATGTTTGGAGTAGTCCTCTTCTTGAACATAGTTGATCTTCCTCTCACTTTGTGAAGATGCTGGCTTGTTAGGACACCTATAAGCCGGATGACCCAACTGTCCACAATTATAACACTTCATGGAAGCAAAATGAGAGCTTCTCCCAACTCCTCCTAATTTGCCTCTTCCACCATTGAAAGAACTTCTAACTCTGTATTCCCCTCTATTATTTGACTCATGGGACTATTCTCCAACCTTGGAATCACCTTGGCTTCTATTCTCATTACTCCTTCCACCAAAACCTCCTCTATGTCCACCTCTAGGGTCTCTACCTCTTCCTTTACCCCTAGTATTAGAATCTTGTTTCTTTTTCAATTTCTTTTCCACTTTAATAGCCATTTGGTAGCAACTATGGAGGTTAGTAAGTGTAAAGAGACTCAACTCCTCTTGTATGTTCCATCTAAGGCCGCTCAAATACCTAGCAACCTTGATGCTTTCAACTTCTTGCACTCTATACCTAAGGCTTAGCTTTTGCAACTCTTCTATGTAGGCAGCTACATCTAGGTCTCTTTGTCTGAGATTATGCCTCTTCTTGTGCAATTGGATATCATAGTCCTCAGGTAGATAATTTTCCTTCACTTTTGCCACCATTGTTTTCCAATTTCCTATGGGTTTCATGCCTTCCTTCTCTCTTTCTTCTTGCAGAAACTTCCACCAAGTTAGTGCTTGTCCTCTTAGCCTTGATTTGGCTATCTTCACCTTTTGTGCCTCTGTAATTCCATCACATTCAAAGTGATTCTCCATTCTTTCTATCCATTCCATAACTAACTCTGCATCCATTCTTCCTGTGAAAATAGGGACACCTTCAAGTGCCTTGCCACTCAATACCTTCAATGCTTTGAGGAAGGGTTCCTCTGCTAGTGGAGGGTTAGGTTTTGGTTCTATGTCTTCCTCAACATGGCTCTTACCTTTGTCTTTTTCCTCTGCTAATTGTACCTTCATCTTGCTTGCAATCTCTGCCACCTCTTCTAATTTGTGCTTCATCTCTTCCATAGCCTCTTCAAGGTGTCTATTCTTTTCTTGTTGCTCTGTCAAGTCTCTAGCTAGCTCTGCATTGGTCACCATGGTGTTCTCTCCTATGGATTCTCTACTCTCTGACATTCACTTCTCAATTCCCAAGCCTTTTTATGGCTCTGATACCAATTTGATGGGGAGTCCTATCCCTCAAGAGCACTTTTGCTCTTCCCAAGACCTATTCTCTGGTCTTCCTAGGGTATTCCACTCTACCCTACTCAAGGATCACTCCTAAACCCCTCTCACCAAGTAGGACTCTCCACCAATTTCAAATTCCTCACCTTCACTCCCATTCCACCACTGAGCTTCGTTGGGCTCCACACTAACCCAATGTGTCCTAACCACTCCAGGGCTTAGGGAAGGGTATCATAGCTGTCCCTTAGTTGTTTTTTCTCCCTAATGATCCAATTCTTTGGATACTTTCACCTTTTACCCATCACTTTCAAGAAATTCTAGTTTCTAGGCCTTGTAGTCTTTTCCCCAATTAGGCCTCCTAAAACCAGTTTTCATGGCTTTTCTCCCAAACGGTCTTAACAACCCCCAATTTTTTTTGAAGATTCCTTCTAGTGACCCTCAAGGATTCAATATTTTCTAGGTATTAGATTCTACAAGTGTCCGTACATAGGACTGTCCTCAAACCCCCTATTTTTAAGGGTTTCTAGGGTTTTTAGCTTAGTTTCCTCCTTTGAAGGCTTCAACGACCTCCTCAACTCTCCTCCTTGCACACACATGTCTAGAATACATGTGTACACACTTCAATGCTCCTGATTGGCATAAACCAATCCATTCAGTAACTTTCTTTACTGTTGTCCTCTCCAAGCCAGTAGCTAGAATGCACTTGCACTCGCCTAGTGCTTGATGAATTCACCATCTCCCCTGCAAACCAAGACACCACACACCATATTTAAACTATAAAAAAATTCCCCTACTTGATTCCAAGTGGCCATGGTAGCCTTGCCACGGGAATTCAAGTGGGGATCATTATTTACAAAAACTGGCCTGAACCGACAGTGAGACAAAGAACACTAAAAACTTGCAAAATGATAATCAGTTGAATCCAAAGACTAATCTAATGCTTCACATAGTAATTAAATGACTCAAATGAAAGACTCAAAGCATCATACAAGTCCTTTCAATCCATTCTTGACTGGATGAAGGCTCAAACACATAAATTCAATGAAATTTGCACTCTTCCAACTCACAAAATCTCTTTCTCAAATCTCAATTCGTACAATCCATCCTCCAACTCAAGTATTAGGGTTTTTTTGACCTTATATACCTTTCTCCCACGTGCTAGGACCCTTGGGTCGGGCTTAGAGCATCATTTAAGCCATTTTCCAACTTCTAGGCCAAATTCTTAAGACAACATTGTCTAGTTTCGCCTAATCTACTCATTGAGACTTTTCTAGACTTCAAGGCTCTAAACTAACCTATTTTGCCACTACAAAATCATCAATTCACCCTTGGGACTTTATCAATTAGTCCTTATTACCTTGTTGGTTGGCTAGAACCACCTACAAGCTAAAATTTCCAAGATCTCGCCAAAAGACCTTGAGGTGCTCCTGCACCAGTTTTATTTGTGCTAATTCTCATTTGTTTATTGTTTGTTGAAAAGCTTGTGTATTTCTTGTTGTAGGTTCCCCTCTTCCATGTTCTTTATTCTAGGAGCAATGCACTACTAGTGAGTAGCTCATTTGTTTGTTTATGATACTTGATAGCTAGAAGTATTGCTTGTTGTTATGAGGGCTAAGGGGAAAAATGGGTACAATAGATGACATATCCTAACCTATAAACATGGAGTAGTTGAAGCCAAGGAGTAGGGGAGTATTGCAACAAAGGAGAATTATCATAGGATCAATTGAATGCTTTGAGTAAGGTCTTGTCGACTGTGGAGAAATTCAATGCATTAACTATGTATTCATTGCTTGAGAGGCTATCAACCTATCAGCAAAGTTCACAAAATTTGTATTTAAGGTCTAAGTGCTTGCAAAAAATTCTCACGCCGGTCTATTTTTTTCCAAATTCTGTCATGTTCCCCTAGTATTGATTTTCTTATAAGCAAAGCGGCAAAATAGAAGTTGCTTGCTATTGCATTTGTTGCATTTGCTTTTCAAATAGTCACTTGGCCAATGAAATTGTATTGTTCAAAATATTTTTGTCTTTTTCCCATAGTTAGGATTTAAGCACATATTTTTTGTGTTTGAAAATTACAGTTTATCTCTTTTTCTATTGGTTAGAGTAGGTCTATTTTTCATTTTCGTTTAAGTAAATTAGGAAAATAGGGGCACATTATCTATTGTGGCAAATATTTAATTAGCGAAAGCAAATTGTGTGAGCTTTGGTGGTGGGCTGGTGTGTACTGAAGCAGTGAATGCATGTCTAATGCATTAAATGAAAACTTTATGAAATGTGTTGGAAAGTTGGTAGGTACACAAGCAGTGAATGCATAGTTAATTCATGAAATCTCAAGCGAGTGTTGGGTTTTATTTGTGCTTATTCTCCTTTCTTTATTGTTTTTTGAGAAGCTTGTGTATTTTTAGCTCTGTGTTGTCATCTTCGATGTTTGTTATTCTTGATAGCTTTGAGAAACTGAATGCTTTGATCAAGGTCTTGTCGACTGTGGAGGCATTCAATGCATTGACTATGTATTCAATGCTTGAGTAGCTACTAGCTTATTAACAAAGCTTGCAAAATTTATATTCAATGTCTGAGTATTTGCAAAAAATTATCACGTTCTTCTATTTTTTCCTAAATCTTGTCATGTGCCCCTAGTATTGTTTTGCTTGTAAGAAAAGCTGCAAAATAAAAGTACATGATAAATTTTACAAATATCTGTAATGCATCGTAAAAAAGTGAATGCATAGTTAATGCATTAAATATTATGTCAATAATAGCACAATTGTTCGATTTGCCTTTGATATGGTGAACTGGTCAGACAAATTCATTAATCTAAATATATGTAATTTTGTTTCTAGAGTGAGTTTTGTTTGAGCAATTTTCTCAGTAAAGCAATATTTTTTAAGCCTAAGATTAGATTTCTAAATATGTGTAAACAAGAAGGCTTGTGTATGCTTGGATGTTCTACATACCTAGTGCATGTGGACTAATTGCATGGATGGTAAGAATGGTGGGGTTGTTGTGTGTAGACATGTGAGAAATTTCACTTGAAACAAATTTGTACCCTGGTTGATGCATTGGGCTATGATCTGCAAATTTTGTGAAGAACATTTTTCAAATCAATTGTTATGGCTTAGTAGATTTTGTAGTCTACAAGTGCTTCTAATTTAAGCAGGGGGCAGAGGACTGTATCAATGTAACTGTATTCATTCTACAAAGTCTATTAAGTCGTTGTCCTTGTCCTCATATTGGTGCTTTTGTCTTGTTGTGACTAGAAGTATTGTTTGTTGTTATAAGGCCTAATGGTACAAATGTATATAGTAGATGGCATATGTTATGTAACCAAGTTACATGGAGTAGGTGAACCTAAGGAGTAGGTTACTATTGCAATGGTTTCATTTGTAATTCAAAGATAATAAACAATTCATCTTTTCTTCTATTGGTTGGAGCTTGTCTATTATTCATTTTTGTTAAAGTAAATTAGGAAAATAGGAGAACATTAAATATTTTGCAAATATTTAATCATTAGATGCATATTGTGTCAGCTTTGGAGGTGAGGTGGTAGATACTGAAGCAGTCAATACATGTTTAATGCATTAAATGGTATGACTGGTGGGTCATAAACAATAGTCTATTAGATGCAAATTGTTTGATATTTGTAGGTGGGCTTGTGGGTACATAAGTTGTGGATGCATAGCGAATGCATGGAATTCCAGGGAAACGATCAAATTTTATTTGTGCTAATTTTCATTTTTTATTGACTATTGAGAAAATTGTGTGTTTTTAGCTTTGGATTCCCTTGTTCCATGTTTGCTAAGTCTATGAGGCCCTTGAATGGTGGAGGAACTATAGAGTTTTGTTTGAGCAATTTTCCTATTAGCTTATTTTTTGTGGCTAAATCAGGAAACATTAGCATTCACTTTGAAACAAAACATAGGAAATGCATTAAACATTCTAAGTAAAGGAATGACATCAATAAGTGCATTAAGAAACATGATATTCCAATGTGTCTAAGAATTATGTATTAGAAGAGTTATGAACAATAAAGGAGAATGTTGGTTCAAGAATATGACTTTCCAAATAGATAGAGAAGCATAGTGAATGACATGCCATGTAATTCATAAACATGAAATTATTTTTTGTCCAAAAGCATGTTACTTTTGCAATCAAAAATATACATAATTACAATCATGGGATATGCAATTCATTGGTTAAATATTTTCTAAAATTTATGTCTTAAGTGCTAGTGTGTGCTTATTCTCGTTTGTTGAGAAGATTGTGTCTTAGCTCTAGGTTGTCATCTTTGATATTTGTTATTCTGTGCAACGCTTGAATGGGGGAAGAGCCATAACAGTGGTGTATTACTGGTGAGTGGTTCATCTATATGTTCGTGATACTTGATCACTAGAAGTATTGCTCACTATTATAAGGAAAATTGAATGGTTCATTTCTTTTATGCCAATCAACCCTTTGTTAAAGGTTGTGCAATTTGTATTCAGCGATTAAATATTTAATCAAGTGTCAATTTTTGGATTGAAACTGTGTTAGTTTTTTACATCAACGTTTTGGATCATAATCTCTCTCTCTTTATTGCTTGCAGATCATCCTGATGATGGATCATGGAGTATGATCTGAAACGTTGATGTAAAAAACTAACACAGTTTCAAACTAGAAATTGACACTTGATTATCATGGACTGTGGAAACTTGATGCTTTTAATTGATTAAATATTTTCCAAAATATATAATGTCCTATTTTGCTAATTTACTTAAAAGAAAATAAATAGTAGACCTACTGGAATTTAATTCAATAGTTGTAGATTGATTGAAAAGTGTGTCATATCCAATGCACATCATACAATTGCAATAGTGACCTACTTTGATTGCAATAGTAACTTGCCTTTGAGAAAAATGCCATGCAGTAAAACTGATATAATTTGCATTCAATTCTTAATTTTATCATTTTCATTTGTAATACTTGCTTGGCCAATTAAATTTGATTGTCTTCTAGTAGGTCTACTATTCATTTTAGTTTCAGTAAATTAGGAAAATATGGGAACATTATATACTTGGGATTTATGAACATATTTTTCAAGTTTGAAAACCATTATTTATCTCTTTTTCTATTGGCAAAGCTAGACTGGAGGTTTAAATATTAATTAATTTCCTTTCAAGTATTTATCCACTTACATCATTGAAAATTCCCACCAAAAATAATTGGTATCAAACCATTAAAGTGACGCATTCAGGAAGGGAAACAACATTGAAAAGTTCCTTGAGAAACACAATATGATGAGGCTAGTGGTATGGAGCAATCCTAATACCTCATAGTGTGTCAATGTTGAACAAGTGTAAACGGGAATTCTTGTTTATGCTTTGTTGTGTTTCATACATTCTAGATGTCAACTGAGTGCATGGATAGTGAGAATGGCAAGGGTGTTACATGTGAATGTGTGAGAATATAGACTTGGAAGAAATTTGTCCGTTGATTGATGCATTAGAATAGTAGTATGTTTTTGCTACATAAAGCAATATTGTTTTAGATCTTATTCGGTGGAAGCTTAAAATGCATTAACTGTGGATTGATTGCTTTGATAGGCACTAACCTACCAACAAAGCTTGTAAAATTTGGATTTAATGATTAGATGTTTGCAAAAAATTATCGCGTTTTTCTATTTGTCTTATTTGCTTAAAGGAAAATGAATCATAGACTTTCTTGAAAGAAAAGAGAAAGATATAAATGATAATTTTCAAACAAAAAAAATATGTTCTCAAGTGCTATCTATAGAAATAAAAGCATAAATGTTTAGATTATAGAATTTGATTTGTTAGCAAGGGTTGTGTATCAAGTGCAATGAGTAAATTTCCAATGACAAAGCTCATATAGTTTGGATTTAATTCTTACACATTTGGAAAAAATTATTGTGTGCTCCTATCTGTCATGTTTATGAATTGCATGTTGTATGCCATGGACTATGCTCATTTATCTAAAGTGTATCTATAACAGGAATCATTGGTTGCAATTGAAGTGGGGGGAAAAGATCTATATCTTTGTAAATATACTTGGTTCTTCAACAACAAGCTGTAAGGTCAGATTCTTGTATCATTTTGTCGTATTGTTTGCAATAAAATTTAATTCTTTCAATGTGTCTAAGAATTATGTATTGGAAGAGTTGTGAACAATAAAGGAGTATGCAGGTTCAAGAATGTGACTTCTCAAATAGACAAATGGGCATCGTGAATGACATGTCATGTAATTGATAAAAATGAAACTATTTTTTTGCCCAAAACCATGTTGCTTTTGCAATTAGAAATATTCATATTTGTAAACATGGAATATGCAATTCATTGGTTAAATATTTTCCAAAATTTATAATGTCTTCCTACTCTCCTATTTTTCTTAAACAAAAATCAATAATAGACCTAGTGCATTAATCGTGTATTCATTGTTGTAGTTTCAACCAGCTCGTTGCTAAAGCTTGTGCAATTTGTATGCAGAGAATAAATATTTGGCAAAATATATAATGTGTTATTTTCCTAAATTACTTAAACAAAAATGAATATTAGACCTATTGCAAGCAATATCAAAGGAGATAAATGATGGTTTTCAAATAGAGAAAATATGTCCATCAATCCCAAGTATATAATGTTCCTATGTTTTGATAATTTACTTAAGCTAAAATGAGTAGTATACCTACTACAAGAAAACCAAATTAGATTGGCCAAGTAAGTATTAGAAATGAAAATGAGAAAATTAAGAACTCAAGTGTTTTCTATAGAAATAAAATCGAAAATGTATAGATTATAGAATTTGATTTGTTTGCAAGCGTTAATTCTTGAATATTTGGAAAAAAATATTATGCGCTCTCGTGTTTCATGTTTATGAATAGCATGTTCTATGTCATGGACTATGCTCATTTGTTTGAATTGTACTTGTAATAGGAACCATTGGTTGCAACTGAACTACAAGACAAAGATCTATATCGCTACAGTTAGACTTGGTTCTTTAACAAGTTGTAAAGTCAGATTCTTGTATCATTCTCCCGCTTTGTTTGCAATAAAATTTAATTCTTCCAATGTGTCTGATAATTATGTATTGGAAGAGTTGTGAATAATACAAGAGAACATTGGTTCAAGAATCTGACTTCCCCAAGAGATAGATGGGCATAGTGTATGACATGACATGTAATTCATAAACACAAAACTATTTTTTGCTTCATAGAAAGTTATTTTTACAATCATGGAATACGCAATTCATTTTTTAAATATTTCCCATAATTTAAAGTGTCTTCCTACTCTCCTATTTTTCTTAAATGAATATCAATAATAGACCTAGTGCATTAACCATGTGTTCACTGTTGTAGTGTCAACTAGCCCGCTGGAAAACCTTGTGCAATTTGCATCCAACAATTAAATATTTTCCAAAATATATAGTGTCCTATTCTCCTAAATTACTTAAACAAAAATGGATAGTAGACCTACTACAAGGCAATCAAATTTGATAGGCCAAGTAAGTATTATAATTGCAAATGAGAAAATCAAGAATCGAATGCACATTGTGTTAGCTTTAATGTCATCATGAACTTAATGTGCCTGTCATTTTGCTCAGAGGAAAGTTATTGTTGCAATCAGGGTAAGTCGCTATTGCAATTGTAAAATTTATATTGGATATGGTACGCTTGTTAATCAATCTATAGCTATTGCATTGAATTCATCCATGGTTGGCGAGACGTTGTCCAATGTATATAGTTTTCCCTTTGTAGTTCTCATTCGTTTACTATGCCTGAATTCCAAAGGAAACAATTGCATATGTAACCTACTTCCCAGTTTCACCTATTTCATGTTTATGAGTTGGATAGCATATTCCAATTTCTTTATCCATTTACTACAACTTGTGTATTGACTTTAGTTTACTCTACTTCCTAAGTTAGCTTTAGTGTTTAGGAAACATGTGTGTACATTATTTTCAAAGTTAACTCAACATCCCAAAGTAATTGGTAGTTGTGCACCTACTTTTGCATGTCTACAATTATGTATATTTGATACATTTCAATTCTTCAAGTTCTTTATAAACAATGTAATCGTAGCCATTTGAATTTGTTTGAACCAATCCTCAAATTTATTATACATTGAATCTTTGATTCTCTAAAAACTAAAAAAGAAATGTAAACTGTAAAACTGTGTGGAAGCATTGGAAAGCTACTATGATGCTATTCTACAACAATTTATTGTTGTTTTGCACAAAATGTTCACTACATCATCTATGTTTTGTTATTAGAAAATCCCCAATTTTAAAATACTATTTTTTTAGAGAATCCTCTCTCCTTTTTTTTTGGAAATATGACATCCAATTTGCCCATTTTTTTTATTATTAACTGGATTGATGAACTTTTCACATTTGTACTAAACCAATGTTTAAAAAAAAGAAAAATGTCATGAATGGCAAGTGACAATGGACAACGCAAACATGATAGCTTGTAGAAATTCAAGGCATGTTTTATGGTTTGCTGCCAATAAGCATTTCATGTCCCTAGCTTTTTGCCAATAGGCAAGTTACTGTTGCAGTCAAACCAGGTTGCTATTGTAATTGTTTGATGTGTTAGTTTAAGATGTTGAGGCAAATGTTCTAAATACTAGAGCTAACTTAGAAATTATATGAAAGCAAAGCACTATTGCAATATTTTCATTTCCAATTGAACGATATTAAACAAAGAGGAATTATGATAGGAATAATTGAATGCTACATAAATTATAGAATTTCATTGGCACTAATATCAAATGCACTCTAGCGATTTGTTAAAATTTGGAACAAAATAGACCAGCGTGATGAATTTTGGTAAACATTTAGACATTAAATTCAAATTTTGTGAGATTTGATGATAAGATACTAGTCAATCAAGCAATGAATACATAGTTAATGCATTGAATTCCTTCGCAGTAGACAAGGCCTTGCTTAAAGAATTAAGTTTTCCATGTGCTACCTCTCATTTGTTCATTGTTCGTCAATTACAAATGAAACCATTACAATACTGACCAGATCCTTGGCTTTGACTGTTCTCTATTAATATGCTACATAGCATATGTCATCTACTGTAGTTTTTTGTGTGATTATTCCTTTTGGAAAAAAGCAATACTTCTAGTTGCAGTGGCATAAAGGTACTTATATCAAGACAAGGGCAAGAAGCATCTACTACTATTAAAAGGTCCCATTAGAAAACTACGAATAGTTTTCCCTGATTCTTAGAAAGAGGGTAGCAAAACAAATGAGAAAGGCTTCATTGGTTAATAAGAATTTTATTCTAAGGGCTAACAACCTATTTAATAATAGACTACCAAGTTTACTCAGCTATAAAAATTGATTTTGAAAATGTCTTCCCCAAGATTTGTAGATTATACTGCAATACATGAACTGATGGATAAACTTGTATCAAGCCAACATTATTACACGTTTACACGTAGAAGTTATACCATTCTTACCATCTATGTGCTTGGTCCACCTGTGCCACATGTGCAGGGAGTGGGAGCATACACAAGCCTTTTCGTTTACACCTGTTTAGCATTGTAACCTTAGTTTGACAGAGTATTGTGTTATTAGCTATTGTGATTGGTTTTGTCCACTGACATGAGCATATCATGTTTATCAAGGAAAATTTTGGATTTTCTTGTGGTTTAAGATGTTGAGTTAACTTTGTAGACAATATATACACACTTTTATTCAATGGGCAGATGCCCTAAAAACTAAACCTAACTTAGAAATCCTACGAAGGTAGGTTACTATTGTAATCTTCTTATTTGCAATTGAAACATAGTAAACAAAGCAAGATTATCACAGAAATAGTTGAATGCTACATAGATTATAGCAATCAATTGACACCCATATCAAATGCACATCTAATGATTTGCTCAAATTTGCAACAAAATAGACTAATACAATTTTTTTTTGTAAACATTCAGGCATTAAATACAAATTTTGTGAGCTTTGCTAATAAACTAGTGGCCACTCAAGCAAATTCTGCCAACTTTGGCGACAAAGTGGTAAGTACTGAAGCATTCAATGCATGTTTAATGCATTAAATGGTCTAAATTTCTGATCATAAACAATAGTCTATTAAATGAAAATTGTGCAAGATAGACTTTTCCAAACATCTAGACATTAAATACAAATATTTCGAGCTTTGTTGATAGGCTAGTGGCTACCCAAGAAATAAATACATAGGTAATGCATTGAATGCCTCAATAGTTAGTAGGCCTTGCTAAATTTTTTTATTTTTTCCTATCTTAATTCTCATTTGTTGCAATTCTTCTATTGGTTGGAGTGGGCCTATTATTCAATTTTTTAAAAGTAAATTAGGAAAATAAAAGGACACTATATATTTTGCAAATATTTAATCATTGAATGCAAATTATGTCATCTTAGACAGCGGGCTGGTAGATACTCAAGCAATCAATGCATGTTTAATGCATTAAATGGTATGAAAGGAGGATAAAAAATAATGGTCTATTAAATGTAAATAACATAGGAAATGCATTAAACATTTTTAGCAAAGAAACGACATCGACAAGTGTGTTAAGAAATAGGATATGCTAGTATTAGTGATAGGAACCAATCCCAATATCTCGTAGTATGTTGTTGATAGGTAATGCAATACTCTTGTTCCTTATAGATGCATACAATGCATTGACTCTGAATACATTGCTTGGATAGGCACTAGCCTACTAGCAAAGTATTTTAAACAATTCAATTTCATCAGACAAGCAACTATTTCAAAAGTGAATTCAATGATTTAATAGTAACTTGTTGCAACTGTAGTTTTACAAATTCATCTAAGTGGTTGTGCTTGTCCTAATATCAGTGCTTTTGTCCTCTTGCAACTAGAAGTATTCTTCATTGTTATAAGGCCTAATTGTACAAATAGGTATGGTAAATGATAAATGACATCAAACGGTTGAAGCCAATGAGTAGGTTACTATTGCAATAGTTTCATTTGCAATTGAGAGGTGATAAAAAATGTATGTCCTTTTCTATTGGTTGGAGTATGCCTATTATTCATTTTTGTTAGTTGATTATGAAAATAGGACATTATATATTTTACAAATAATTAATCACTCTCATTTGTTGTAATTGTTCTACCTTTATTTTATCTATTCTCTAGCCATTGAGTATTGCAAACATACAAGTGAGCCACTCGTTGGTGGTCCACTATTGCTATGCCTTCTCCCATGTTCAACCGCTAAACAAAATAATGAACATTGAAAGGGGGTTTCCAAAGTTTAAAAACACAAAATCTTTTAAACGAATAATAAACAAAGGAGAATAAGCATAGATAAAACCTAGCATTCATCTAAGATTTCATGAATTGACTATGCATTCACTACTTGTGTACCCTCTAGCCCTCCAACACTTCTCGCAAAATTTGCATTTAATGCATTAAATGTGCATTAATTGCTTGATGATAAAATTTGCAAAAAAAAGGGCCATCGTGATAGATTTTTGCAAACATTTAGACATTAAATACAAACTTAGTGAGCTTTGTTGGTAGACTGATGGCCACTCAAGCAATGAACACATAGTTGATGCATTAAATGCCTCCATAATTGCAAATAACTTGGTCAAACCATTCAATTTTCCCTGTAGCAGCGAGTGATACTAGTTATCAACAATCAAAAACACACTGACGAGCCACCCACCAGTAGTGCACTGTACCTACCACTCTTACCGCGTTCAAGTTTTGCACAAGATAACAAACATTGAAGAGGAGAATCGAGAGCTAAAAATATAGAAGCTTTTGAACAAGCAATAAACAAATGAGAATAAGCACAAATAAAAGCCAACACTTGACTAAGATTTCATGAATTAACTATGCATTTAATGCTTGTGTACCTACCAACTCTTCAACACATCTCGTTTGCATTTAATGCATTAAACATGCATTCACTGCTTCAGTATCCAACAACTCCCTAGAAAATCTTGTACAATTTGTATTGACTGCTATAATGTATAATGTCTCCCTATTTTCCTAATTTACAAAACTCGATCAAGTATCAACTGAATCTTTGGACAGTTTTTATTGAATGCTTAAATATTTGTCAAACTTTATCAATTGTTTTAATTGTTCTACCTTTATTTTATCTATTCTCTTATTCAAGCCACAATAATAAATTTTGATCAGCCAACTAAGCTTATGAAATGTAAACCAAGTGATTGCAATAGTATTCGTCTAGTGCTTACTACATTCATTGAGCATTGTTTTCTTTATGTTTGTGAATAACATATAACATGCCATCGACTATGCTCATTTGTATGATATGCCCCTGTAACAGGAACCATTTCTTACAATTTAAGTAGGAGACAAAAATCTACATTGTTAGAAATATAGTCGATTGTTGAACAAGAAAATACAAGGTCAAATTCTTAGATCACTGTTCCTTTTTTGTTTTTAATGAAAAAATTAACATTTATGCAAAATATCAAATTTTTTGCCTTGCATTTATGTACAGAGTGCTTAATATTTAGCATATATACATATTAAATCCAATTAGTATTTTCAACAATCTAATACTGTATGCATTTTTAATGAAAATAAGATATCAAAATATAGAAACGATAGACGTTGATAGGTATGAATATGCAAACTGCTCACAAGTCTGCAATATAGACAATGTACTAAAAAACAATAGGCTATGTAGAGTAGGCACATTTAATTACAATGTTGGAGACTGCTTTTTTGAATCATTACAAGTATTGTTGAATAATCCGTAAACATCAGTTGAGCTATGAAGTGGAACAATATATTACTTCTTAAGTTGCTTTGCAAAATGAGATAAAGAGGCAAGTAGATCATGCAACCTCGCACTAGACCCTGAAACTCTATACAGATTGCACAAAGTGCATGACCAAGACACATATCTATGTAGGATGCGCATTTTCGCAAAACCAGATGTCAACAATAATGAAATCAGCTTATGCAGAGACATATTTTGTATTCAACGACTATCCAAATGACTAAATAGACATATATGTGTTTGGTCAACAACATCAGGGAAAATTTACTTGCACTTTAACAATGTAGCCAATTTTTCCAGCGTATTCCATTATGTTCCATGATGCAACCCCTCAAAGTGGGCATTTTGAACTGCTTCTAAGGATTCAACCACACAATCCAAATGGATAGCAACCAATAAGGTTAAATCAACTTTAAAAACTCATTAGAAACAATGCACAATACCAAACTACCAATGGCAACAAAAAGCAAAAGCTAAACAATAACAAAAGCAATTCCATTCATACAATCAAACAAAAGTATTCAATAATAACTCTATTGTAAGACTACAACACCTTAAAAGCTTTATTATAAATAACAATAAACAAAATCAACCTATACCTATGAGATCAAATAAGGGGGAAAAATGTCAGCAGTACTGATTTACAAAAGAACAATTCAAGATGCGTCGAAATACACATGCACAGTCTACCAAATGTTGTGTTTTAGAAAAGATACTATAATATTCAAAGACAAGCAAGAGGGAAAATATTATGAACTAGTATAGTCAAGTTCCATAGCATTGACAGATTGCATATGTCGTATATGCTACTCTGCACTAAAACAATCCATGATACCAAAGTATGTTGTATCACACAAAATCCAAACTAATAAACCACTTTCATATGTCCAACTTTTGCCCCAACTAGATGAACAACTTGTGTCACTTAGAATTGCATTTGCACAAATCTGGGAACTAGGGTACAAAAGATCTCAAATAGGTCTAGAAAGTACCATCATTAATGTCCCTGTTGACATTAGCATTATACAAAAAGCATTACCACAATCAACTAACAACACACAAAAAATTTTTGGTTCACTCAAAAGATGATTGGAATACAAAAATGCATTTCAAAAAGACATGGTACGACCCAATCTCGTCATGGAAGTTTTGGCTCAATCGTTAAAAACAACACTATACAAAATGCAAAATGTCCAGATAAATAAAGATTGGAAACATTTTTCGCATGCCAATGATGAACTTGAAGAGAATATTGGGCTTGTCACAATTGAAACTGAGTCAGATAGTGACATAGAACATGAAAACCCATCTGAAACCTTGGTCCATGGATTCACCGAATCTAGAAGTATACATAGCATGCAAGACAAAATTATTGAAATTGCACCTGGAGAAAAAAACTATCTAGTTGGAATCTTTTAAGACAAATACACTGAGGAGATGAATTTCCCAACATTATTCTTTGGCAAGCCACGCGATGATGACATTTAAAAAAACTTTATATACCACAAAATTGCACAATGGGAAGTTTTACAATCAAACAAAAAGTTTGCATATCACATAATAAACATATTTTTCAAAACTATCAAGATACTAATACTACAAGTCTTGTCTACAATTTCCATAAGAATACGAAAGGGCCAAATAAAAGGAGGCAAGCTAGATGCCAAGGACGTGAAACACAAACCAAACCTTGAGAGAATTCTAAAATCAGATATTGGGTATGTTGACTTCAAAAGAATAAGAATATCCCCAGTTTTTACACAACTTAAAAAAAATGTTTTTACAATGATACGATAGCTAGGACCACTAACATTCTTCCTCACTTTTACTAGTGTTGAACAAAATTGGGATCCTTTAATAAGAACACTACAAGAATTACACAATCAACATCAATCAGGTCAAAAATAACAAGAGTCAATCTCTCAAATGAACATTGACAAATTTGAACTGACCAAGAAGGATCCTATTACTTGTGTACGATACTATAAACATATAGAATAAATGCAATGAAAAATTGATTCTTACAGATGAATCTATATTTGGAAATTTTATTGATTACTTTTCTATGACTGAGTTCCAAAATCAAGGAAATGAGCATGATCATATGCTAATATGGGTGAAAAATGAACCAAACTACACAGAAAACAACAACATAGACATCATAGCTTTTATCGACAAGTACAATACTTGTAGCACTGATCATTGCAACTTGACTTAGCTAGTTTACAAATGAATCACCACACAAAGAGATGAAGGAGCTCAAGGAAAACACTTTGTAGATATAATTTACCTTTTCCATCGATGCGAAAGACATAAATACTCTCACCAACACTAGAAAATACTGAAAAAATAACTTCAAATGTTGTCAACGTTTACTCGATATTGTAAAAAGTAAACTATGACAAAGAATACACTTTAGAAATGTTTTTAAATGACATAAACATAATTGAAATTGATTATATAACAACTTTGAGCTCTACACTAAACAGGCCAACACTTTTCTTACAAAGAAAACCATCATAAATATGGAACAATAGTTTTGCAAGGAAAATACTGCACCTTTGGAATGCCAATACAGATGCCCAGTTCATGCTTAATGCATATTTCACAACAATGTACTGCAACTCTTACATTGCAAAGATAGACAAGTCAATGATATAGGAATTTAAAAGAATACATAAGGACCACCAACAAGCCAGTATTGATGCAATAAAAATGATAGGTAAACTTGGAAATGTGTTGTTGAACTTGAAAAAAATGTCAGCACAACAAGCTACTCATATTATCTTATCACTTCCACTAAACTTTATTTCAAGAAAATGCATTTTCATTAACACATGGTCCCATAATGACTGTACATTCATTCTAAAATCAGTCAAATAATTAAACAATGAACCAGATGAATCAGAGAACATACTCTCAAAATCTATAGTGGACTATTATTTAATACGTCCTCAAACATTGATAGACATGTATTGCATAATTCATTTCAAGTTACAATAAAAATGGAACTACAGTTGACCCAAAAACTAAACCAAATATAATACGGTTTATTAACTTCAACAAGTAATTTGATCTGGAGAATCATTGTAGAGAGTGATTAATGATTTATGTACATTTATAATGAACGAGAGTACATTAAAACAAAATTTGACTCATGGGAACATGCATACATGCACCATGAAAAAACTATTATTAAAAATCGTGTAAAGTTCACTCACAACACAAGTTCTGCATGGGGTGACATAGAAAAAAACTCAAAGATGTTGAGTCCCTTGATGATGGCAATGACGATAAGTCATTGACAATAATAAAAGTTAGGCAAACAGAAAAATATGACATTCAAATAGATCTTCCAAACATAAGGTGCATAAAACCAAATACAATGCCACATGATGCATTTGAAATTGCCAAGCATCCACAGATAATTGACAACAATGAATAGTATAAACTAAGGCAAATACTGAACAAAGAACAACAAGAAATTGTTAAAGATGTTATAATAAAAAATATCAATAACATTGACAAGCCTTTACATTTTTTCTTGACTAGTGAAGCTGGAACTGGAAAGACTTTCACTACAAAAGCCATATACCAAGCTCTAATTCTCATTTATAGCAAGTCTATTGACAATAATCTAGACAAACCAAAGGGCTTATTAACTCTGTATACAAGTAAATCAGCTTACAACCTAGGTGGAGTCACATTACATTCAGCATTTCACATACCATTTAATACATCAATTTTTTTGTTGTTGACTTCTGAAGCAATAGACACTATGTCCAAGCACTAAGATCAATTACATGTGCTCCTTATAGATGAAAATTCACTTGTAGGCTCAACATTTCTATGCTACATTGATAGACGACTACGAGACATAATGCAAATACCTACAATGTACTTTGGAAACCTTGATACAATCTTTTGTGGTGATCTCTACCAAGCACAACCCATCCTTGTCTCCATTTTATTTGAGAATAATCCGTTGTAACTGAATTGATGCCTTAATTTTTTTGGAAAGACAATGTAAAATGCTACTCATTGGTCACAACTATGAGACAAGGATAAAAATATATTTGCAATCCTTAATAGAATACGAATAGGCTTACAAACAAATGATGACATAGACTATCTTAACCAACTTTGCTTTCATCCTGCACCTTTCGATCCAACACTTTCATGCTTGTTCTATAGGAAAGATGATGTGGACGCGCACAAACATAGAATGCTATTGGCCATTTCCAGTCAAATGATAGTGTTAAATGCAATAGATGAGCATGAGGAGAACTATAATTCAATATGAATTTATAGCCATACAACCACTCTTCCACCTCAAATATACTTGAAACAAGATATCCTTGTTGAAATCTATGTAGGCAACTATAATACACAAGATGGCCTAGTCAACAGTTTCGACAAAATATTTAAAGCATATACAACACATAATGACATTGATTTATGTTTGGACCAAATTTACTGATCCAACTATTGGACAAAAACAACGCACAATACTACATTGATCTCATTGACAAAGAATGGGTTCCTATATTGTGCATTGCTAGAGCCATACAAAAAAATTCAACAAACAAGAAAATTACAATTAGAGAACAATTCCCAATACAAATAGCATGTGCACAAATCATCCATTGATCAGAAGGGCTAACAATGCAAGCTTTGTATTTTGACCCAATAGGCATAAGACAACATGGCTTAACTTATACACACTATCACGAACAAAGATAATAGAATTTTTATTTCTGCTAAAACCTTTAACTACAAAAAACTTTAAAGTTAAGGACAAGATACATTTAGAAATGCATCGCCTCCAGTCAACTTCATAGTGGCAACTTGATATTCAAACTACATGTCCACATGAGACAATGCAAATGCTTCTATACACGCTAAACACTCGGACATTAAATCCACATGCACACGACATTATCAATGGCTATGACACAATGTAAGCTAAAATTTCGTGTTTACAAGAAGTACACATGCATATCTTACAACCTTATATATTATCGCAATATTTTAATACCTTTGGTAGGAATATGATACATGGCATAACAAATTTTACTAAAAAGCATTTGTTTGTATCAAAAGCAAAAGAACATGGCTCTACAAATATTGAAGCCATCACAGTTATCATACTGCTACACACTAATGAACTTAATATCTATAATATTTATGCAAGGCCTAATACTCCCATACAAGAAATAATCATAATTCTACAAGTTGTAACTGCATACGTAGATACAAAAAACATATTGTACATTGTAGGTGACTTTAATATCAACATGTGTTCAAAAAATAAAAGCAAAAAAACATTCCAAAAATTCATGCAAACTAACAAAATTCATTTTTTTGTTAAACAAATCACATAGTCTACACAAGCTGCTCATTGACCATATTTGGTCAAATTCAATCACAAGCGTATGCAATATTTATAGATCAAAGGCATATTGGATTGACCACTTTCCTATTTTCCTAGAATTCCATGTTGCCCATTGAATTGGTTCAACATTATAGCATACATAACCATATATCACTAATACATTCTCCAATGCTATATCATTACCTTGCAGGAAAATGATGGATCAAACAAAAAGACCACAACAACAAGTACAAGACATGGAAGAAGACACAAGCAAATGGTAAACAACTTATCCTATTTACCTATCACATGCATTCTTGCATTGTTTGAATATAAGATTTACATTTCTCTTGGTGTTTGCAGAATAAAAGTCAAAAAGACCATATCAATTGAAGAGTTAAATACAAAACAATTTGGTGACACATTCCAAGGTGACATCCTTGTTGTCTATAGAGAAACATTGGACAAAGTCAATAGAACACGTGGAGTACTGTGTGCAAATCTCACATATCTGAAAGCAAAAATGACAATTACACTGAATATCAGTGGATACCTTGTGCAAGAGCATGAGCACAAAATAGTTCCAGGATTGGGAGTTTCAATATTAGGCTTCCAAGAAGCACCTAGAATAGATTATAACAAAGGAAACTATGATTTCATACTGGTATTGATAGACAAAGTACAGTTGAATGTATGCCTTTCTTTTCTACAAACTACTACTTCATTCCAGATACAATTATTAGCCAACTACTAGTAGCCACAAATCAATAGCCAATTGGAACAATAGGTGCTTTGGTTATTGGTGCTAAGAAATTAGGCAACCAATATGCAATTGATAATCAAAGATGGCATAGCATAATTTGACAGAGCACGGGTACAAATGTCTCCCCAACATATGCCACTAATCTATTTTAACCTTTTTTTACAACATTGTGGTCTTTACTAAAATTTATTTGTAACAAAGACTAACTTTCTCATTGCCATGCAGCTGCAACAACATACATCTCATGAACAATAATACTTGGAAATAGAGGAACTGCTACATAGGAACAAACCCCAACTTTTCTTTTCAAGAATATCCTAAAAAGCAAAGATCAAAAGAACATGTTCCACACGGGTCGATCAACATTTATTTGCAAATTGAATAATAAGAGAATAATGGACAAGCTAGCTGCTTTGCTACAATCAAAATTTAAGGTGACTTTTAAAATATATTTTCGCACTTTCATTTAAAATTTTCAAAGTTGCCCATTCTAACAATCTATGTTCACATGTTTCAGGTTTCAAACACATTAAAAGCAACAAACACACTTTCAAATCCATTTGAAGCTTTTTTTCTCGACTTGCAAATATAAATTCAACACTTACAACATGCTCCAACAGGAAACTGCATATTGCAGCCAATGTGACAAGGAAGTGAGCTGCATATACTCACTTCATCCTAAATCTATCATCATAAAAAATGACAAGCAAACAGTCCATTGTTCAATTCGAAGCAATGTCCTGCGACAACTCTTACCTACCCTTCAAGACATGAAATATGAAGACTATATCAAGGTAAAATCAACAATTATATTTACACTACAATACTTTGTCACCAAAGACCATTTCAGCCCCAATCAAAATAATGTCATCACATAGGCTATTTGCCTAACTGAATAAATGGTGTATGCTACAACGAGGTAAAAATAATAGTGATACAAATACTTTTCTTGCTTTTGAATTTCCAAAAAATGTTTAGAATTATATAAAAAAATTGCTTTGGTACTAACTATAATAATGACATTGTAGGTGACAAAGAATGAGAAGCACGTGCAAAGCTACATGC
Organism: Sequoiadendron giganteum; assembly: GCA_007115665.2. NCBI lineage: Eukaryota > Viridiplantae > Streptophyta > Pinopsida > Cupressales > Cupressaceae > Sequoiadendron > Sequoiadendron giganteum. The sequence continues at coordinate 211,562,870 of CM021107.1, read as the reverse complement.
CATTGCAACAACATGCGCTTCTCTTTTTTTCTATGCTTTAGTTCATGGATCTTTTGCCTATATCACTATATGTCATGTTCTGTGAATTAAAACTTCTTGCTACTTTTATTTTACAATCGACATCTTTTTCCTTTATATGCTAGACAATACTTTATTTTCTTATGTTCTCGTTCAAATGGATTAAATTTTGGTATTACAACTTTTTAGTATGCAATATATTAGAAATATAAAACATACATGTTTTTAAAGGGAAAGTTTCTATTGCAATTATTGCATTTCAATTTGACATACTTAGTTGGGAAATCAAATTTATTTGACGAATTCTATAATGTGTTTCTATTTCGCTTATTTGCTTACACAAAGAAGAGTAGCAGACCTACTCCACACAATACAAAAAGAGATGAATGATAGATTTCAAACATGAAAGATTCAATTGACACTTGATTGAGTTCTCTCTAAGCTACTTTCCCAGTTACTTAGTTTTTGTGGATAAATTAGTAAGCAACAACATCCACTTTATAACAGAACATAGTGAAAGTAGTAGGCACGTTTACTATTGCATTTGCTGAATTTTTTTTTGAAATAGTTGCTTGATCAATGAAATTGAATTGTTTAAAATATTTGTCTTTCTCCAACAGTTGGGATTTAAGAACCTATTTTTTGTGTTTGAAAATTATAATTTATCTTTTTTTCTATTGGTTGGAGTAGGTCTATTATTCATTTTTGTTTAAGTAAATTAGGAAAATAGGGAGACATTATATATCGTGACAAATATTTAATTAGTGAATGCAATATGTGTGAGGCAACAAGACCCAAAAGTATGTTGAAAAACATGATATGTTGTTGTTAATCAAATGGACAATTGCTAAACGAGAATACTTGTGTATGCTTTCACGTCCTGCACACATCGTACAGATGTACCAGCTACATCAATGTTGGGAATAGTACAACTATTACTTGTAAACGTGTGACAATATTTAGTTGAATCTACAAATCCTGTGAACAATATTTTACAAATAAATTCTTATAACTTACCAAGACTTTGTTATTTGATATCAAATATGTTGTTAGCTCTTACAATAAAGTTTTTATTAATTAATGTGCCTTTGTTTATTGGTTTTGTTTCTTTTTCTTACAAAAAGAGGAAAAATGTCACCATCCTACTGTGCTCCTACACCAGTAAACATATTGACCAATTTCACACGTGTAGCAATGCTTTTTTTGACAAAGGTTGCAATGTTGGATATGTGTAATTGTTTCCTTTGGGAATTTATACACAGTAATCAAATGAGAATTATGAAACGGAAAACTAAATACATTGAACAAGGTCTTGTTGAATGTGAAGTCATTTAATGCAATAGCTATAGATTGATCGACAGGAGTCTCATATCCAATGCACATCATACAATTCCAATAGTGACCTGCCCCGATTACAATAGTGCCTAGTCCCTCAACAAAACAGTTTTTCTATTCTCTAGATTTGCTTAAAACAATTTCAGTTTCAAAAGTGAAGTCAATGATTGCAATACTAACTTGTAACTATAATCATTTTACAAATTCACTTCAGTGGCATCCTTGCCCTAGTATCAATATTTTTTTCCTACTACAACTACAACCATTGTTTTTTGTTATAAATCCTAATTGTACAAATGATTACAATAGATGATATATGACATGGAGCAGTTGAAGCCAAGGAATAGGTTACTATTGCAATGGTTTCATTTACAATTAAGAGATAATCAACAATTTTTCTTTTCTTATATTCGTTGGAGTAGGCCTATTATTCATTTTTGTTAAAAGTAAATTAGGAAATTAGGACATTATATATTTTGTAAATATGTAATCACTCCATGTAAATTGTGCCAGCTGTAATTATGCACATCTCTGACTACAACATTATTGTAATCAAATGATTGCAAAGGTCACTTGCTTATCAGTAAAAATTAGACAAATTCAAACAATCCACATAATTTTTCCAGATATTTGAAGAATCAAACTTCATTGGAAACAAAGAAGAAAAAACATTCAATGCTCTGACCTTCCAGTCTTTCCTTCAAGAATCAAATGTATTTGCAACTCTACAAGTCTTTGTCTCCACTCTAATTCCAAAAAATGGTTCCTATTACAAGGACAATTTAAAAAAACCACCACAGTTGATTACACACAATATGTTATTCAAAAACATAAAACACAAAAGTACATGACAAAATTAACAAGTAAAATGCAAAATTGTTGCAATCAATCCATAGTCAATGCATTTGATGCATTCACAGTTAACAAGACCTTTCCCAGACCATTTATTTTTCCATATGTCACTTGTTTCTTGTTTTATATTGTTTCATGTTTATGACATACATAGTATATGTATGTGAGTTGTTATTGCAGTTACTTTGGTAGGATTTGTAAGTTAGGTTTTACCAAATAGTGAAATTTCTTCTACATTCAATCTTTGCTACTTTACTAAGCAATAACAACTCACCTCCATGGCATTCTCCAAAATTTAGTTGTTCTTTTGCAAATGTCCTCTACCTTCCAAATAATAAAACACTTTTCTCTACCTCAACGTTCTTCACAGAATTTGCAGAGCATATTCTTATGCATCAATCAAAGGACAAATTTTTTTCTAGTCTATATTCTCACACATTTACATGTAACACCCTTTCCACTCTCACTATTTATGCACTCAATCGATGTCTAGAAGATATGCAGTGCAACGAGGCATAAATAAGCATTCCCATTTACACTTATTCACCATTAACACATTACGAGGTATTGGAATTGCTTCATACCACTAGCCTCAATGTATTGTTTTTGGCGAGACTTCTCAATGATGTAAGTGGATTAATATTTGCAAAAAAATTAATTAATACTTAAACCTCCAGTTTAGCTATAAAGTTGTTATTCCTACGGACTTTACTTTTTATGGCCTATTTTTCATTGGCATATGTTCTTTTTAAATTCACGGTAAATAAAATTAATTATAATTAGTTTATTTAACTAAATGAATTTAATTTAGAGATATAAAAAAATAGACATGGTTAAAATATTTTAAAATATTACTATTAATTGAACATAATAATATGGTATTAGAAAAGATACAATACTTTTCAATTTTATTTTATTTTTTTGATAAAAATGGCTAGCCACTATATATTTATATATTAGAGATAGGAAGATAAACATATACATTTGTTGGCTCAAGGGGCATACCGAGAGGAAAGAGCCAGTGAGAAAACCTCCGGTTGTAGCCCAAATTAGAAAAACATAATACTAAATTAAACAGACTACAAAGAGATGACTATTTACAATCATATCAGAAACTAATTATCCAAGATTACATCTTGTAGATAATTCCCGATTTACATACCAATTCAAAGGCTGATGGCTACAAGTTATTACAAAATCTGCAACACCTACAAAAATTTATTGCCTCTCTAGTTACTCCTCCATCTGCATGAAGTCTTCCAAGTTATCACCCTGATCTTCATTACCATCCTCCTTCAATTGAGTATTTACTGCTATGTTTGTGTCCGGAAAATGAGCAATTGCAAGCCTCATGTTGTCATCACCATAAGGTTGAGCATGTACCTCAAACTGAGACCCTTATGGGATTGGAGAATGCACAGCCCTTGATCTTCTTTGTAATGGAGGTGCTGCATGATAACAATTATGGTGAAGAAGAAAAGATATATAATGAAATTTCTCCTTGAAGTTATCAGTCATATCCCTCCCCAACTGATGTGAGAACCTTGATAATGCTTTATTTAAGTGACTGGGGTCAGAAAATTCAAGAGACAACTTTAAAGCATCATAAGCATTAACAATTGATTTGCTATCTGGTAAAAAATGAGGAGGAAAGATACCACCCACATAACCTTGACCACGTGAGAAAACATATTTTTGAGCACTGGAAAGTATTGCCTCATTTTCCAGGAATATGGCATTTACCATTGTATCAACTATGGCATTTACTGAATCCAAGCACTGTAAAATATCCATAACATTAGATAAAAATATAGAAAGAATATTTGATGGAAAGATCAGCCTTCTTGATCTAGGATGTAGAACCTCACTTCCTATTATTGATTTGAAACATTTATAATCACACGGGCAACGAAATTTGAATACAATTTGTAAAAGCCGCATATCAAGTTTACCAGAGATTGGACTCTCCCAACTCTGAACTGAAAGCCACATTCTAAAATTATGCGGATGATATTCCATTTGTTTACCTATGACAAACGTTAAATTTCCAGCTAGACCAAACAATCTTTGATATGATCACAGATAACTAAGCGAACATTACTTGTTTGAATGAGATGAAATAGTTATTTTCACCATATATATAAGCATAGAACTACCTTGTACCTTGTAAGCTTACCAACTTATCATGACAAAGATCCTTTAGAGGATAAAGTACCGAATGTGATAAAATAACTTTTCAATTTTTAACTTATTATTAATATTTATATTTTATATGTCTTGTATACAAAATAAAATAAAATACTTTTATATTTATAATATCTTCATTTTCTAAAATGCTTTTAAATTTTCAATCTTTTACTAATATATTTATTTTAAATGTCTTGCATATAAAATAAATTAAAATACTTTTATATTTTTAATATCTCCATTTTCTAAAGTGATAAGTAAATTTTTTACTTATCACTAATATTTTTATTTTCTATGTCTTACATATTTACTCAAAACGATTAATATATTAACAAATAAATATGTTTACTAAATAGTCTTTTACCTTCTTATTTTCTTACAATATGACAATCACTTTGCCTGTTTCCCTATTACTACCTTCACAAATAAACTCTCCACCTTCAGACTAAACCAACTTAAATTCCTAAATTACTTTTATGTAAAAATTTATTAATATCATTTAACAAGCACACAAAAAATATGAATTTTAATATACAATTGTTCCAACAAGTTCTAGTGCCCGAAAACAATACACAAATTTCATAGTATCAATAGCAAACTCTACCCTCTATAATTTGCTTCTCACATCATATACTCTTCAATTCCATTGGTTCTCATTTTCTGCATTCAATACAAAACTCTAAAAAGTCCCTTCCCCTACCAACCTAAAAGCTCCTTGCTTGGCGGCAGGAACTCGACGCACTCTGTCACTTGTTCTTTAAATGACACACTTATATAGTGGATAGTTATGATATTTTATTTCAAACAAAAAATTCTTATTTCATTTCTTCATGAATGTATTTATGTTTTTTTTATAACATTCAAAGGTTCTCATGTGTTCAATTATGGGTCACTTTTGATCAACATTTGATTTTTAAGTTTTTACATTTGGATTATTTATTTACAATATATAGTATAAATATGTAGGGTATTATAATCACAATTGACTGTACGACTATTAGACCCTACACAACTATTGGCCCCTCTCCCTTAGGTATATTTGAGATCTTAAGAAGTTGTTAGGTATATTTGGAGTCTCAAGAACTTTTTAAACACGTTTTTTGAAATTTGAAGTAACTTTTTTTTTGTTTCATTATTTTTTAAGTATTATGAATGAAACATTTTAATAGAATTCATAAAATTTATGGGTGGTTATTTTTATAACATTTAGAGAATTTCTTAAAATTGTTATTTATATTTGAGATCTCAAGAACTTTTTTAAGCACTATGAATAAAGAATATTAGAGGGTCTTTTGAAATTTTAAGTATCTCTTTTTTGGTTTCATTATATTTTAAGTATTATGAATGACATTTTCTAATAGAATTCACAAAATTTGTTTATAGTTCAATAATTGTGTAATGTTATTGATTTTTTATTATAGTTTTTGATTAGTAAAAATAGTTCAATTTTTTGGTCTAATAATTATAATCATGTTGCGATGAGGTGGAAGGCTAGGGTTTCTATCATGGCAGTCTACGCGACAGTTTTAGGCTCCTAGACGGTTTGGATATGGAGGATTCAAAAAAGGTGGTCCTTAGGCTTGGGGATGGGAGGTTCCAAACATGGTGTGGGTCAAGCCTTGCCCACACAGGAACACGACCAAAAGATCTCGCTCACCTCGTTGGGGTTACAGTCAAATCTTTACGGGCACTAAATAGCCAAATAAGGTTTTGTAGAAAAAAATTGGAAACCAAACGATGCTGATAAAAATGTCAGCAAATCAAAAGTTGATCAAACTATTGGAAAATTTGATGGTCAGGTATGCATTGAGGTGAAAAAATATAGAGTAATTTCTTTTGAAGTAGGAAGTCTTGTCTAGTCAAAAGTGGTGAAGATCTATAAAGAAAAAAACTTTTTCATGAAATGGGTTGGGGAGTGGTCTAGGGGAAAGGACCCAATAGTTGAGCATGTTCCAATAGTTGTGATAGTAGTTGTTAATATAATGCCCAATAGTTGTTAATATAATGCCCAATAGTTGTTAATATAATGCCCAATAATTGTTTATATAATGCCCAATAATTGTGACATAAGTACCCTAACTTAAACAAAATGTATCCCTTAGATCTAAAAAACAACCAATGATGTGATGCCACGTCAGCGCTCAACTACTCATGATGTGATTGCACAAGTATTAGTAGGACTTTTTTTTTGGGCCTTTTTTGACACCTTGACAAAAAGCATGCTGATGTGGCCTTGAAACGAAAGTTATAAGCAGGGGACTTGCCATGTAAGCTGTTGTAAAAAAATGGGAGTGATTTGAAATTTCCACGTAGGATTTTGGGAAGCGCAAAGTTAGGGTGCACAACTACTGGGTCCTTTCCCCTACCTATCCATGACTTCAAGCCATGGAAAGTGGGTTTTTTTTGGTGGAGTGCGAGTCTGAGCTAATGAAAAGATGAATTTTGAACAATGGACCCTTCTTAATGGATGGTATGGGTTTTTTATCTCAAAGATTTGGTCCCTAAGCTTAACTTATTGAAGGAATCTATTGAATAAGTTCATGTTTGGGTCCGCCTTTACAACCTTCAAGTGGACTATTGGGATCCTATCACTTTAAAAGAAATAGGTAATCGATTGGGCTCCTTCGTGAAACATGATCATGCAGTGGATCAAAAGGAGCGGAGTATGTATGCGAGGGTTTGTATCAAGTGGAAACCATTTCCTCCCCTTCCAAAAGAAATAGAAATTCACACAAATGAAGGAATTTGGCATCAATAGGTTGAGATTGAAGATTGTTTTGAAAAAAGCAATATTTATAAGGGTTTTGAGCATATGGAGGAAGATTGACTACAAAATAGAAAGGGGAAGGAAACAACAAGTGAGATCGTCATAAATAAGCTATTGAGCTCAGAAAAGGCTATGGATTGCTCTCGTGAAGGGGAGTAGACTCTAGCACACCCAAGAAACAAAGAAGGTGTCAATTATGTGGAACCTTACATGCATGTCACTCAGTCGACAATCTATGTGAATGATGAAGTGGCATGTAGTAATGTGGAGACTGTAGGTGTAAATCTTTGTCCACAAGTGGAAGATAATAATGTTGGTTTTGAGCATTGTTCGAAAGAGGAATATCTTGATGAAACTCAACAAACTATTACTAAAAAATCTAGCTTGTATTTGGAAGCATGCAGGGATGTTAGTAATCATGAGGTTGATGGTAGGCATCCAAGCGTTGAAAGGGTGAATTCACCCAAAAATATAGATTTTCAAGGGTATGTAACGTGTGTAGATGGTCGTTTAGAAACACCAAACTTTAGAGACAAGGAATGGGTGGACAATGGCTTCTCAAAGGAAGATGAAAGAGTAGATTATGATGCAGAGGAGGGTATTCTGAAAAAAAAATGATAAGGAAGAGTGCTTCGACAGATGATAAACTCAAAATTGGTGAGAAGAAAAGATGGGGGAGAAAATATACTAGATTTAATTTAGAATTTGAAGGAAACACTAAGGGGTAGAGGAAATTATGATCCAGAAAGTTCCTTTCCCTTCCCAAGTCACCATGAAGGCTTTATCGTGGAATGTCAACGGTTGTAATGCCTCTGAAAAGAGGTGTCTGATCAAAATGTGTTGATTAGATGTGACCAAACTTTATTCTTCTTCAAGACAAAATTGGATAAGGATAATGCAACAAAACTTATGAACAAGTGGAGGTGGTGGTAGTGTAGGTTTGTTGAATTAGTGGGTAGCTCAGACGATCAGGGTTTCTTATGGAATCCACATTTTGCAAAGGTAGTTGAAGTTTCCCATGATAGACATTGGTAGATTTTTGAATTATAGTCAAATGCATTTAAGGCTTAGTTTATTTTTTCACTACATATGGTCCTAAAAGAACATGGCAGAAAAGAGCAATTTGGGATCAACTTACTAATGTAATTTAGTCTTTAGGGGAAGATCTGGTGGTGGTTGGAGGAGACTTTAATGCCACCTTAGTTGTGGCTAACAAGAGAGAGGGGTTTGGTAATCCAATCATTGTGCAAGTTGACTTTCAACATTTTGTTTTAGTGAATGGACTGTAGGAGGTGGTGATGAAAAAGGGGAAGTTCACTTAGACGAACAAGCGAAAGGGCTTTACTAATATAATAGAAAAACTAGACCACTTCTTTTTAGTTAGCAATTGGGGTGAAATCCCCTTTATGGTGGAGTCTTATATTCTCCCTATAGTAGGTTATGACCATTACCCGATTTCCCTTTCTTTCCTATCAGATGAAGCCCCTATTTGTTGCCCCTTCAAATTTGAGAATACGTGGTTAAGGGAAGAAGGGTTGAAATTTCTAATTGCGGATTGGTGGAAGATGGCTCTATTTTATAAAGGTACCAAAGGTTTTATGTTTTTTAAGAAGTTGTAATTTCTTAAGATAAACTCGTGTGAATGGAACAAGCAACATTTCAAGAATATTTTTGACAAAAAAGTGTGCATAGAGGAGGAATTGGAACAATTGCACGGGAAATGGTGGAAAATAGGGGTTAAGGGTCAAAGTGGATTGATGAACCACTTAGGGACCTATTTCTCACTCTATTTCATTAGGAAATGAGACCCACACAAAGAATTGGCTTACATCCCTTAGTTGAGTCAACTCAAGGTGTGAATTTGCAGATTTCCTTATGATTAAAGGATTGGGGTCAAGGTCAAACAATGCTTTCGGGAGAAAAACTAAAAATAGTAAATTAACACAAAAAATGCAACTTAACACTTGAAATAGAAAGATTAAGCTCAATACTGGCATAACCTACAATCAAATTGCATATCAGAGAAGGGAAAATTTGAATGTACCTTTCACCAAAAGTTGGTTTATGAAGTTGATTTGGGACTCATTCGCCCATGGGTGAATGGGTCCTTTATTAGGGTTTTTCTACAACTTTCAGGAGCCTCCGGTCCTATCTCTACACTTCCCGATTCTTCAAGTTTCAATGTTGGAAAGTCGGAAATAAATTCTATAGATGAGTTTTCATGAGATGACAATTTTTATGAAAACTTTTGCAACTTTGAAAATTTATTCAATTTTTCTCTTCAAGAGATCTTTAAGCTTTCTTCCACCTAGATTTACAAATACAACATGAAAGGGAAAAAATGTCTATTTTTGGTGAATGGGTGTTTGCCTTGGTCAAACCCCATTTTGGTAATCAAACCTTTAAATGAATAAAAGCATGAAAGAGGGAATGAAGAATGAACAAAGCTATGTTACCACTCAACAAACCCCTGGATAAACCTTGGAATGTAAATCTGTAACTTGCATGAAATGAATTCAATGGATGTGGATCTTGAACCTTGAATCTTTCTTGAAATAGTGCTTTGAATGCTTGATTGGAATATGAAAACTGCATCAGCATATTAGCTCCAAAAACATGCATGATGAAAGAATACTTTGACATGATAATTGGATCTTGAATGCTGCAATGAAACTCTGATAAATCTTCTCTTGAATTTATCTTATGAAGTCACATAAAAATTCTCTAGATTGCTTAGTTGAAACTTAGTGAAATAACATTATATTTATAGATATCTATCCTCAATTTCTCAAAATTCAAATATTACAAGCCGGCATTTGAATATAAACTTAGATATTAAAATCCCACCAAAAACATAATTTAAATTTAGGTCCTAAGGTCGAGGGAGGACCCATTCACCCATGGGAAAATGGGTCCCACGTCCCTAAACCTAAGACACACATTGCTCAATGAGAAGTGTTATGTTTAGGCATTAATGAATGTTGGGCTTCCTATTCAGAAAATATAATTAGGTAGGCTTGGTAAATGAATCAAGGATCCAATTAAGGAAAATTAAGCTCAATTATTTAAGGGAGCCCTAAATAAGTGTGAAAGTGTAAAGGGATACATGTTACAACACTAAAGTAAGGCACAATTAAGTCCTGATTAACTAGGAGGGCCCAAACAAGTGAGAAAATGTAAAGGGATACATTTTATGTCACTACATTTAGCCCCCACTTTAGTGAGAGGATGGCCTTGCATGAAACTCGCACTAAAGTAGACATTCAAAACATATGTATGCAACAACAACAAGATACTCAATCATACAACACCAAAGATGAAAAAGAAAAGGTAAAAACAAAAAAAAGGGTGGATCAAACCTCGACTGTTTGTCCAACGTGATGTGGATCAAGCCTTAGTTGTTTGTCCAAAAAATATTTACAAGTGGAATGCGATGTCCAATATGCAAACAATAATGCACACTCACACGAGCTAATGGAACCTCAAGTTGTCCACTAGGTGATCCCCCAAAAAGTGGCTAAGTGAGAATTCATGACAGGTCTACAGGCTCTCACTGTACCATGAGAAAGTCATTCCAATTCTATAGGCTTCTCATCATACTAATCATACCAAATATATACCTCTAATAAATCCAATAAGGCACCACAAAAGTATGAACTTCGAGCTTTATAAGGTTAACAATTTGTGTTATGCTAAACACTTATGAAGAAAATATAATAAACATGTTCAAAGGGATTTTTCTTAGTTTGTGTGAGATCTCCTCTTAGGGAACATCATGCCTAATGTCTCCAAGAGAGGACAAGTATAGGATAAAAGATTCACAACTTAGGGAATGCAATGTGTAGCATCACCACTAAGAGGAAATCCATATGCCAAGAAATATCATGCTCTTAGAGGACATTGAACCCAATGACACCACCAAGAAAAAGACACATCACAAGAAGAAATAATTTCGCACAATTAAACATAAGGAATGTCAAAAAAATTAAAATAATAATGCCAATGTATGCCCCCACTTTAAAGAAATTTCTAACACCATTAATGTAAGTAATTTATTTTAAAGTAGAAAATAATCAATGCTAACTATAAAGAAGACATGAGAGCTTATTCAAAAATCCCTACACAAAGTCCTATGTTTCCAAATGAAGCTACGTTGTGAAAAAGGAAGGGTTGCCCCCAACATGAAATCCCAAAATACATAAAGTGATCAATGGATTTAGGGTTGGTATATATTTTCTATGATGATATTATAGAGCTCATAAATTTCATCATTCCCCAAATACTCATGGAACTGGAGGAATTACACATAGAGATCGAAAATAAAGAAAAATCTTTTGGGTCAACATGGAAGAGACCTAAATGTCTTGACACCTTGCATCATCCCAAAATGGAAAACACAAGATAAAAGAAAAGATAAATATTTACGACATATAGAAGAATGTAGGTACAAATAGAGGGATGCACATGAAGAGATGCATCAAACACAACAGTACGGGGGATCACATTACGCACATGCAATCACACAAAGAACATGAAAATAAAACAAACAAACGACTAGTAAAGCACATGTGAGTCAACCTATAGTAGGTTGTCTGCATCCCAATCTTATTAATATATATGTGGAAGGTGGATAACTAGCCAAAGGGACAACATCAAGTCCCAAACTAGAACAATCACCAAGTTCAACACTCTTATTAGGAGGATCATATTTCAAGCTCATAGAAGATGAAAACAATGAATTCAAATCATTATGCACTTTTTCATTGATCTTTGAAATTTCATTATCATCATCCAAGTTAATCACAATAGGAGGTCTAATGACAATATCCAAAGAAGCTTGTTGTTGTTTATGTTGCGGAAAAAGTGAATGATTATTATGCATTGCTAATGACATGTTTGGATTTTGATTTTCTATGTTGTTCTTTTTCTTCTTTTGCTTGTAACAAATGAGCAATAGCATGACGTCTACGCCTATGCTCTCTAGCATTTTTATTTCTTTTCATTCGGTTTTCAAGTTATGATTGTGTAGGAGCGGGTTTGTTAACCATAGACCTTTCTTTGCTTCCCTTAAGGGAGGAACAAAAGGAACCATGGGAGGTTTTTCAACCACTTTCTCTTTGGCTTTGTAAACTTGTTTGACTTTAGGAGGCACGACAAGATTTATTTGATTATCTCGTGGTCTATTATAGGAAATAGGTAAAGGATTTATCATGAGCTGGTCTTGGGTACTTGGAAGATCTTTTTCAATCATAGTCTCATCTAGGATAGGAGGCTTAATTTCGGGTTGAGGCATGTTAAAAGATAATTTTTTTATGTTCTATGCCTTAAAATTTTGGTAGGATTTGAAAAATAAGTCTTCATAGGGTCTAATATTCTTTATAGGCTCAGGCCAAAAGAAATCCAATGAGAAGTTCCCACGGGAAGACATGAGATTAAAGCCACCATGATGCACAATAAATCTCTCATTTCCAAATGGAAACTTTAAGCATTTATGCACAAACTACGAGACAAAATTCATGGAGCGAAGCCATGAATAGCCCAACTTCACACAAAATTGATCTGACGTCAGGATGATGGTGAATGAGACATTTAATTATTTTGGGCCAACTTTTAAAGGGAGATTTATCAAACCTATCGTAGGGTAAGCAAAACCATTATGCATTTTGATCCATGCTTTCATTTTTTCATAAGTATCTTGATAAAGCTCATGCACAACTAGGACTTCTTCAGTGATCACATTTTTAACACAGACGGGATCAATTAATATCCCACTAGTAGCTTGTCATTGATTCTTCCAACTATGTAAAGAAGACCATTAGGTGCATGTTTAAGTATGTATTGTTGTGAGAAAGCAATTTCAAGTGGCATCTTAGTTAGGCCCTTATGAGGTTTAGCTTCAATAAATCCAACCATATTGTCCATAGATTTATAACAAGATAATTTTCTAATTATGCTATGCAAAAACCTGAAAATGATGTCTTGGAAATACAATTTTGAATTCACACAATGCACTGAATTTATCAAATTGAGCTTAATATGATCAATTTGAGATAACAAAATTTCTAAAAATTGTAACAACAAAATAGAATGCAAAAATAGAGATTTTAATGCCTAGAAATATAGGAAAAAGCCCTAATTAGGGACTCATTCACCCAGAGGCAAATGGGTCCTAGCTGAGGGTTTTGAAAAATGAATTTAAAAATTTATGAGTGGATTACTATGGTTTTCAAACTTTGGACTAAGAAAAGTGGTTACAGTTTGAATTTTCTATAAAATTAAGTCTAAATGCAAATGCAAAATAGTGATAAATGACAAACTAGGAGACCTAATTTGATGTACAATTTTGATTCAATTTTGTAATGCAAATGAATGATGGCGTAATACTATGTAAATTCTTTGCAAAATGATTGACTTTTTAGATTTTAAGAGATGCAAAAATGCAATCTTCAAACCCTAAATGAGATTCAAACTAATGCAAGTTAGGAACCCTAAATGAGATTCAATTCAATGCAATGCAATGCAAATGAATGAAAATCCTAGATCTAGGGCTAAAATAGACTCCAAAATAAAATAAAAAGATACAGTGCTCAAACGTGAGGTTCACCAAAATGAAATAGTGAAAAATAGGGGTTAAGGGTCAAAGAGGATTGATGAACCACTTGGGGACCTATTTCTCATTCTATTTCATTAGGAAATGACATCCACATAAAGAATTGGCTTGCAACCCTTAGGTGATTCAAATCAAGGTGTGAAACTGCAGATTTCCTTATGACTAAAGGATGAGGGTCAAGGTCAAACAACACTTTGGGGAGAAAAACTAAAAATAGTAAACTAACACCAAAATGCAACTTAACACTTGAAACAACAAGATTAATCTCAATACTGACAAAACCTACAATCAAATTGCATATCAGAGTAGGGTAGGTCTGAATGTACCTTTCACCAAAAGTCAGTTTTTGAAGCTGATCTGGGACTCATTCGCCCATGGGCGAATGGGTCCTTTGTTAGGGTTTTTTTGCAACTTTTAGGAGCCTCTGGTCCTATCTCTAGACTTCTTGATTCTCCAAGTTTCAGTGTCAAAAATTTGAAAATAAATTTTGTGGATGAGTTTTTGTGAGATGAAAACTTTTGCAACTTTCACAATTTCTTTAATTTTTCTCTTTAAGAGATCTTCAAGCTTTCTTCCACCTATATTTACAAACACAACATGAAAGGTTTTTTTGTTTTTGTTTTTGGTGAATGGGGGTTTGCCTTGGTCAAACCCCATTTTGGTAATCAACCCTTGAAATGAATAAAATAATGAAAGAGGGAATGAAGAATGAATAAAGCTATGTCACTGCTCAACAAACACTTGAATAAAACTTGGAATGTAATTTCACAACTTGCATGAAATGAATTAAATACATGTGGATCTTGCACCCTAAATCTTGCTTGAAATAATGCTTTGAATGCTTGATTGGATCATGAAACCTACATCACCATATTAGCTCCAAGAACACGCATGATGCAAGAAGACTTTGGCATGATAATTGGATCTTGAATGTTGCAATGAAACTGATAAATCTTCTCTTGAATGCCTTGAATTTCTCCAAAAATGCTCCCGAATTAGTCTTATGAAGTCACATAAAAATTCTCTAGATTACTTAATTGAAACTTAGTAAAATAACCTTATATTTATAGATATGTATCCTCAATTTCACAAAATTCAAATATCACAAACCGACATTTGAATATACACTTAGAGATATTTAAATCCCACCAAAAATATAATTTAAATTTAGGTCCTAAGGTCAAGGGAGGACCCATTCGCCCATGGTAAAATGGGTCCCAGGTCTCTAAACCTAGGACACACATTGATCAATGAGAAGTGTTATGTTTAGGCATTAATGAATGTCAAGCTTCCTCTTCAAAAAATGTAATTAAATAGGCTTGGTAAATGAATTAAGGGGCCAATTAAGGAAAATTAAGCTCAATTAATTAAGGGGGCCCTGAATAAGTGTGAAAGTGTAAAGGGATACACCTTACACCACTAAATTATGGCACAATTAAGTCCAAAGTAACAAGGAGGGCCCAAATAAGTGAGAAAATGTAAAGTGATACATTTTTCATCACTACAACATGAAATAGTGCTACATGAAGGTATGGATGAATTTGATTTTAATCAAGAGAAAGTTCTAAATAAATAGTATGTAGAAGTGTTGGATCGTGAAGAGATTTTTTTGTGCCAGAAGTTGCAAGAGTGTTGGTTAAAGGAGGGTGATTGGAACATAAAAATATTTTTATAGTGTTGTTAAAGTTAGGCATAGTAGAAATCATATTTTTTAGGTTAGAAATGGTGTTGGGGAGCTACTAAGTGATCAAATGGTGATCAATAGAGAATTTTTTAGATACTTTTATGACCTCTTGAATGTTGAGCAAGTTTCCTGGGGTGAACAAAGTAATGAAGTGATCAATGTCATACCAAAGGTGTTCAATGACCATCATAATTATATGCTTTGCAAAGTTGTGATGTTGGAGGAAGTGCATATGGTATTTTTAAAGTTGGTTTGTGACACATCCCCTAGACCTAATGGCTTTCCAAATGGATTTTATCAAAACTTTTGGGAAATAGTGAAGGGAGGTCTATGGGGTGTGGTGGAAGAATCTTGAAATAATTTGTACATGTTGAGGGACTTGAACAATACACTTGTTTCTCTCTTTCCAAAGAAAAAAAAAGTTCAATATTTTGATGATTTTAGGTCGATATCGTTATGTAACATGGTGTATAAGGTGATATCTAAAGTGTTGGTAAATAGGGTGAAAAAAATACTAAATAGAATCATATATGAGGAACAAAGTGGCTTTATTCCCCAATATTCTATTGCAAAAGGGATTATCATAGCACATGAAGCAATCCATTCTATCATAAAAGAATAAACTAATAGAATGTTGGTGAAATTGGACGTTAGGAATGCTTATGATTAAGTGGACAAATCCTTCTTGCTAAAAGTGCTTGGTAATTTTAGGTTTAGTCCCCCACTCGTCTCATGGATTAAGAGTTTTATTGAGACTCCTCACTATTCAAATTTAGTAAATGGTAGCCCCCAAGGTTTTTTTGCAACGAAGAAATACCTTCAACAAGGGGACCCTCTGTCCCCTTTTTCTCTTCATTATAATGGTTGAAATACTGGGTTGGTATATAAATAAGGCAAGAGAATCAATAATATGGAAGGGAGTCAAAATTTATCAAGGTGTGGAGGTTGTCACACACTATAAATTTGTTGATGATACACTGCTAATGGGAAAATCTACTATGTAGGAAGCATGTGTGATTAGATCCTATTTATATAAATACTATATGGCTTCAAGACAAAAGCTAAATTGGCATATATCAAAAATCTTCTTTTTCAACATAAATTTGGATAGGCAAAGACAAATAGGAAGGATCTTGGTATTAAGGTAGGTAAGTTGCCTAAGAAATTTTTGGGTAATCCCCTATTTGTTGGTGTGTGTTGGTCAAATCTATGGTCACAATTAGTGGACAACTATTTGGGAAGAATGAATGGATGGAAAGGTAGGTGTTTGTAACATACCCAATCCTCACTCTATAGTCTTCACCTAGGTTTTAACTCATGAAGTGAATAATTCAATGCTTTCTAAAACACAAGTATGAATTTTTTCTTTTCCAAGAACATAATTTGCATGTTACTTAAAGAATTTCATATATCATTGCATAATCAAAATAACATAAATTAAACTTCATGTAAATAAAACTCATCTTTTCAAATAGAGTTTATAAATAGAATTCATGATCATTTAAACAATTTCATAATTTACAAAGAGAAAAAGGTTGTGATATCCTTAGCTAGATTATCTTCTATTTCATAATTCTCAGCATGTCGTCTACAAGAGGGAGAGCATCACCCAATAATTTTACCTCCAACCGTAGATCAACGATCCCCCACACACCTTCCAATTGGAAGTGGCCCTTCCCTTCAACAAAGAGTTTGGTATGGGAACCCCTAGTATTTCAATCTAAGTATCTAGTGTTGTGTCCTATATAATATGTACAAACATACAACTATGGATACCTTCCAACTATGCATGATACTACTTGGAATTTATGCAAACCTAGAGCATGGTGAGTTGACAAGTACAAGCAATGACTTTTGCACTTACTTTGGCCAAAGTTTTGATATATATAATCATCCACTTTCTAAGGAAGCAATATCATAATTTCACCCACCTCTAACTCAACTTGTAAATCTTCCTGACCTATGGTTAACTCTACTTTTGGTTTGACCCAAAGGTTAACTAAAACAAAATATCTTTCAATAGTGATGACTTTACTAGTGTCGATTATTTGACCAAATAGGTTTAACACATCTAACTCAAATACCTTGTTACATGCTTGAAACATTCTAGGTTTGGAAATTGCCTCTTATTCAAATCCTTTCTTACTAAGTCAGTAAATGACCTAATTGGTTATACTTTCTTGATGATATTTCCAGTTGCATTCATTTAACATACTATAACATTGCAATTTCCTTCTACTTGAGTCCTTAGTTCTAAATCATGAGAGTAACTACTCTCTTATATTATGCATAATTAGTAAGTGTTGATGACGCATTATCATTGACTAGATACAAATAGTCTCAATCTAAAGGTACTAACAATATGTCTATAAGGCCTAACTAATGTCTAGTCAACTTGGTGTTAGACACACAATTCAAAGGAAGGGTTCCTAGTTGAACAATCCACTAAACCCTTGCTAAGGCTTCATTTAATTATCAACCAAGGCTTCATAAGTTTTTGAAGATGCTAACACTCTATGTGCATTCACATACTCTACAAGACCTATATCATCAATTATAGATGGTTTACACATGTGTAGGAAAATAGTAAAGATTGTAAAAAGGGAAATAAAGCATAAACTGCAAAACAAGGGAAATAACTTAGTCTGCTACTGATGTTGTAGGTACTTTTAGCTTAGCACTATAACTGATAACTACTAACCTGAACTCTGCAACTTCATTAACACTACTAACTCTTATTCCTAACTACTTGACTTACTTCAGAGGATGACTCAAAGATTCAATACGAAAGGTGAATCATGAAACAAGATATCATTCACATGCATGTAATGAATAATCTACTAAAATAAATGTATTAACATGAATATTTATTCTAACAACAAAAATTAAAGGTGGCTAAATAGTACCTTGAGTGGCACTTGCTCAAGTTGGTGTTCCCATAGGATAAACCAAATATGTGCTACTTGAATCAACTAAACATAACAGTAAAATAGAACATCTTCATCGTATAAAATTGAACTCTCATGACATGAAAAGAATCTTTGTAGATCTTTCATTCATGAATGCATATCCATTACAACTGATAATAGAAAACTAACAATACAAGATTGTCTCGTAGAAAACAATATTGGAAAATATTAAAAATATGTATATCTAACTAGATCTACTCCTCAACCATCGATCCAACTATATAGGTTCGACAGGAATTTTATTTACATAAGGAATGAAAATTGAAATTAAATGAAAGTGTCCACTCACCTTCAGAATAGAGAGAGACAAAATCGTTGCAATAAAAACTATAATTGAAACAAATAGAAGAAGACAACTAGGTTTGCAACTCTGCTTTAATGACATGGGAGAGACGTGCTCTACATAAACAGTCATGGCAGTTCCCTTGTTCATCACAAACTCCTTCGTCCTTCCATCATCTTATTGAATGATCTGATGATTCCTAATCAATCACTCTAGTGTTTTCCTTCATCAATTTCTACAATTGTCACATGCATAGTCATTCTGGAATCTCCCCTGCTTATTGGCCTAAAATTCTTTGGTTGCGGGTTGAGTTCTCCAGTTATTGTGCGTTGCTATTCTAGTTCAAGGAGTTAGTTCTCATCCAAAGCATATAGACTATTAACAATCATGAATTAAACACATATTTAAACTTAAAATGATACACATTCATACATTCATCATGCAAATATCAACATATCATAATCATATTCCCACTCATCAAAGTCTAGTTCAAATTACATAAAGGATATAAAAGGTGTATAATTTTAGGAATGTATATGATATGAATAGCTTGATGTGTTTAAGAGATATAGAATAGACAAGATAAAACTAGCTATTAATCAGACTCAGCATTCCCCCCAACTAAGCAATTTCTTGTACTCAAGCAACATTTGGGTCATAAAGGTTGTATTGCAAAGTGATCTCCCTAAAGTCTATAACAACATCAAATCCCTAAACTTGTCTCAAATAGTAGCCCTTTCGACATGAAATCTTTGTCAGTCTTAGGTTCTTTGTTTCTTTTACTTCATCTCGGTCCCTTCTTGTCCAATGTGGCATTGGGTAGAGAAGGAGAGGTGGATGAATTGTCAATGGAAACCATTTTAGTCCATTGTCCCTAGCAATGTCTCTATACTTGTGAGACCTTATGATAATGGCTATAAAATTGTATAAGGAGTGAGGTTCCTTTTTCTTTAATTCAAGATTTAATTCCTCCCACCTCTTCTTTACAAATTGGAAGGCGTGATAACTAGGTCCTATAACTAGTTGCTTCATCCTAGTGTAGTCATGTTCCTTGACATTCATTATTTTTCTTACTACACCTTTATAAGTCAGGAGCTCTAACCACTCATCAATAATTACATTGGGATCTTTGGATTCTTTTCTTAGTTGTAGAGAGACAAATTTCTCCTTTTCAATATATTTCTACAAGATCTCACCCCTCAGATGTTCATTCTTGATATAAGAGGACAATGCTTTAATTTGTAAGTCCCCCACAAACATTAGAGGATGTCATTATGTTTGATCTAAGATCACAAAATTATACAAGTAAAAATCACATAACTGATCTTCCATATCCGGTGTAGAGTCAAAGAAAGTTTCTAAAAACAAAAAATTTATGTTCATTCACATTGGAAAATCACCAAATAACTAGCTAAGTTGAAAACACAAGTATCTTTCTTGCAAAAATAGCTCATAAACTCTTGCACGAGGTCTGCACTTTAAAATTTGTGTAGCCTTGTCTACTACTACTTCTTCAATCTTCACTTTCAACCTTTTTATTTCTACATCCTTCTACTCAAGTGTCCTGGTGTGGTTTGACATCAACTCGGATTTTTCATTTTCCCATTCCTTCTTCTCAAAGAACTCTTGGGTTATTCTCCACAATTCTAGACCTAAGGTCACTACAAATGGTCCAAAGGGAACTTAAAGTGAAGGAATTGGAGCCTTGGGTACTAGTTCTTTGCTTCATTTTTTTTCTATGATAGCAAGATGTGTCAATTTATTCAACCTAGATCCACACTCATATTTACAAAGTTTTTCCTCCAATTCCTTAATTCTTTTATCCCTCACTTTCTCTCTACTAGTATGTTTTCAATAAACATTCTAATTGCTTAATCCTTTCCATAACCTCTTGTAATTCCTTGCCAATATCCTTTTTCTCTAAAAAAACTTCTTCATCTCTTTTCACAAACTGATCATTCCTTTCACTCATATACTCATTACCCTTTGAGTCAGGGCTCTTTGGGGTTCTTTTTCAGAGGTGCTTGTAAATGCCATATTTGTGCATTAGGCACATTTCATTACCAGGGAATCCCCCTGTAATTCCAAGTCAGTCTCAACCATAACATCTCCATTTTTCCACCTTTTAACTGATCCTCCCATAACACATTTCCTCTTTAGGCGGCGTGATTGCTTCCTGTGCTGTGTGAATTTCTTCTGCTCTCTTGTAGGTGCAAAAGAAGATTAACCTTTCCTTTTCCTGGTTCTTGGTGTTTTACCAGAGGTAGGGATTTCTTGGGTATCTCTTGTTGTTGGTTGCTCAAAGTCTGCAAGTTGAGTGTCATGTAGGTTCTACTCCTCTTGCTCTCCTATGTTGTGGGTAGGTGATGCAAGAGGGGAGCCAAAGGCAATTTACCTATCTGATGCAACAAGTTCTTCTTCTGTTTATAAGATAGCAGTTTCTTCAAGGATGGTATTGATATGATTGTAATTTAGGAAACTCTCCCATGAAACATGTGGAAATTGAACCCTCAAAATCCTCTTTATCAGTAATGTAACTAAACAAAAATGTGACAATGTTGTGTTATTACTTTTTCTTTTGTAGTATAAAACTCATTCTTTTCAACAAATCGTAAATAAAATTGAGAACATTTACACGCTTATCATGGTGAAGATGGATTAAAATCTTAAAATGGAATATATATATAATATAGACTACCTACCATCACAAGTTAAGCATTTGACTGTATGAAACGAGGGGAAAATGTGGGTGTGATGGTTTTGAATTGGGGTATGCACCTACACTTTCCCTCCTTTCATTAGGAAAAAGAGATCCCCTAGGGAAAGATTGACTTTAAACCCTTAGGTGAGTCAATCTTAATGAGGATCTTGTTGTTTTCCTTATGACTGAGGATGTGGTAAATCAGCCTGAACTACACTTTTGTGAGAAAAACCAAAAAAAAGTAAATAAATCCAATTATAAAATGTAACACTTGAAACATCAATTTAAAACCTTAATATGACAGAATCTAGAAAGTTTCAGTATATTTCAGAAGGTTATGAATTTATGAACCTATCACCAAAAGGTTGTGTTGAGTGTCCTCTTGGGACTCATTCATCCAAGGGAGAATGGGTCTTACTACAGGGGTTCAAAATATGCTTTTACAGTCCTCTGCTCCTAGGTTTGCAGTCCTGATTCCTCTGGGTTTCATAGTCTAAATTCAAAATTAAATTTTGAAAGTGAGTTTCCATGCTTTGATGAAAATGTTGACAACTTTGAAAACTTTTGCAATTTTTCACTTTTGTTGAATCTTCAATCCTTCTTCAACCCAAGATCTGCAAAACACACAAAAGGGAAAAATTGTTTGTTTTTGGTGCATGGGGGTTTGCCTTGGTCAAACCCCATTTTGGTAATTAAACCTTGAAATGAAATAAAATATAAACGAAAATAATGATGAATGCACACTTGTTTGGTGCAACTCACCAAACCCTTGAATTGAGATCCTTGAAGGACTAAAACTTGACACATCTCTCCAAGGTCTTGATCTTGCATGAATTGTTTGATTGGATGTTGATCTTGATGCATGAATTGATGCTTGAATGCTTGAAACCTACATCACAATGTTAGCTCTAAAAACATGCATAAATAAAAATAACTTTGACATGATGCTTGAGATCTTGAATTTTGCAACCAATGATTGAGAAATTTTCTCTTGAACACCTTTGGCAATAATCTTTGCTCTTGTGAAGTCTCTCAAAAAGTTCTAAGATTTGAAATGATAAAAATATTTTGCATTTATAAGTAATTTTCTAATTTCTCAAAAATTAAACATTATAAGTCGACATTTAAAATTTGAATTTGGAACATAAAAAGGCTGCCAAAAACATATTAAAATTTTTAATTAAGCAACTAAATTGGACCCATTCACCCTTGGGTGAATGGGTCCTAACCTAAATTGCCAGGACCTATTCATTTTGAGGTGTTAAAAATGATAATTGCATTAATTAAATATTGATTCCCCTTTTGAAAATTGCAGTTAATTAGGCTTGTAGATGCATAATTCACCCAATTAGAGGCTTAATTAAGTCCAATTAGTTAAGGGATCCAAACATAGTGTGAAAATGTTAAAGGAGTGCATTTTTTGACACTACATTTAGCCCCCACTTTAGTGAGAGGATGAGCCCTACATCAATCTCACACTAAAGTAGACAAACCAGCATCAAGAGAGGTCTAATTGTACAACTGTTGGAAAGATAAGACAACAAAGGTCAAGGAGGATGATCAAGCCCCCAAGATCTAATATCTCAAGGCAAACCAACAAAGGCACAAAGAGACACATGCCTATGTTAAATATGCAATATCAAGACAAGATAAACAAGCATACAATGTAAAAATTAGAGAAGAAGGGTAAGAGGGATGGATTAAGCCTCGACTATTTTTCAAATCAGTATGGATCAAGCCTTATTTTTTTGTCCAAAAACATTCACAAGTATAAACTCACTATCCACTATACAAATAAAATGTACTCACACGGGCTAGTGAAATTTGTTGTCCACTAGGTAAGCCCTAAAAAGTGGCTAATGGGAAGGTCATGCCAGGTCTATAGGCTCTCATTGTACTAACCATACCAAATTTATTCCTCCCAATAAATTTGATAAGGTGTCAAAAAAATGGTCATAAGGCTAGCAAGTTGCATTATGCTAGGCACTCATGAGAAAGGCTCCACTGGCAAGCAAGTTGTGTTACGCTTGGTGGTCGTTAAAAACATAAAGGCTCTACTAGAAAGTGAGTTGTGTTATGTTCGATGGACTTGATACATGTAATAAGATATCCAAAGGTATTTTTCTTAGTTCATGAAAGGTATCACCTTAGGGGAAATTGTGCCTAACGTCTCCAAGAGAGGACTAGTCGAGGATAAACGATTTGCAATTGAGGGCATGGAATCCATAACATCACCACTAAGAGGAATTTCATATTCCAAGAAAGGTCACACTCTTGAAGGAACATCAAACCCAATGTAACCACAAAGAATACACATCACATGAAGTAAGAAGACCATACTTTGAAGCAAAAAATGAGCAAGGATGCACATGCCCCCA
Source organism: Sequoiadendron giganteum (assembly GCA_007115665.2). Taxonomy (NCBI): domain Eukaryota; kingdom Viridiplantae; phylum Streptophyta; class Pinopsida; order Cupressales; family Cupressaceae; genus Sequoiadendron; species Sequoiadendron giganteum. The sequence continues at coordinate 211,539,086 of CM021107.1, read as the reverse complement.
CTTTAAAGGAATTGCTAAACACCATGCTATGAGAAATTACTTTAAAGTAGAACATAATAAATGCCAATACATGAGAGCTTTATTTGAAAAGCCTTGTATAAACCATATGTTTCCAAGTAGAGCTACATCATGGAAAGGAAGGTTTCCCCCCATATGCAATCCTAAGATAACACATGAGGTATCCATGGATCTGGGGTCAACATTTATCTTTGCTACATTGAAATAATCGATCTTAGAACTATCATCATTCCCCAAATGACTCATGGAACAATGAGCACAAAGGAAGAATGACACATAGAGAGAGAAAACAAAGGGAATATTTTGGGTCAACATGGAAGAGACTTGAATGTCTCAATGCCTTGCATCATCCCCATAAGGAAAATATAAGATAAAGGATAAAGGTTATGACATATAGAAGAAGGGAGATACAAATAGAAGAATGTCACAAAATATTCGCTTCCTTTGTATCCTTACACCAATGGAGTGACAAGGTTCGTCCAAAGTATGCTCATAAACATATAAAGACATGCCAAGTAGCATAGTATAGGGGATCACTTTACGTACATGTAATCACAAAGAGCATGAATACAAAGAATAGTATGGCACATGTGAGTCAACCTATAGCAAGTCATTCACATCCCAATATTTTTCATCATATTTGAAAGGTAAACAATTAGCCAAAGGGACAATGACAAGTGTTGTACTAGGACCATTACCAAGTTCAACATGTGGTGAGTCACTCTTGTCAAGAGGATCTTCACGGTTGTTATAATCTAAGTTTATGGAAGAGTAAAAAAATAAATTCAACTCAATAGGCACTTCCTCATCAATCTTAGCAATCTCATCATCATCATCATCTAAGTTAATCACAATAGGAGGCTTAATGATAATTTCTATAGAAGTTTCTTGTTGTTTTTGTGGTGAAGGCAGAGAATCATTATGCTTCGTTTCAATTGGTTCTTGGTCATGATTTTATATTTTATTCCCTTTTTTAATCTATGAGTAGTATCATGACATCTTTGTCTACGCTCTTTAGTATTTTTGTTTCTTTTTGCACGATTTTCAAATTTTGATTGTGTAGGAGTGGGTTAATCAACTATAGGTTTCTTTTCTTCCCGCAAGGGAGGAACGAAATGAACCATGGAAGGTTGTTCAACCACTTTATCTTTAGCTTTATAAACTTGTTTAATCTTATAAGGGACAATGGGACTTATTTATTTTTCTATTGGTATTTTATAGAAAATAGGTGAAGGATTTGTCGTGGGATGGTCTTGGTTACTTAGAAGAGCTTTGGGTTGAATCATGGTTTCATCAATGATAGAAGGCTCAATCATGGGTTGAGGCATGTTGCTAAGGGATAATTTTTCTATGTGTTTTGCCTTAAATTTTTGATAAGATTTGAAAAATAAGTCCTCAAAAGGCTTGATAGGTTCCATAGGTTTGGGTCAAAAGAAATCCAAAGAGAAATTCCCATGGGAAGACACAATATTAACGCCACTATGGTGCATAGTAAAGATATCATTTCCAAATGGAAACTTTAAGCATTTATGCACTACCGACAAGACGACATCCATAAAGCATAGCCATGGGTAACCAATATTCACATGAAATTGGTTCAATGATGGGATGATGGAGAATGAGACATTCAACTGTTTCAGTCCAACTATTAAAGGAAGAGTGATCGAACCTATCATAGGGAAAGTAAAACCATTATGTGTTTTGATCCATGCTTTTAGTTGTTCATAAGAATATTGATAAAGTGTTGGTATATGGTGTTCTAGACCATTGCATAAAATGATTTATTATAATTTTGTAATTAAATAATTCTTTAGTTGTGATGCACTTAGGTGGTGTGAATAATCACACTAGGTAATTATTTGGGGACCACTTGATGTTGTATTGTAACATTGTATTATTATGTAATGTGTGGGAGACATGTGATAATAATTTAATATTGGGGAAATATTAAATAAAGTAAAAACTTATTATCCAATATTAAATAAGGGATTAGTGGTTTTGTGTTCACATGGTTTTGTGGTACATGGTTTTATCTTACCACTAGTTGTATTTGTGTGAGCTTGTATCTATAAAAGAAAACACATGTTTAGTGGTTAAGGTTGGCTCAGTGGTTTGATTGTCATTATTGAGTCTTTCTGAGGAGTGTATATGTGTAGCATGGAAAGGGATGTGTGGATTCATGCTTGGACACATGGAGATGTATTGGATGACTTGATGCTTCAGAGGTGTTCATTGTAACTCTTGTATGGATTTATTTTTGATTAATATGATGGAGTATGGATGCTTTTGGAGGCTAGGTTTTTCCCTCTTGAGGGTTTTCCCAGGGTATATCTTTTGTCATCTTTGATGGGTATTTTGTTTATTCTCTTGCATATGGATTTTGAGTACTTATTTGCATTAATGTCTCTTTTGGGTTATGTGGAAATCGTCATTAGATGGCTACAAGTTTCCTCACATAAAGTTTGTGCACAAATAAGAATTAATCGGTGATCACATTCTCTACACACACAAGATAAATTAATATCCCATTAGTAGGATTTTCATTGATTCTTCTAATGATGTAAAGAGGACCATTGGGTGCACATCTAATTATTTCATTTTGTGAGAAATCAATGTCAAGGGGTATTTTGGTTTGGACCTTACGAGGTTGCACATCAATGAAGTTGACCATACATTCTAAGTCTCCTTTATTTTCATTTATATTGTCATTATTTGTATCTTCAAGTTTTTCAACATTCATCACATCATTCTTGGCACCATTAGCTTTCACAAAATTATGATTTGGCATGGGGTTGGTAAAGATTTGCAAATTTTGGTTGGGTGGGGCAACAAAATTATTTCCTTGATCATTAACACCACCAATTTGGATTTCATTAGAATCAATGAGGTCTTGCATAATATGTTTAAGATGCTTACATTGTTCTATATCATGTCCATTTTGTTGGTGATAATGACAAAAGGCATTTGAGTTAAACTTTGGAGGTAAGGGCTTAGTTGTGTCAATGGCTCGAATAGGAGGTAAGGTAACCAAGTACTTACTTATAAGTTGCAACATTATGGAGTGAAGGGTGTCAGGTAAAGGGGTAAATTTTCTACTCCTGTCTCTAAATGGATATGGATTTTTCATTTTTATAGCAGTCACTTGGGAGTTAAGATGTTGACTTGTTTGAGGTGTATTTATTTATAAAAATACCTTATTTTGTTTCTTAAAAGGTTTCAAATTGTTATGGGACATGGCTTCAGATTTCTCAAGATGGTTATAAGGAGTTTTTGCTTTAAGATGACTAACCAAATTTTGATAATCACGAAGGGTCATGCACATCTGTGTAAATAAGGGAAAGTTCAACATCTCAAGTTTAGCTTGAATATTGGTATGCGAATTTGCAATGAGTATTCTTTGAATTGGTAAGCATTAGGACTATTAATGTTGATTTATGAGTAAAGCAATTGGTATCATGCTATGAAATCCGTGACCTTTTCATCCTTGTTTTGTTTACATTCTATTAAATTAGCTAAGGTCACCTTGGGACCCATGCACACTTGGAAATGGTTAAGAAAGGCATCAACAAGCTCATTAAATGAACAAATTGAGTTATTCGGTAAAGAACAAAACCACTTCAAGGTAGTGTCTTTCAAGGATCTACGGAAAATTTTAGCCAAGAGTTTATCCTCAAAAATGAAGTCACTACATAAGGTTGTGTATGTCGAGACATGGCTATACTAGGGTCTCCTTTTCTACAATATTTCTCAAATGTTGGAATATCTATGTCTTGTGGCATTTGTGCTCTCAATATATCCAAGGACAAAGGGTTTCTTTTGACATATTGTGAAGGTTGGCCATTTTGAATTTGGTTCAATGTGGTAATTTTTTGTTGGAGGGATGAAACATTTTGTAAGAGTTGTTTAAGGACATAATCATTGGTTGTGTTGTGAGATGGAGGTGTATATGTATTCAGAGGACAAGTGAATTGTAAGTTTGTGAGGGGAGATGGATTAAGAGATATGAGATTTGAATGCGCAAAGCTAAAGGGATTCTAGTGAAAATACCTAAGGTGGTATTGACATTATTAGTGGGTTTTTTTGTTGTTGTAATAGTTGGATTAGTGTATGTAGGAATAGATGTCATAGTTGTGGAAGGAGGAATTGGATTTCCACCTTGACTTTGAGTGTACCCCAAAGTTTGAGCACAACTAGTTGTTGTAGGAACATGTTGATCAATAATGTGAGCTAGGCCATACAAAAACTTTATCCCTTGTTCATTATCAAGCATTTTACTCATGTTATCTATGACAGGAATTACAATACCAACAATGTTTTCATAACTCACAAAGTCTTACAATTTATCTAAATATTCATCCATTTGTTTTAGATCTTCTTGAGGGACATTAGCAACCATTGTGTCAACATCAGTCACATTGGTTATGGGTAGGGAGGTCATGAGAAATGAGGTATCAAAGTTATGGTCCATAGTGGGTTGACCAGTATCAACACTATGAGTGAAAGTGTTGGAAAACTCAAGATCCACGATGAGTGTAGTAGCATGAGATGACATGAGTCTCGAACTATGTCTCACTACAGTACTGGTAATAGGACATCGGGTTGTGAATATCATACAAGTTTCACCAAACCTAAGTTCACCCAAAATGGAGAATAGGCACTAGATAAATGCAATCAAACACCCTAGAATATGAAGTGCAATGCAAGTATGTAAAAAGAGAGCAATTTTCAGATTTTAAACAAGATAATTTAATGATTATGCTATGTAAAAACCTAAAAATGATGTCTTTTCATGCCAATTTTGACTTCCAAATAATGCACTCAATTTTACCAATTAAAGCTAATGCAAATAATAACAGATTTTTCTAATTTGTGAAACTAAAACCAAGATTTAACAACAAATCAACATGAATCAAATAGAGATAAATCACTACCGAAAATTTTGAAAAATCACTTGTATAGGGATTGATTTGTCCTAGGGTCAATGGGTCTTAGCACTGGGGTTGCAAAAATTTAAATCTGAGTATGATGTTCAATGCTAGGGTTTCATGTTTTAGACTATAAACTATAGTTTTAGTGACTGATTTTTCCATATTTTGATGTCTAAATGCAAGTGCAATGAATGAAAAATGATGAATAATATGACACTTTTTGAAATGTAATTTTGACTCATTTGTGAATTTGAATGATGAAAAGCACACTAATATGCAAGTACTATGCAAAATCAATGTAATATGCAACGTGCAATTTTTTTTATTTTTTTAGATTTTAAAGGACGCAAAATGTAAATCTAAAACCCTAAATGAGATGAAAATTAATGCAATGTTAACAACCCTAAATGAAATAAAAGCTAATGCAACTCAATGCAAACAATTTCAAATCCTAGATCTAGGGTTTGAATGGACTCCAATTTCAGAATTGATGTGCAATATCGAGCTCACCAAAATGAAATGGGGGAAAATGTGGGTGTGATGGTTTTGAATGGGGGTATGCACCTACACTTTCCATCCTTATTTTATTAGGAAAAAGAGATCCCCTAGGGCAATATTGAATTTCAACCCTTAGGCGAGTCAATATTAATGTAGATCTTGTTTTTTTCCTTATGACTGAGGACAAGGTAAATCAACCTAAACTGCACTTTTGGGAGAAAAACTAATAATAGTAAATAAACCTAATTATGCAATGTAACACTTGAAACATCAATTTAAAACCTTAATCTGATAGAATCCAAAAAAATTCAGCAAATATGAGAAGGTTATGAATTTATGCACCTGTCACCAAAAGGTTGTGTTGAGTGTTTTCCTCGGACTCATTCGCCCAAGGGTGAATGGGTTTTGCTACAAGGGTTCAAAATCTACTTTTATAGTCCTTTGCTCCTAGGTTTGCACTCTCGATTCCGCTAGGTGTCACAACTGGAAATTCAGAATTAAATTATGAAAGAGACTTTTTGTGGCCTGACGATAATGTTGACAGCTTTGCAACTTTGACAACTTTGATAATTTTGCACGTTTGATGAATCTTCACTCCTTCTTCAACCCAATATTTACAAAACACACAAGAGGAGAATTTTTTTTTTTTTTGGTGAATGGGGGTTTTGCTTGGTCAAACCTCGTTTTGGTAATTAAACCTTGAAATGAAATAAAACATGAATAAAAGGAATGATGAATGAATTCTTGCTTATTGCAACTCACCAAACCCTTGAATTGAGATCCTTGAAGGAATAAAACTTAATGCATCTCTCCAAGATCTTGATCTCACATGAATGACTTGATTGGATGTTGATCTTGATGCTTGAATGTGTGAAACCTACATCACAATGTTAGCTCCAAAAACATGCATGAATGAAGATAATTTTGACATGATGCTTGAGATCTTGAATGTTGCAACCAATGATTGAGAAATATACTCTTGAACACCTTTTATAATAATCTTAGCTCTTGTGAAGTCTCTCAAATAGTTCTAGCATTTGAAATGATAAAAAGACCTTGCATTTATAGGTAATTTAATAATTTCCCAAAAAATAAATATTACAAGCCGACATTTGAAATTTGAATTTGGATCATAAAAAGGTCGACAAAAACATATTAAAATTTTTAATTTAGCAACTTAAGGTGACCCATTCACCCAAGGACGAATGGGTCATAACCTAAATTACTAGGACCTATTCATTTCGGGGTGTTAAAAATGATAATTGCATTAGTTAAATCTTGAACACCCTTTCAAAAATTGCAATTAATTAGGCTTGTAGATGCATAATTGCGCCAATTAAAGGCTTAATTAAGTCCAATTAGTTAAGGGACCCAAACATAGTGTAAAAATGTAAAGGAGTATATTTTCCGATACTACACTATACAAGAAGCTATAGAGACCCATATCCAGGGTAGGGATAATCTTTTTGTAACTTGAGATGATGAATCTAGGTTTTCTCCATGTTATTTGAATTCGTTCCTAGAATCTATGACATCTACCCTCACTGGGAACTCCTCTCCTTCCCTTGGTGGTTCAAATACCTCAACAATAGCAACCTTTGAAGCATCCACCTTCAAACCTCTTACAATCACCTCATCATTTTGTAAAGTAGCATAATATTATTATGACATGGCTTCATTGAACTTTGTGAGTTTCAAGAAGTAGTCCATCCAACCAACCCATTAAAAAATAGGTCACACCAATCTATCTTCCAACAACTGGGTATGTGTTACTAGTTCCCTATGGATAATATCGCCACCCATGATACTGTTATTGCTTTATAATTCCCTTAATTCAATTTTTTTCCAACTCAATTTATGTTTGTTATTCCACTACACCACCTCCACTTTACTGTATCCTCTCAACTCAGTTGCTTCCAATCCTTCCTTATCCTCTTAGCTTGTATTATGTAAAACAAAAAACAAAAATGAAATGGAAAAAAGTTGTAGAGGGTTTTTCGTTTTTAAAAACCAAGAAAATGAGAGTACCCATCCCCCCAACTAAAGGTATTAAGTATCCTCACTTAGTTGTACGATTCTTGGTGAAGGGTGAGATGGTAGATAGTGTAATATCAATTTGGATATGAAAACATGTATAAATAAATACTAAAATATGTAGGAAATCAATTATCATTTATGCTAATTATGAAGAGTTAATGCATGTACCTGTAGAATGCTTATGAAATGAAACTTAGCTCGTGCAAAGTGTTGATTACTTATTGCAACGGGATTTTATTTGACCATTCTTAATGGAAATTAGAAGTGAATGATATGAATGCAAGGCGTGTGGTGAATAATTGTTGGAAAAGACTGCAGGATGTATGGTAGATGGAAGATGAAATGAAGTGTATGAGATGTGAAAATTGAGAAAGGTGATGGAAATGAAAAGTGTGAGGTGGTGTATAGGCTACATGTGTGGAAATTAAATGTATATGGTTGCGTGTATGAAAAATCGTAGTGGAAAGTAGAGATATGCAATTAATTTGACAAGGAATTTTGAAATGATTGTTAATGAATTACTATGGGCTCCTCCAATAAAGGTCCCTTTCTAAAAGTTGTTGAATTTAGACATGTTGCTATAGGTCCCTTCAACTTCCCTAACTTATAGAAAAAATTTGTTGTTGCTCGTCACCTTGTGTAGTGTTTGCTTTGTGAGTTGTGTTAGAAACCATACCTATGTAATAGTAGTAGGTGAGCTAGGTAGCTCCTCTATTGAGCCATGTGTAGAACTTGTACTTGTTGTAATTGATTTTTCAAGTGAGTGCTCAAACTATTGTAATAATGAAAGACGAAAATCATCCTTCTGCAGTGGTTTCTTGTACAACTTTAGCCTGTGTCCATTAACCAGTAAGGAAAACCTGACTTCATCAATTGCATTCAGTTGTATAGCTCCATTGGGAAACACTTGCTTAATTTCATAGGGACCAAGCCACCTTGTTTTGTAACTTTCCTTTGTAGTCTTGATATCTTGAATCATAGAGTAGAGCCCAATCACCTATAGTGAATTCCTTGGTTTTCATGAACTAATCATGCCTTCTGACTCTTTGATTATAGACTACTTCAGTGTGGTGTATTTCCTCCATCCTAATTTTATCAAGTGCATTGAGTTTGTGTAATCTCTCTTGGTGTGATGTTGATAATTCCATGCCTAATTGAACAATTTTTCTCAAAGTTTTTTACTCAAATTCAATAGGAAGTATTGCTTTCTTTCCATATACCAATTCATATGGTGTAAATCCTATTGGTTTTTTCCATGTCCTATAGGCCCAGACTACCTCAAGCAACCTAGCTTCCCAATATTTCCTATGAATATATATTGTCTTTCTTAGAATGTCCTCAATCTCCCTATTTGTGACTTCCACCTGTCTATTAGCTTGAGGGTGGTGAGGTGAGGACTTCCTATGCCTGATCACATACTCTTGAACCAATTTTATGTTCATCTTTGATGTTAATTGGGGTCCTTGGTTTGTGATAATTTGATTTGGAACTCCATATCTTGTAAATATGTCATCATAGAGAAAATTTCCACATTACCATCCCTAAAAAATTGTAAAACCTTAACCTCCACCTACTTTTTGAGATAATCGGTGCATACCAAAATGTACTCCTTGTTGTTATATGGTAATATTGGGCCAATAAAATCTAATCCCCATATATCAAAATGGTGTTATTGCTAACTATGATTGCAATGGAATTTCATATATTTTTGTTGGCGTTCTTATTCTTTGACACCTATCACAACCCCTTGTGTACTTCATAGCATCCTTATGAAGAGTTCACCAATAATAGCCAATTGTGAGAATCTTAAGCATTGTCCTCTTTGTGGTAAAGTTTCTCCCATAGGGTTCATCATGACATGCTCTGAGAATGTCATATACCTCATCTTCTCTAATACATCTCCTCATAATGTTATTTGAGCTTGTGTAAAATAAGTGTCCAGCCATCCAAGAGTAAGGACAACTCTTGTGAACCAATTGTCTATTTTCTCTTGGGGAGAAATGAGGTGGTGTTTACCCTAATAGATAGTTGTCAATGTCTACAAACTATGGTGTATGTAGAGATAAAGCAAATAAATGCTCATTTGGGAATGAATCATCAACATCTTCTTCCAATTTCGTTGGTAGTCTAGATGGAAAATCTGCCACTACATTTGATTTTCCTGGTTGTCCACAATGGTGATGTCAAATTCCTGAAGCAACAGTAACCACCTTACAAGCCTACCACCAACCACTGGTTTGTTCATTGGATACCTGATTATTGTGTGGTCAGTGTGTATGAACACTAAATATCTTGTAATATAATTATTGAATTTGTTTATTTCATATACCATTGCCAATATTTCTTTCTTTGTCACTATATAATTGAGTTATACCCATTGTAGATTTTTATTGATGTAATATATGACATACTCCTTGTTACCTTCCTTCTGCCCAAGTACAACTCCTATAGCAAAATCAGAAGCATCTATATGGATATGGAAAGGTAAGGTCAAATTTGGTCCTCTCAAGGTAGGGGTTTTAGTTAATGCTGCCTTGAGTGCTTCAAAAGAGTATTCACAAGCAGTTGTCCATTCAAATTCTACATATTTGGATAGTAAAACAAATTGTGCAGTTGCAAGTTTGATAAAATATTGGATGAATCTCCTATAATACCCAACATGTCCTAGGAAACTTCTAACATATTTTTGTCTTCGAGGCACATGGAGTGTTGAGATTACTTCAATTTTGTTGGGGTCCACTTGAATTCTTTCAGTTGACACAAAATATCTCAATACAATTCCTTTTGTCATCTCTATGAAATATTTTCCATGACCAAGTGATAAGTTGTGTTCATGACACCTTTTTAGCACCTTCTCTAAATTGTCAAGTGCTTCATCATATGTATTCTCATATGTTGTGAAATCATCCATGTAAACCTCCATGGAATCATGTGCAAAGTCTAAGAATATACATAGTACTACCCTTTGGAAAGTGGTTGGTGCATTACATAGGCCAAATGGTGAGACAAAATAAGCTTATTTTCCATTAGGGAAAGTAAATGTTATCTTATCTTGGTCTTTTGAGGCAATCTTAATTTGATTATAGCCACTAAATCCATCCAAAAAGGATAAGTAATTTTTGTCTACTAATGAATCAAGCACTTGGTTAATGAAGGGGATTGGAAAGTGGTCCTTCCTAGTTGTCTACACATACTCTCCACTTTCCACATTTCTTTGAGACAATTACTAGAGGTGACACCCATTGACTATCAAAGATAGGATATATAAAGCCTACACCAAGTAATTTTTTCAATTTTGTTTTAACTATGTCTCTAATTGCAGGGTTCATTCTCCTTTGTGGTTATCTTATGGGTTTAAAACAATTATTGATGTAAATCCTGCATGCACAATTCTGGGTCTATTCCCTTCATGCCATGATAATCCCATGCAAAGTTTTCTACGTGTGCTTGCAACACGGTTATCAATGATGTATATTGTATATTAGTTAATTGACTGTTAACATTTAATGTTTTACCTGACATGATCTCTAAAGTCTTGGATACTATTTGCATTGATGAGATATCAAGTCTTGCTATGTTTGGAATATATTGGTGTGGTAACAAATTGTGAAATATTTGGGAAATTGACTTAGATGAACTAGCAGGGATAATATTTTGCAAAGGATCCTAAAAACATGTCAAGAAATCTCGATATTGCGGGTCCCTACCATAGTCATTTTGCATGATGTTTACTATCAATTCATCTTCATTTTCGTGTTCTAATGGTGGATTGCGTTTGATAATCATCAAGGCTTGCAAGGAGTATTGATCTTCCTCATCTAGGGTAAGCCAAATGGATTGTTCTAAGTCTGTATGTGGCTGGGCTGGTGGATAAAGGACTAATTTTTTAGTCACATTCCCATTAGAGATAATCATATTCCTAGATTTGTGTAATGACATATATTTTCTGCAAGGTCAAAACTGGATTAATAACATATGCAAGTTACTAAAAACATCAAGCAATCGAATGCAAAGGAGAGAATAACAAGAAATGACAGAAATTAGAAAGATCTCACCCATTCCTATGCTCCATGACTGATTTCCATTGCACCTCCTTGGCTTTGTTGTGATAATGGATGCCCTCAGATTGTATATGTGAGCAAATCCTATAATGTCTAGCCCTAAACAAAGCTTTGAAGGATTTATAAATAAACTCTATGCAAACTAGAATTTTAATTCTATTATGCAAATTATTAATAAGTCTAAAGATGATAGAAATGACAATAATGAGATCATAAAAATAATAATGGATTAAGAGATCCCAAAAATGAGATCAAGATTGTCATTTTATAGAAAATGCAATCTTGAACGGACGAACGAGATGAGAAATTGAGAAATACCCTAGACTCAATGGTCAAGATTCAAAGTGACAACTCTCAATTAGGGTTAGGGCAACAATCCCCAAATGTGTGGACAAGATTTAATTTGATAAATTAAATCAAAGGTGGAGAATAAACGTGACCTTGAGATGAAATTAGTAAAAATCAAGTGATAAGGAGATGAGATTTTAGAAAATCAGTAATTTTAGCAATTACTTGATTTGTAGAAGAAAAATTCCATTTTGAATTAAATTAATTCAAAATGTGGATTTGTGAGATAATGAGTAATTGATTTTTGAAATTAATTACTAAAAGAAGAATTAGTTAACAAATGTGAAGTCATTTTTAAATAAATTATTTTATTTAAAAAGAGGGAAATGTCACATAAGACAATTAAATAATTAATGATAATTATTTAATTTAGAAGAGGTAGTTAATTAATTAAATAAATTAATGAATCTATTTAATTACGAGAGGATTTAGGAATTAGTGACATATTAAATAAATATATTAAAATATACTTATTTAATAATTAGGAAGACATTAATGATGAGGATTAATTAAATAAATGAGACTTTATTTAATTGTAAGAAGACTTTGATAATTAGTGGCATATAAAATAAATAAACAAGATTTATTTATTTAATAATCATGAAGAATGAAAGTTCCCAAATTAATTAAATAATTATAAATTATTTAATTAATAGTTGAATGTGGGTTAGAAACATAATTACAAAGTTATAATCATATTATGACGAAAGGTGGTAAAATAGTGGTCGCAGGCCTAAGTCATTTTTAGGTGTCTACATTTTCCCCTCTTTGTCATAATGCAGCTTGTCGCATTGTGGCGAAGAAAATAAGTCCAGAATATGCCCCAGTGGAGGTACGGAGTGCCTATGCCCCCTCAGGAAATTTTTTGAATTTTGACCCGAGGTCGGAAAAATTTGGAAAGTGTTCCGATTAATTCAATTAATGATCAGAAAAGTGATGGTGCAATCCGATTTAAAAACGAAGGACGTTGAGTTAGCCAAAATGCCAGTCAAAGGTGGTCAAATGAGCCTCCAGTATAACCTACTAGGTCAAAACCCTAATTTTTAGCCTATAAATAGGTTGAAAAGGTCAATCCAAGTGTCATTTGCTCATTTGTTAAATAGAAATTTCAGAAATCAGAGCCCAGAGAGACGATGGTGATTCCAGTGACTACCCACCGTGGATACCGCGTGCGGACATTCTGACGACCCGAGGGCGCAGAGGCACCGATAAGTACCCAATCCCCCTTGTCAATTTTTGAATTTAATGCATTTATTAGGGTTTTAGGAGGGGTAAACACATGCGTTGCGATACAAATGATGTCATGTAAATCGCAAACTCCTTCGCGTTCGACGCATTTGCTTGCGTTGCGATGCAAGTGCGATGGGTAGGCTAGGGTTTGTTGTTTGATTGCGCATCCGCAAAGGGAAACGACGCAATCGCCAGGTTGCGACGCAAGTGAGGCTTTTGCAAAGCATATGCCATTTTGCGATGCAAATGCCAAGTCAAACGATGCATTTGCCAAATCGCAACGCAATTGTGAAGCCGAACGACGCACTCGTTGTTAGGTTGCGCATTTGCTAGCTAGAACGATGCATTCCTTGTTAGGTTGCACATTTGTTGGCTAGAATGACACATTTGACATTTTGCAACGCAATTGTCATTCGTAGAGCCGCAATTGACTAATTATGGCGCATTTGTAGTCAACGCGACATAATTGTAGTTGACTTTTGTTGACTCTGTGCCAAGATTAGTTTAGATGCACCCTTGACTTACTAGTAGTAGTAACCTTTCCACAATGTTGCTCAATATGTGTTAATCCTTGGCCTTTCTTGTGCAGAGTCGGCTTGTGTCGATTTACACCCGAGAGTTTCAGCCGGTGACATACGCCTTTAGAGATTGCCTGACCGATAGACAGAGACAGTGACTGATGGCACTAGGTCTGTATCATATCACCTATATGCCAATTTTTTGGGCAAACAGGGGTTTGCTGACAGTGCTTTGTGAGAGGTGGCACTCAGAGACCTGTTCATTTCACCTGCCTACTGGAGAGGCGACAGTGACCTTGGAGGACATCTACCGTATTCTCCGCATTTCGATTAGTGGAGAGAGAGTTGTCTATGACCCGCACCGAGGGTGACAGGCCCTATTAGAGATGTATGAGGATGTCGATGGTGCCCAGTTGGGCATGGATGGTTACGAGATCGGTTGGGATGTTGTAGCTGACCATTTTCCCAAGTGGGATGCTATGCTGATGACATTGATTGTTGGTTTATTGATTCCAGATCGTCGTGGTCATGGATTTCCCATTGGATGGGGGGATGTATTGGTCTGTATGCGAGCATAGAGGACAGTTTTTGCCTGGGGCCCTGCTTGTTGTCCATGCTTTATCATCAGTTGCATGAGTTTGTTTATCACTAGGGCCATAGTATCAGTTTTGGCACTACCCTTCTGATGATCTAGGTATGGGAGCGCATTCCCATTTTTTGACCACCAGTACAGATGCAGCAATTGGGCGATGGGATGCCATACATCTACCTATATGTGGGTTTAGTTAGTCAGACTCATGTGGGAGATACCAGGTACTGGCGTCATCGGATTGATATGATGATCAGTTTTGTATGGAGGCCTTACAGAGATTGCGCCTAGTGGCCCGATGAGGATGGTCATTTATCCTTTTGTAGACAGTTCCGATATTTGATTGGTTGCACGGTACAGACCCAGTGGATTATTGAGATGTACCTACCCCAGCGGGTACTACGACAATTCAGAGAGCAGCAGGATGTGCCAGTAGACATGACAGAGTATGCTCGGTCTTCCAGGGAGACCATGTGGGGGCCGCCCATATCAGTGACAATGGTTGAGCAGCAGGTTGATGGTTTAGTTGCAGTTCAATGGGTGTGGAGAGGGGGTCCAGCTGATGCAGGTACATTTGTCGATTTCGACGCCTGGTGGTAGATTCACAGGCCCATCCCTTTGACAGATCTAGATGGTCCGCCACCTATACATCGAAGGTCAGTTATTCCACGGGTACCGAGGAGAGGTCGGGGTGGCAGGGATGGAGGCAGAGATGGTAGAGGGGTCAGGGGGAGAGATGGAGGTAGGGGAGATGAAGGTCGAGATGGTGGAGATGATGGGGATGGTGGAGGGGGAGGGGATGGAGGATATGGGAGGGATGCGAGGAGGAGGAGGAATGGCAGAGGCAGCCTAAGAGAGTTAGAAGGAGAGTGGGAGGTGTACCATTGTCACCCATCCAAGAGGAGGGTGAGGAGAGAGAGGTGTCTGCCAAGCAGGAGGCAGAGGAGGAGATCAGCCAAGCAGGAGGCAGAGGAGGAGATCAGAGGGGGTGAGGAGGAGGTGGAGGTGAGGGCTGAGGAGGAGGTCAGGGGTGGAGATGAGGAGACATAGGTGAGGGCGGAGGAGAGGGCAGAGGAGGATCCATTTGTTGGGGGACACCCTCTTGATATAGATGTGGAGGAGGTTTGCACCGAGGAGGAGAGAGACGAGGAGGAGGAGGAGGAGGATGAGGCAGACCAGAGACTGCGGGAGCATATGATTTCTGGGGATGATGAGGGTGACAAATCACCCATTTTTCTTGCCAATGCCACCATTGATCAGCGGATCGCAGATTTGCAGAGCAGACTTGATGCGGCCTTGTCTCAGAACAAGGCCTTGGCAACGAAGTTAGAGGTCACCCAGGTGAAGAGAGATCAGGTTGTCCTCTGACAGAAGGATTCAGATCGGTAGGTGACAGAGTTTTCCGATTTATATTCAAGGCCGATAGGAGACATGGACAGGGAGTTGGCCAAGATGGAAGAGAGTAGGGGGTGATACAGACTACTATATGAGCAAGCAGTTCCCCTAGAGAGACGAGACCCAGGATTGTCCCGATCCTATAGCAAGACAGGTAGTGGCACCCGGAAACATAGCAGCAGCAGGTCACATAGTGGCAGTCATACTAGTGGTGGGGGGTCCACTGCATCAGGTCAGTCATCGAGCCATAGGTCACACAACTCTCATAGGCATTCATCAGGTCACAGTCACAAGTCAGAGTGTGGGCACAAATCAGTGTCATCAGGACACCAGACAAAGCAGAGCCAGCCTCATGTTACCGAGGCCTCGAGCTCTCAGAGTCAGACTCAGGATACCACTCCCATTCAGGTCACATTTCACGTGGTTGGTCAGGCACAACCACCTCGTAGTTCACCTCCACGGGACGGAGGAGGGCCATCCTAGGACTTGCTTTTAGGTACTTGTATATTTTGATATTCGAGCTTGCGAGCTCCATTTTTGGGAAATCATATGACTCTATCCTGTGACATGACATGTTTTTGAGATTATATATATATGCGATGCAGTTTTGATGTGGCCTATATGATGTTATGTGTTATGGTATTCTAATACTTTATCATATGCTTATGTGATGCTTTTATGATGCTGTGTGTATGGACATTATGCTTTATGTTTATGAATGCAATTATGGATGTGGTTATGTATGCATTGTGTAATGTGATGATGATGTAATTCTTATATGCTAATGCAAATGTTTATTTATGATGCTTATATGTTGATGCAAATTATGGTTTTATGATGTGAGATGAATGTAAATGATAGTGTTATGAAATGTGAATTATGGTATTTGATTTATGCAGATGTAAATATGAAATGCTCATGCAATTACGTATGCAACTTTGTTTGTTTGTTTGTTTGTTTGTTTTTTTTGCATGTCACAGGATATCATTTCCGAACGAGAGAAAAAAGAAGGCGAAGATTGGTGTTAGTGCGAAGAAAAATATGCATGTTAGTGCAGAAATTAAAATCCTTCAAAGCTTTTCTATAGTATTATCCTAGTTGTTGCTCTTTAATCATCATTGGGCGAAAATGTCATGATGGTCGACAAACACTATGATATGACGTAGATCAATAGTGTGCAAGGTCAAACCATCACGTAGATCAACAGTCGCAGACAAGGATGATCATGACTCATACAAGGAAAACACAATTGCCCCTAGTTACTTTGTCATGACCAACCGTCAGAAAAAACAAACCACTCATGAGATGTCGTTGCTTCTCTAAATCTTGATGATAGGACATCCTTGAGAAACTAGCCACATGATAGTAAAACACAGACAATAAAAATCATCATACTACATCGTTGCTTCTCTAAATCCTCAAGTCAGGACATCCTGGAGAAAATAATAGTAGAGTGATAAGCAGACAAGGATAATCATCATGATATGTCGTCGTTCCTAGGACATAAGGAACTAATATCATGATAATCATCAAAAAGACAAAAAAAATTTGCCAAGTGTTTTTAATGTCGAGCAATATCAAATTCAGGAAGGACACATCCTGAATGACATTGATATCTAGGAGATCGATCCTCGGATTTTAGGAGAATCCATCAAAATGCCAAATGACGATGATGATGCTTAGGAAGGACACATCCACAAGCATAAAGAAATGACGAGAGTTTCTTTTCAGAAGGACACATCTAGAGAAGAACCCAAAAATTTTGCCAAGGTGAATTGTCTTGATAGGATTTTGACTACATGTCATTGCTAACATGTTGAATTGACTGAAAGTGTTGATGAAATAGATTTTCGATAGACTGATAGCTTGAGATTGACATAAGATTTGCTTGATTTGAAGATAGTTTGATGTGTGTGAACGTGTAGTGCCATGAACCCTAATGGACGGACCTAGTGCGGCCTTGGGGGCTCATCAATTGATGGCCTTGCCTATGTCATGCACTTTGAGACCTCGTAGTTCGACACGACCAATGACTTTGTCCAAAAGATAGAAGTTTGTATCATGATTTTATTTTGACAAACCTAGAAAGACTGACCTAATGTCTCGGGGATTCAAAGATGAATCTTGCCTACGTAGCAAATGCGCAGAGACAACGTAGTTCGGACATGGACAAAAGATTGGTTGACGTGATTGATTGAATTGATCAAACAAAGATTGAGTTTGACTCTCTTTTTGGGATTTTGACATTGATTTGGATGTTTTTGTATTTTCTTAGGACATTTTCAAATTTTTAGGATTTTTTCAAGACTTTTTCACATTTTTAGAATTTTTTCAGGAACTTAGGATGAATGTCGTGAATGTGTCAGGCCTTTGTGATTATGAGAAATGGATAAAGGTCAATTTGAGTAACAATAGATGGTGAAGCAATGATCAACTATGTATAGTGCCTGTTTGCCAGGTTTTCACCATGGTACTTATCCAAAGCGCCTATTTGCCAGGTTTTCACTATTGGATGAATTCATTTCTTTTTACTATTTTTGCCATTTTTTGAAAAAAATTGGTGTCACCAAGATGCCTGTTTGCCAGGTTTTCATCAAGGGATGATTTTTTCTTTATTTTCCATTTTTTTTGTATTTTTAGGTTTTAGCCAAGCCCTCTGATGCTATGTGTAGAACTTTCTCAAATGTAAGTTGTTGATGGGTTCTGTCAACTATTATCCATCAAGTGTGGCCAACTGGTAAGCTCCAGAACCAAATGTGGTATTAATGATATAAGGACCAAGCCAATTAGCCTCAAATTTTCCAGGTTTTTCACGGTTCGCCTGATTTCTGGGGTTCTGCATGAGAACCAAGTCATCGATTTCCAACTTTCTCACCATTACTCTTTTATTATAACTTCGGCAGAGACGATTTTGATATGCTTGCAAATGATTCAAGGCATTTTGTCACCTTTCTTGTAATATTTCTAGCTCATGTAGGCGAGTATGTATGTACTCTTCATCATCAATCATTCCTTTCAAAGAGACTCAAAGAGAAGAAATTTCGACCTCGATGGGTAATATGGCCTCAAATCCGTAGACCACGGAAAATGGAGTGGCTCCAGTGGGGGTACGAATGCTGGTACGATGGGCCCATAAAGCAGGATTGAGTTGTAGGTGTCAATCTTAGCCAGCGTCATTGACGGTCTTCTTTAGAATGCGAAGAATTATTTTATTTGACGCCTCAGCTTGGCCATTACCTTATGGGTAATATGGGGTGGAGAAATGGTGTTGGATGTGGAATCGCTCACAAAGTTCACGAACGTCTTGATTTTTGAATGGACTGTCGTTATCTGTGATGATGGATTATGGGACACCATACCGAAAAATGATGTAATTTAGGATAAACTTGGATATTTGCTTACTGGTGATGTAAGCAAGAGGGACGACATCAATCCACTTAGTAAAATACTCAGTGGCGGTGATTATGAATTTATGACCATTAGAAGAGGATGGATAGATTTTACCCATGAGGTCGAGTCCCCATTGTGCGAAAGGCCATGGAGAAGTGATCGGTCTCAATTCCTATGCAGGTGCATGAATTAGGTCACTATGCACCTGGCATTTCTGACATGTTCTAACAAACTAAAGAGCATCTTTTTCCAATGTCAATCAGTAGTATCCCAGTCTGGTGACTTTCCTAGCTAACGTTGGACCACTCGAATGAGATCCGCATATACCCTCATGTACTTCTCGTAAAATCATTTGAGCTTCATCAGTGTCGAGACAATGAAGAAGGGTGTTATCAAAGCCACAACGGTATAAGGTGTCACAGACAATGGTGTGTCTAGCCGCTTTTCAGATAAAGGATTTTCGTTGGTTGTTGGACAGGTTAGGTGGGAGGGTTTGGGACTTAAGATAGTCGTATATGTCCTGATACCAAGGTGAACTTGGACCAACAATCTCGCACACCATTTCTGACTCTGGAATATCGTATGCAGGCATCAACAACTATTCCACCAAAAATTCAAATTGTGACACATTCTTAGGGATGTCTAAGAGAGATCCAATGGTGGCCATTGCATCGACTGCCTTATTTTGTGTCCTTGGGATTTGCTCAAATGCAATCATTTTGAAATACATCAAGAAACTATCCACCATTCATTTATAAGGAAGCAACTTCTCATCTTTTGTGTCATAGTCATCATTGACTTGGTTGATGACTAACTGAGAATCCCCAAATATGAGCAATGTCTGAATTTTCCATTTTATTGTTATCTTGAGACCTGTGACCAATGCCTCGTATTTTGCAATATTATTTGTACAAGGGAAAGCGATCCAAAATGATTTATGAATTGAATCCCCTTGTGGTGTGATAAATAATATGCCAGCTCCTGAGCCATGACCAGTGTGGGACCCATCAAAGTATAGTTTCCATGGTAAAGTTGGTTCCGCATGAAAGATAGACTCATCAGGAAAATCAATTATCAACGGATGAGTGGCTTGGATTGGTGCATCAACCAGCTAATCTGCTATTACTTGACCTTTTATTGCCTTGCGCTCCACATATTGTATGTCATACTCACTTAATATCATGACCCACTTCGCCAAATGACCTGTCAATACTACTCGACTCAGGAGATATTTTAGTGGGTCAATCTTAGCTACCAAATGTGTTTGGTTGCTTAGCATATAGTGTCTTAGTTTCTGTGCCGCAAAGACAACTGCAAGGCATGCTCATTCAATGGTTGTGTAGTTGAGCTCATATCCAATTAGTGTGCGACTGATGTAGTATATAGCTCATTCTTTTTCTTCATTGTCATTTTGTACCAATAATGCCCCCAGTGCATTTGTCATTCCTGTATACCCTCAATAGGTGGCATCAACACTGGTGGTGTCAATAGATATTCCTTAATTTTTTCAAAGGCTATGTGGCATTTATCCGTCCATACAAAAGGAATGCTTTTGCGTAACAAACATTGAAATGGTTGGCACTTGTCTGCCAATTGTGCGATGAAGCAGCGGATAGACTGCAATCTACCTTGAAGTGTTCGCAATTCACTGATCCCTTTTGGTGGAGGCATGTCTAGAATTGCTTTTACTTTTGTCGGGTCAACCTCAATGCCTCATCGTGAAAATATGTATCCCAACAACTTGCCTGAAGTGACTCCAAAGACACATTTCTTTGGGTTCAATTGAACCTTGTAATCCTCAAGCCGTCTAAAGATTTTGTCTAGGAATTTGAGATGGTCTTTCCTTGTCAAAGATTTCTCCAATAGGTCATCCACATAATCTTCCATTAGGATATGCATCATGTCATGAAAGATTGTTGTCATAGCCCTTTGGTATGTGGCGCCTGCATTCTTTAAGCCAAAAGGCATGACATTCCAACAGTATGTTCCCCAAAGGCAAGTGAATGTTGTTTAGTACTGATCCTCTGTTGCAATTCGGATTTGGTTATATCCTGAGAAATCATCCATGAGGGATAACATCTCGTACCCTACTGTGAGGTCAACAATCATGTCTATATTTGGTAAGGGGAATTCATCCTTTGGGCAAGCCTTATTCAAATCTCTAAAATCCGTGTAGATACGAATTTGTCCATTTGGTTTTGTAATAGGGACAATGTTGGATATCCAATCAGTGTAGTCTATTGACCTTATGAATTCAGCATCTAGTAACTTCTTTAGTTTAGCCTTGACAAGTAGTGCAATCTATGGATGCATTTTGCACAATTTTTGTTTGATCGGCTTGATTCCTAAGATTAAAGGAAGATGATGTAGAACCAATTCTGGATCAAGGCCTGGCATGTTAGCATATGACCATGCGAAGTTAACTTTCTTGAATGTGAAGAATTGTTGAAATTCGGGTTTTTCTTCGTCTAACAATGATGTAGCCAAGAAAATCATTTTGGGATTCTTTGGTGTGGCTATGTTAACTTCCATTGTGTCCTCAATGAGCATAGCTGATTTTTCCTGCGTCATGGGAAGAAAGCCCAATCCTCCATCCTTAGGTGCCTCAGAGATGTTTTCACCTTCGGATACATCCTTTGTTTTTACTATTTTACTGTCAGAAGGTGCCTTGCGGTTTTCACCTAAAGACATTTCTTTTTCTTTTTTATTCTTTGTATTTTTGCGACTGGAGGATTGCATAGTCTCCCCGAAGTAAGTTGCACAATCTAGATCAATGGAGAACCCTGTTTTGTGATCACCCCATGGAATACCTTCTCTTAGCCCCATGATTTCTGCAATTGCCTCATCATTTTGAAATATGTCCATCGCCGGTGAATCTTGTTGGTCCCAGTCGATCAATTGTGGGTAAACAAGGGGGATCCCATGATCAGTGTTGGTAAAAGATGGGGAGGATGTAGAAAGTGTGCAAATTGATGCCTCAAGTGTAAAGGCAAAGTTGTCAATTTCAACTTATGTGTTAGATGTAATAGATGGCCCATACTCTGAGTTAGATGAATCAAATTCAAAATCATAATATGGGATAAAATTATCAACATCGTGACTAGTGGTTGGCATTTCAGAAATATGGATAGTGGGCTCAGATAAGTTAGGCTCATGGGTGGGCTCAGGAATGGGGTGGACGGATTCAAGTGTTGCTGACAACACCTTGTGTTCTTCTGGATTCCAAGGAATGCTTACCCATTCCCTATTTTTGGAATGTTGGTCAATAGGATCTATGTTATACTCCTGTCAGAATATTTCTTCAAAGGGAAGTTGGCCAGGTTCCAGGAATAGTTCGTCAATGTCATAGTCACTTAGGGTTTTGTTAGATCCCCATTCCCATTCATTTGAGTCAGTTTCGGTGAGGGATTCTTCGCATGTCTCAATACTTTTTGTAGCCGTTACAACCTTACTTGAAAGTTCATGGGTACGTTGATCGTCAGTTCCAAATTGGTCAAACCGTAGCCCTATGTACCATGGTCTTGCAGTCATGATGATAGGTTCCATCCTTCCATTGTCATCCTTTCAAAGACCGCTTGTGTCGTCAAAACCTAAGGCTTTGCATATATTATAGCCTTTTCCATAGAGGTACACTGGTACTGGAGGTAACTCCTCGAGGTCTTTGTAGATCCAGTTAGCGATGTTGTCGATGACCTCATTACCCATATCACCCCACAGTGTGAAGACACTTTTTGGTGGAACTTTAAAAGTTGTTTTGGGCTCAACTGCAAAATATTGTCTGCCATAGACTTTAGGCGGCTTCGGTATTGTGGTGATACAGTAAGCCGTATTCAATTTGAACTCTCCACAACCAAGGTCCTAGATCTGAAGGTCTTTACTCGGGATGGAGGCCGATGAAGATGGTGTGGTAGAAGGTGATGGA
Organism: Sequoiadendron giganteum; assembly: GCA_007115665.2. NCBI lineage: Eukaryota > Viridiplantae > Streptophyta > Pinopsida > Cupressales > Cupressaceae > Sequoiadendron > Sequoiadendron giganteum. Next base: position 211,516,152 of record CM021107.1, on the reverse strand, counting down.
ATGGATGATTTTGTGAGTGTCGATGGGTCAATATATTTGGATGAGGTGGAAGATGAGGCTTCCTGATTGATGGGTACCTGGTGCTCAGCAGTGGCTCGCAGGTTGGTACAGTATTGAAATGGATCGGGATCTCTTGGGATAGTGATCTCAGTACCATCAAAAGGGAATTTTAGGCATTGGTGGTATGTGGATGGAATGGCCTTTAGAGCATGAATCCAGGGGCGACCAAGTAAGATATTATAGTGTATGTCACGATCCAGGACTTGGCAAGTTGTATCTATGATAACTGGTCCTACTCGGAGTGGAATTGTAATGACGCCTTTAGAAGCATGTTCTTCATCATCGTATGCCTTGATGACGATGCTCTTGCTAGCATCTACACATGCATTAGAGAAACCAAGAGCTTTAACCAATTTTAGAGAGCAGATGATCAATCCTGCTCCACCATCTACTAGGACTCGTCTCTAACCTTATGCTTGTGGACAAAAACCTCGATGTGAAGGGCATCATTATGAGATGATTTGGGGGAGGAATAGTCATTGTCTGAAAAGCTGATGTGATGAGGTAAATTCAAATATCCGACCATAGTCTCAAAGTGGTTGGCATCGATGTTGGTTGGGACGAACGACTCTTGCAAGACTTTATCCAGGATGGCCTTATGTGTGAGTGAAATACAGAGTAGTTCAAGAATGGATATTTGAGCAGGTGTTTTATTCAATTGCTCAATAATTTTGAACTCCAGTTTTGGGTTTGACTGTCTGACGGACGGACCATGTATGGTGATTTTCGGTTGATGTGTAGAAGGACCTGGGATGGTGACCTTGCATTTACGTGTGGTGATATTGCATTGTGGGGCCTTTTTAATGGTAATGGTATTAACACATTTATCTTCATCAGTCACGCGAAGATTGTTAATAATGGTACCACCAGGATAATTGTATGCAGGACGAACAGTATTATAGGCCAGACGGATGTGGTTGGCTTGATTGTTGGTATTCTTTCTACCAGATGAGGAAGCTTTACTATGATCCTGCAGTGGGTTTTAGTGAATAGTATGGTCCGCATTAGATGTAAATGATTGACCACCTAACTCAATGGTGTGGTTCTCAATGAGGTCTTGTACCAGATTTCACAATTGATGACAAGAGGAAGTTTTGTGCCCTTTGGCACGGTGGTAATCACAAAATGCACTGGCATCCCACCATGACGGCTTGAACTAACCAGGGTCATACGGTTTTGGCTCTTCTAGTGTTATGACGCCGTTTTGAAGAAGTTTATTCAAGACAATTTCAATAGGTTCACCCAAAGGGGTGTATGTATGTTTTTGGAATTTTCGGGGTTGACGCAATTTCCTTTGATTAGATTGTGCATGATTGCTTTGGATAGCATTGGCAGTTGGTGTCGGTGTAGTTACAAGTGCGTTTTGATTTTGTACTCCTTTGATTGTGAGTACATGACCTGTTGCATTGATGGTTTTTGCATCAACTACATCGTCGTTTGTGATATGCTTATTCTTAACCCAGTATTTAGTTTTGTCATTTGAGCTACTTGGGTTAATTATTTGTGGTGGTGTTGATGGTTTTTCCACCATATTTTAATTCGCCTTTGGCGATCAAGGCTTTCTCAAGTTGAACACCCTTCTCAACTAGGTCAACAAAGGTGGTGCAACAATGGACTTGTAAGCCATACCTTAGTGGTCCTAGGAGAGTTTGTACAAACATGGTGATTTTCTCCTTTTCAGTTATTTCTACTAGACATCTGCTTGCTAAGGTTCTCCATCTTCGAAAGAATGGAATAAAATTCTCTCCTGCATCCTCTTGGGTAAGTTTGCATAAGGAGGCAATGTCAATATCTGTGTCAATGTTATAGGCATAGTTTTCAACAAACTTGTTTTCCAACTCATCCCATGTTTTGATTCCCTTAGGAAATAGTGAGAACCATTCTAGTGCATGACCTGCGAGACTTCTAGAAAAGAGTCTCATGAGATAAGTTTGCTCATATGCAATGTCCATGCAACTAGTGGTGAATTCTCTTATGTGTTCAATGGGGTTCGTTTTGCCTTTGTATTTGGGAAAATGAGGTACCACATATCCATGATGGCATATACAAGGTTGTGTCAAATGGATATGGACACAAGTCATGTGACATGCATGACTTTTTGTTGGATTGTTGCAAGGTCTCCACTTGTGTTTGAAGAGCAGCGAGTTGGAGTGTGAGTGCTTCCACCATGGGATGGTTGGTAGCATCAGTCATGTTGGTGATAGGGACAACTTGAGTCCCTAGTTGTTGTGATGAGATGTGTTGATTTGGAAAGGGTTGTAGGTGAGCAAAATGAGTGTTTTGATTAGGCGGTTGTTGGAAATGAGTGTTTTGATGAGGGATGTGTTGTTGTGTATGGACTTGAGAGGCATAAGTGGGGATGTGATATCCTGCCATGTTGGACTGAGTTTGAGGACCTTGTTGGTTTTGATTTTGTTGATGTCCAAATGGAGTGAAGGATTGAGGGCCTTGTTGATTTTGAGCTTGTTGATGCCCAAATGGAGTGAAGGATTGAGCGCCTTGATTGCCTTGCCCAAATAAGAGATTGCGGCCTTGAGGAATGTTGGTGTTTTGGGTCATAGGAATGTTGGTATTAACCTGTGAGGAAGTAGGTTGGGTGCTTTGTATGACAACTCTTCGTTTATTTCTTCCAAAAGAGTTGGATGAGTTGGTTGCCATAGCATTTGAAGAACCTAATAATGGGTTTGTTGATGTACTCATGGAACTAGATGTAGTTCCAAAGAGGTTTGATGTGGTTTCCCCCATTGTTTGTGAAGGGATGGTGGATGTTTGTTGGGGGATGGATTGTGATGTGGTGTTGGTTTGGGAAGATGATCCCCCAATAGATGTTTTATTGGTTGTGGTAATAGTATGACCAAGGGAGGTAGCATTGATGGTGTTGATGACATTTTGTGAAGAGGTTCCCATGGAAGGATTGTGTGATGGTGGAGTGGGAGAAGTTGCTCTAAGAGTGTTAAGATCAAATCCCTTTGGTAACTTAGCCCCTTGGTCAAGGAGCATAGCTAGGAATCTAGAAGAGTCATTTAAGACTACTTCTTCCACAAAAGCAACAACTTCTGGATTTTGGGCAACAACTAATAAGTCTTCTTCAAAGACTTCCCCATTTTGATCCCGTCGGATAAATGGTTCAAAAATATGTGATGGAGATGGTGGGATGTTCATTTCATTGAAAGGATTGATGTTGGAATTTCCCATGTCAAACAAGGATTGTTCGTGGCATTAGGGAATGAATCTATGCTAGTTATGAATTCAAGAAAGTTGGTGTCTTGTATAAAGGAATCCATGAGTCTTTTCTTTTTTTGTAATATAGTTTCAACCATACAAGGTTTTCTCAACTTGGTATGGTGGAGATAATGATCTAAGTATGATACTATGTTTTTGGTTTCTTTGGATTTTTAAAGAATGCTATGAAATGCAAGTGAGACCAAAATGAGACTAAATACTTGTGAATGCAAATGGTGTGATACTAAAATGGAGATGCTAAATGATATGCAACTAAAAGAGCCTAAGATGTACTTACTATTGAGGGATTTAAAGAGGACAACTTGGGCAAACAATTTTTTTTGCAATGATTCAAGTTTGGAAGACCAATGGACCATAAAAGGACAATAAAGAGGACAAAGTGAAGTTTCCACACTAGACTATTGAGTGGGAAATAATTCACAAAAGTTTTGACAAATGACAAAGGGTAATTGGGTCCAATGATAACCTACTATTGAATGAAAAGTTTTGATAATGAATGGTAGGATTCAACTCCTAAAATTTGCAAAAGTAAGTGTCTAAAGAGATGGTGAAGTTACCAATGCAACTAGTGGAAAGCCAAGGGAAACCTATTGTGAGCCTAAAATGGTTCCTACAATGCAATGTTTGATGGAAGTTGAGCAATTCAGTGTCTAGTTTTGAGTTGTAATAGTGAAGGAAGACTGGATTAAATTTAAGATAAGTAGTGGACTTTCAGTTTTGATAGTGAGAAGGTGATTTGAAATTCTTTGCAAATGCGTCGCAGCGAATGCGGTACGACAGAGCGAATGCGGCTCACAGAGCCGAATGCAGTTTAGAAAGTGTCGATTGTGACACAATCTGGTGAATACGGGTTGATACTGGCAAATGCAGCGCAGTATAGCGACTGCGGCTTTGTGTGCTTCAATTGCGGCTCATCAGAGAGAATGCGGCTCAGGATGATTCAAATGCGGCCCATCAGAGTGAATGCGGCTCAAAATATGGCGATTGCGGTTTAACAAAGCGCTTGCATCGCATGACAATTTTTTTGGAAAAAGAAAACAGTTTGCTGATTTGACAAGTTTGGACCCAGATTGTTGATGTTCAGTTTTTTGAAGTTTGTTTAAAAATAGTGGGAAAACATATACAAACTAAAACATTAAGTGTATGTTCAAGGATCAAGCATGACCCCTTTTTGTTTTCACTGGTATTTGAACAAAAAGACACTTCAAGCATACTCACTCTTAATAGTCAAAAGGTCATCATAGCAATCACAACCCACATCTTAAAATCGTGTTAAGTCACACAGCCGTGTCAGCCCCTAGAGGGCGCCCGTGTTTTTGTCTTTTCCAGGTGCGTACTCAAGATGATGGAAGTGGATACCGAATCCCCTAAGCAAATAATCCATGGTGATTATATGGTGAGTGTCTTGGGGGGAGATTCTTCCCTCCCATTGCACCGTGATTGAAACAATGTTTGGATACTGAAACGGCTGGGTTCTACACTATGGTTCTTAGTAAAAGTTTTCGTTCAGCGTGGAAATAGATAAACTCCCTCAGGAAACCTCCCAATCTTTAGAATAAAGACTTTGGGGATGGTTATCTTGCCTTCTGCCGTTGAATATGGGTTTCCCCAAAATTCACTTTTGATTATAGTGGGTTGGAAAACCTAGCTTTGGTTGTTCCCACTTAGGTCGTTCCCGTAGGGTGAGTACTTTTTCCCACTACGGCGGGCCTTCTAAAGAATTTAAGAAAAGCAGTAAAATGCATAAAGAAAAATGGGTAAGTATGATTTTTGGTCACTCAATAAAGGGGAGAGCATATACCTATTACCCAATCAAGCGCAGCAGAAAATTTGTTCAGTTTTAAACCCAAATGAAAATTTTCTTCACTAAATGAAGATGTTGCTTCACCACAAGCATGGGGTTCATTTTAACCAAACAATAAAAAAATTGGTGACTATCCTAGAATTGATAAATTCCAAATTAAAATGTCTATCCTAGGATTGATAAATTCCAAATTAAATGTCTATCCCAGGGTTGGTTCATTTTAATCCCCATAAATTAATCAAACTACTGGCCGCGGTCGCTTCGGATCCAGATTACAATTCAATAATGAAGATCACTAGTCATTTGCAGCACGAAATAGCATATGTGGCTCGGCAAAGCAGATGCGGTTCGGGGTCTGTCAAATGTGTTTCATCCTGTCGAATGTGTCATTAGCGATCTCGTATGCGTTGCAACAGGTCGTATGCATCGTTCGCAAGTGCAAATGCAACGCGACATAGCACTTGTGTTGCATGAGCTTGCGATTGCATCGTTCCATACTCTTGTACCTGCAAAAAACATGTGAGTGGGTCGGGTTCACCAATGTAATGACATATATTTTTTGCAAGGTCAAAACTGGGTTAATAACATATGCAAGTTAATAAAGCATCAAGCAATCGAATGCAAAGGAGAAAATAACAAGAAATGACAGAAATTAGAAAGATCTCACCCATTCCTATGCTCCATGACTGATTTCCAGCACCTCCTTGGCTCTGCTATGATAATGGATGCCCTCAGATTGTATATGTGAGCAAATCCTATAATGTCTAGTCCTAAACAAATCTTTGAAGGATTTATAAATAAACTCTATGCAAACTAGAATTTTAATTCTATTATGCAAATTATTAATAAGCCTAAAGATGATAGAAATGACAATAATGAGATCATAAAAATAATAATGGATTAAGAGATCCCAAAAATGAGATCAAGATTGTCATTTTATAGAAAACGCAATCTTGAACGGACGGACGAGATGAGAAATTGAGAAATACCCTAGACTCAATGGTCAAGATTCAAAGTGACAACTCTCAATTAGGGTTAGGGCAACAATCCCCAAATGTGTGGACAAGATTTAATTTGATAAATTAAATCAAAGGTGGAGAATAAACGTGACCTTGAGATGAAATTAGTAAAAATCAAGAGATAAGGAGATGAGATTTTAGAAAATCAGTAAGTTTAGCAATTACTTGATTTGTAGAAGAATAATTCCATTTTGAATTAAATTAATTCAAAATGTGGATTTGTGAGATATTGAGTAATTGATTTTTGAAATTAATTACAAAAAGAAGAATTAGTTAACAAATGTGAAGTCATTTTTAAATAAATTATTTTATTTAAAAAGAGGAAAATGTCACATAAGGCAATTAATTAATTAATGATAATTATTTAATTTAGAAGAGGTAGTTAATTAATTAAATTAATTAATGAATCTATTTAATTACGAGAGGATTTAGGAATTAGTGACATATTAAATAAATATATTAAAATATACTTATTTAATAATCAGGAAGACATTAATGATGAGGATTAATTAAATAAATGAGACTTTATTTAATTGTAAGAAGACTTTGATAATTAGTGGCATATAAAATAAATAAACAAGATTTATTTATTTAATAATCATGAAGAATGAAAGATCCCGAATTGATTAAATAATTATAAATTATTTAATTAATAGTTGAATGTGGGTTAGAAACATAATTACAAAGTTATAATCATGTTATGACGAAAGGTGGTAAAATAGTGGTCGCATGCCTAAGTCATTTTTAGGTGTCTACAATTTGTAGCCTATGAAGGCATTTGTTGTTGCCAACCATGGTCTTCATAATATGAGGGGGTAGCCGACAAGATTATCCTTTGGTTGTAACACCATGAAATCTATAGGGTACTCCCATTAATCCAATGTTATCACCAAGTCCTCAATGATACCCTCAGGCTTGCCCATGGACCTATTTTCCAACTAAAAAATAGTTGGTGTAGGTCTAAGCTATATCAACTGTAACAAATTCATGATTTCTTTGGTCATTACATTGATAACTTATCCCAAGTCAATTAGGGCACTCTTAATGAGATTTTCATTTATATTTATATCCACCATAGGACTCCTAGGGTCTGAATACTTAGGAACAATTATATTTCTCAACATGATGTTCGCAAGTTGACCTAGGACTTGTACTGTTTGAGGATCTTTAATTTTCTTGCCTAGATTTTTAAGGAAAATTTCTCACTATTTCAGTGTAGATAGGAGCCTCCTCAATGGCTTGAATAAGGGGTATTTTGATACAAACATCTTTAAGTTGTACCAACATGTCTGTTTTAGCTTGTGTTTGATGTCTTTGTACTACTAATCTTTCAAGGAATGGAGGCTTTGGTCTTGGATGGGTTTGGTTAACCTAATTTGACTCAGGATCCTTAGGTTGAGTGTCCAAGGTCTGTAATGGGGGTTCTTCATCAATCAATTCAATTATTTGAGGGGATGAAGTTCCAGCCAAATTTTTCCCTGACCTGAGGTGGACATTACTCACCTCTACCCCATAAGTGGGGTATTCAACAACTTCGTTAGTGTAATCCTATTGAACGAGCTTGTTATTGGGGTTAGCTATAGGGTGGGTTGGTAGCTGAGGTGCTCTAGGTGGTTGTGGTGTTGGGTTTGGCATAATGGCTTGCTATTGTGGTTGTTGGTAATTCATGTTTTGGTTTGTCCATTGTTGACCTCTTTGCCACTAGGTTTTCCATTGGTTTTGTTGGGTGGCCATTGGGAATTATAGTTAGGTCCTTGGTAATTTTTTAATGGCCACATATTTTTCTATGGTTGGTTCCAATTGGTTTGAGGAATTCGTCATTGCTAGTTTTGCATATTGTCCCAAGACTAAGGATTCCAATTAAGAAGATTTGAATTGTTACTAAGAAATGACATGTTATAATTCAAAGGATCTTGGGGCATACGTTTTCTTGGCTGCTATGGTTTCCTTTAAGCTATGTAGAATACTTGTTCATCTTCTCCTTCGAATGCATGGAAGTCTGATGCCCCCTCATAGATACTTTCCACCTTCTTGTATTTGTAGTTAGTCTATCATCTACAATGTGGGGAGTATTTTGTAAGAGATTCTTTTGCCTCCTCTTGCTTCTTTTTGACATGGATTGTATCTAGATGGTTGATAATATCCTCCTTCATGTTGGATAACATATTACTCAGTTCAACTCTAGAAACTCCAATGGATGGTTTGATGATGGAATATGCCCTTTCTCCTCTAACTTTCTTTGTAAAAGACCTTCAATAGTTCTTGCATGCCTTGTGAATCTCCTCAAATGGTGCTTGAGAATATCTCCTACCCCAATGAGGTTAAGTGCATCCATGAAATCCTCATTAATCCCCTTTAAGAATATAAACTTTAGTGACTCATCAGAGAGTCTATTTTGGTGGGATTTCTTAAGGTAAAACTAGAATCTTTCCATGTAGTCTTCCAAAGATTCATCCTCCTTCTGTGAAATCCTAAAGATGTCATATCTCTTTATGTCAATTCCTCTATATTAGTCTTGGTACTTCTCTAGAAAAATTTTATTCATAGAATTCCAATTAGGAACATCTCTTCCTAAACCCATGAACCATCTCAAAGCAACATTCTTCAAGGTTGTTGGAAACAGTTTGATCCTATGTGCATTTGTAGTATAATCATAACTTCTACATACCACATCAAACTCAAATAGGAATTTATCTGGGTCCTTTGTGACCAACCCATAGAAGTCAGGTAATGTTGAAGGAGGTATATTCTTCAAATTAGTTGCTCTCTCCTAGTTGGCAATGGGGAACTCAAAGGTTACATGCTCTAGTGGGTCTTCCACTGTAGCATCACCCATGGTGGTGATTTGTGTGTGATAAGTCTCCTTGGTTTTTGTTGTGGATATTGGTGTTAGGTAAGATTATTCTTCAAGAATACCCTCGCTCTGTTCAGTATGATCACCAATATCCTCTAAAGATTCATGTTTTGAAGGGATAAATCTATCTCACCACCTCCACATACAATAGTTGTGACTCTTTGGATCAACAACTCCTACACATTGTTAGTAAAGAATTTTTGTATTGATAACTAATAACCTGATTACCCTAATGCTGAAGACAAAATTCTAACTATGAAAGCTTGAAATAACACAAGAGAATCCTAAATGTAGCACCATCCTCAGCAACGACACCAAAAATGTAAGGCCTAACTAATGTCTAGTTAACTAGGTGTTAGATACAATTCATAGGAAGGGTTCCTAGTTGAACAGTCCACAAAACCCTTGCTAAGGCCTAATTTAATTATCAACCAGGGATTCATAAGATTTTAATGATGCTGGTAATATATGTGCATTCACAAACTCTACATGGCCTATATCATTAAGTATAGGTGGTTTACACATGTGCAAGAAAATAGTAAATATTGTAAAAGGAAATAAAGCATAAACTACAAAGCAAGGGAAATAACTTAGTCTGCTATTGATGTTGTGGGTACTTTCTTAGCACTATAACTGATAATTGCTAACCTGAACTCTACAACTTCATTAACACTACTAATTCTTATTCCTAACTACTTGTCTTACTCTGGAGGATGACTCAAAGACTCAATATAGAAGGTGAATCATAAAAACATATATCATTTACATGCATGTAATGAAGAATCTACTAAAATGAATGCAATAACATGAATATTTATTCTAATAACAAAAATTAAAGGTGGGTGAGCAATACCTTGAGTGGCCCTTTCTCAATTTTTTGTTTCCATAGGATAAACCAAATGTGTGCTACTTGAATCAACTAAACATAACGGTAAAATAGAACATCTTCATTGTATAAAACTAAACTCTCATGGCATGACAAGAATATTCACAAGTCTTTCATTCATGAATGTATATCCATTAAAATTGATAATAGAAAACTAACAATGCAATATTGTCTGGTGGAAAATAATACTAGAAAATATTAAAAAACGTGTATCTCTAACTAAATTCGCTCCTCAATCAATAATCCAACTATATAGGTTTCGGAGGAGCTTTATTTGCATAAGGACCGAAAATTGAAATTAAATGAAAGTGTCCACTCTCCTATAGAATAGAGAGAGACACAATATTTGCAATAAAAACTATAACTAAAACAAATGGAAGAACACAACTAGGTTTGCAACTCTGCTTTAACGGCATGGCAGAGACATGCTCTGCACAAATAGTCATGGAAGTTTCCTTGTTCATCACAAACTCCTTCATCCTTCCATCATCTTATTGAATGCTCTGATGATTCCCAATCAATCACTCAATGATCACATTCATCAATTTCTACAACTATCATGTGTGTAGTCATTCTAGAATCTCCCTTGCTTATCGACATGAGATCCATTGGTTATGGGTTGAGTTATCCAATTGCTATGGATTGCTATTCTAGCTACAAGGATTTAGTTCTCATCCAAAGTATACATACTATTAACAATCATAAATTAGACATAGATTTAAATTGAATTTCATACACATTAATACATTCATCATGCAAATATCAACATATCATAATCATATTCCCACTCATCAAAGTTTGGTTTAGATTTCATAAAGGGTATAAAAGGAATATAAGTTTATGAATGCATATGAAATAAATAACTTAAATTATTTAAAAGATATGGAATAAAAAAGAGAAAACTAGCAATTAATCAAGCTCATTAATGTCAATATGTATAATAATCTATTATTAGCTTAAATTGAAGATTACTTCTTCATATTAAAGTTTTAGGTGCCCAATATCTATTTTTATGGTCAATTTTGAAGTGAACATAAATAGACAACCATATTCTTCATAAATAATGGTTCAGAGTCTTTTTTGTTATGCCAAGTATGGTTCTATCCTTCTAGAACATCATAACCGATCTGGTTATTCATGATATCAAATATCATTTAGTTTGATTCAATATAAAACTTTATATTCATAGTAGTATCCTTTAATAATTCAATATTTTAATCTGTTTAACTTATGATAACTCAATTGAGGACCATCCAACTAATCTCCAAATTCTTCATAGGTTTATTCCAAGTTATCCTTTGTATAATTATGTAAGGTACCGATGTTTGTTTGCATATAGATATTCATGACACAAATATTCTCATATATAAATGTATAATAAGTTTATATCCACACTAGACAATATTTTCTATTTGAGAGATATGCGTGATTTTGCACCTCAAAATCTCCTAGCATTATGTCCCAAGTGGCTTATGACAAGAACATAACGTCCTCTATTCAAGATACGTGATTAAAAATCAGTAGATAATAATAATTACTCTTGGTCTATTATGTAATATGATAACTTTCAAAAGGTAATAAATACATTATTGCTTCTATTATGTATTCAAACCTTATCATTGAGATACAACATAATCTGGTTTTGATAAAAATATATATAAGACATTGTCTTGTTGAAATAAATATCATATTCTCGTATTTAGCTATTCCTCACTCATTTAGTTTTATAATCTAGTTGTTTGGTAAAACACGACTTAGAGATTTTTAACCTTTCTCTTTAATCTCTCTTGAAATAATTTAACTCAATATCACATAAAAATAACACTATTTTAACAATATTTTTAAAGGTGAGATAATTTAGTCTAATTCACTAATTAATTTTGATTTTAACTATATCTTATACTTTCTTATAAATAGTCTATATTTTTCATGTTTGAACATGCATTTGTAAATGTTTGTAAACAACCATAGAATAACATATAATGTTGGCATATACATATTCAAAAATATTGAAGAAAAACTATTTCAGATTTGAGAGGAAAAGAAGAAGAAAATTTAAATCATGCCTGAAATAAGAATAACTCAGCTTTTAAAACTATTGACTCTTGCTTCAAATTCTGCAACTTAACTCAGAGCTTTTGTATTTTCAAAGCTCCACGCTCAACACTATCCTTGCACCATTACCTTGAATCTATTACTAATAGTCTAAAACTATTGAAAAATCTAATTTTGATACAAATGAGCCAATCTCACTATATGGCACATTGTTTGTATATTGCAAATGCTCTTCGCACTATGTTATTTCTTTCTTCTAATATCATGTAATGAAACTCTCTCAAAGATTACAAAACTAAAGAACAACCTCTAAAATAAGCAACAAGTATGCATTTATGTTAAAATGGTTTTACTGGAGATAGAAATAAGTTTCACTTGGAGGCTCAAATAGCTCCACCATTGCCATGATTTGATTAGAAGTTATCAAAACAAATACTATCTCATATGTTTTCAAATAGTTATTTTCTTTTAGCACTTGTTTAGTTGATGTTTTTCATAATCAAGCTTTGTAATCAGTTTTGGGATTTTAGAAAATAGTAGGTTGGAGGCCACCTCACTATTTTTCAAACCGATCAAGTATTTTTGTTCATGAACTTACAAATTGTGGACATATCTATTTTTTATATTTTGTTTTGTAGTTAGATATATATATGCTCTCTCTCGAGTATGAAAAATAATCTTCAAATTGAATTTAATATAGGCCTAAGACTATCAACTTATCAGTGTTGAATTTGTGTATTCCTCCATTCAGCTGGTTGGGAGAAAGGGCTCGCTCCTTAACCAACATTTGGATTTATTTTTATATTGTTGTGTGTGAGGTATGATTTATGTTTGTTTAGTGATTTCATATGTGTGTTATTGATTCAATTAAGTTCAGTAATTTTGTATGTGTTTTATTAAATTGTTAAGTTCAGTGTGGTCTTATTTATTAAAATGTGAAGTGAGCTCTCTTTTGAAATATTGTTAATGTGTAGCATGAGCACAAATTGCAGGTGTAGACACCTAAATTTGACCACTTCCATATGGTCATAATCCTATCATTTATTCGTCTAATCCATCTATATTAATTAAATAATACACTTAATTAATATTATCCCCTTTCTCTAAGGTTTCCAAAAGTATTTAATTAAATACTTTATCCTTTACCATTTCCTCTCTAAATTAAATAAATCAATCAATTTATTTAATTTAGTCAATTATCCTCTTCAATTTTAAATTCATTATTTCTCTCTCTTTGTCCCATCCTCCATAACCTTTCCACTAATCTGGGGTAATCTAATTAATCCTTCATTAGGATGTGCTTATTCTTAATCAGGATTAATGTCACATCCTCCATATTTAGCCACTTGCCTTTAATCATCATTAATTTGCCTAATCACCTATTTGCACACTCCTAATCCTAATCACTTACCTTTTTCAGCATGTCCTTAAGTCAACCTTTCATGGTACTTACATTTTTTGGGTTGGCCTCTTCCCCATGTGAATTAAAAATTCACACTTATTCCCCCCATGTATTTGTCTTCCCAATGACCTCTCAAGTGTCACATCATGCACATAGGACAAAGACCCATTTCAGGGGAATCTTGTCTTACCCATTGGGTTCTTCCAAGCAAGTGAATTTTAAATTCACTTTTATTCCTCCAATGCCTTCTCCAATCCCCATGGTGATAAGGGTGGACTTTCTAAAATTCCTCACTTGTCACTTTCAGCCCCACTTGGGGTAAAGGAATCCCTTTTTTGGGAAATCCTCTTCAATCCGAAGGTACTTGCAAGTACCTTGGGACCACATGACATTTTTCACATCATTTGTACCCTTTTCATCTCACCATGTATTTTGGACATGTCATCCTCCACATGGAAAGATGTGAGGGCTTGTGAGTCCTCAACTCACCATAGCCCTCCATCTTGGCCATGGTGGCTCAATTTTGACCGTTGAATGCTCTAGAGAATTCAATTTCTTCTATAAATAACCCCTTCTCATTCATTAAGGGACCTTATGCATTCAGATCAGACTCATTCTCTCAAGCCATTCAAACATTCTAATCCATTTATTGCAACATGTTAGCACTTGCATTTGCATTCTAGTAGTCATTATTGCACTCAACCACCACCATTAATCCTTCAACCACCATCATTGCAAGCTTACCATCCAAGGAGAACACATCAAAACACTGTCAAGGGCCAACCAAGGATCAACACAAGTAAAAGGTAGAATCATTTTGTTTTTATCTTTCTTTTAGTTTTGTTCAAGATAGCCTAATTTGAGGTGTTGTTGTGTCTCTTTTCTCATTGCATTTACTAGTTTTTGCATTTTTAGAGTTAAGATTTTCATTGCACACATTTCTGGCCCGCTCGATGGGACCCATGTCATGGGTCCATTACTTTCACGTGTTCTATTGTTTGAAATCTTGCAAGATCGAAAACATAGAGGCGACTCCACCCTTAACGGGCGACCTTGCCCAAAGTTGATTTTCAATCTTTCTGTTTTCTGGGTTTTCTCTGACTGTTTGCAAGTTCTGCTTCACAAACCGGTGACCCCACCAAAAACAAGCGACCACACCCTAAAAGGGGAGACCCTGCCCAAAGTATGATTTTTAGTCTTTCTATTTTCTATTTTTTCTAACTGTTTACAAGTTTTGCTTCACAAAGGGGCGACCCTGCCCAAAATTAATTTTTAATCTTTCTATTTTCTGGGTTTTCTCTGATTGTTTGCAAGTTCTGCTTCACAAACAAGCAACCTCGCCCAGAACAGGTGACCACGCCCTAAAAGGGGTGACCTTTCCCAAAATTATGATTTTTATTCTTTTTGTTTTCTATTTGTTTTCCTAATTGTTTGCAAGTTTTTCTTCACAAACAGATGGCCCTACCCAAAACATAGAGATGGCCACAACCAAAAATAGAGTTCGCTCGTCAAAGATATAAAACAAAACTACTAACACGTGTATTGCAGGGGGAGCAATACTATTTAATTATTCCTTCACTAGGATAATTTAGGTAACCCCAGGTCTTTGGAAGCACATACAATTCTACCATCACAAGCCTACTAGCCCTGATTAATAATCTAACAAAAGCCTTTTCAATGTCAACTGGATTGTTCAACTAGGTTTCCCCCGAATTGAGTGATTGTCACCAAGTTTATTAGGCATTATAATGGATTGTACACTTACTATTATGCTTTGATAGGTTTTTTCCATGCATCCACATTTAATAGGCTATTATAGGAGGTTCATTAAAGACTTCAATAAGATTGCAACACTATTGTTTATTCTATGACTAAAGATATAAAATTTGACTGGACATTAGAGTTCCAACATTATTTTGAGGAACTTAACGTAGCCTTAACCAAATAACCTGTTTTGAGGGCACCTGAAATGATGAAAATTGGGTCCTCTCCCTCTAGGGTTTTGGACCTAAAAGGAAAGGGACAATCTTCACACACTTCACTCAAGAACAAACCCTTGAGACCTTGATGTAAGGGAGAAAGAGATCTTGCAAGGGGGTTGTCCGAAAGGGTGAATGAGATCTAATGAGGGGTTCACCACCAAGCTAGGGCTTGGAAAAATGTATGACATGCAAGATGAAACACAAAACCTAGTTTGATGCAATGCTTTACTAAATGACTTAGAAATGCAAACAAAGCAAAACAAAAAGATTTAAAATAGAAAGTGTGCACTTGAAAACTTGTAGAGGCTGGAAATGCTACTAATACTGAAATTTTGGCTTACTAGGACTCATTCGCCATTCTGGGTGAATCAGTCCCAGTTCTTGATTTTGCACAGGAGTAGGTTTCAGGCAAATGGGTTCCAAATCTGCAAAAATCTCTAAAAAAAACCTACAGTGGGACTCATTCACCACTTTTGGTGAATGACTCTAGTTTGGATTTTCTAGAAATTCAAAGTTTGGATCTGCTCTTTTTAGTCTGCTCATTCTTTTCCTCTAGGTTCCCAAATCTGAAACCCTAATTTTGAGGCTATAAATGACCTTTTAATGAAGATTATGACCTTGAAAATGGGGAGAAAACTTCAAAAATCTTGTAACATAATCTTCAATGATCTTTCAATCTCCAATAAACCTAGATATGCAATCACACAAAGAGAGAGAGAGAGAGAGAGAGAGAGAGAGAGAGAGAAGTGTTGATTTTAAGGGAATAGGGGTTTGCCTTGGTCAAACCCCTTTTAGGTAATTAAACCAAATGATGAATCAATGAAACAAAGAAATGAAACATGAAATATAGGATATAGGATATGAAACATGAACAATGATACCTTGAATGATGTCTATAAATCTGCAACTCAACATGAAATGGCCAGGAATGATGTAGATCTTGATCTTAACAATAGGTGTAGAACAATGCTTGATCTTGGATCTTCAATGCTACATCACAACACTATCTCAATAACATGTTTTATGCTTACTAATCCTTGACATGATGATGGATATTGAATTGTTGCAACAATGGATGAAGAATTCTACCCTTGAATGCCTTAGAAAATGATCTTGAGTGTTATCTTGATGATCTTGGAATGCTTAACCTTTGCTTTCTTGACTTGATAACATGTAGGCTTGTGTTGCTTAAATGAAATAATGATTTGGAAGCTTTTTTATATAGGCAATGCACTTAAATGACTGTTAATTTGATCCCCAAGGGTGACATGAAAGAAATTTGAATGAAAAACCCATTTTTGTTGTTCAAAACCTTAAAAAAAGGTCAAATGGGACTCATTCACCATCTTGGGTGAAGGAGTCTCACCTAGATGGGACTCGTTCAACCAAGGTGGTGAATGGGTCCCATAAGGGCTATTTTTAGTCCTAAAGTGTCAAGGAGTGAAGAAATCAAGCTTATATGTTGATTTTGTCGGGTTTTTTTTATTAGATTATGCCTTGGGATACACAATATGGGGTCATAAGGGCCTATTAATGATGATGTAAAGGTTATAAATGCAATAGGGGCCAAAATCTAATGTGAAGGTGTAAATAAATACACTTTACAACACTAAATTAAGGCAAAATTGGGTCTATTTAGCTTAGAAGGGCCCTAAATCCTATGTGAATTTGTAAAACACATTACAACACTAGATTAGGGCAAACCCACAAAAGTGGTTTACAATTCTAGTGAGGAAGGAAAAGTTGCAAAAAATGACCCCATGCAAAAAAGATTTGTTTTTGGGGGTTCAAATGAACTTCCGGTTCAAGCAAACCCAAATGGGGTTCGATAGAGCCCCCCTTTGAGCAAACCCATTTAATGTCGGGTCCCACATTTCCCAGAAAAATAAGCAAAAAAAATGCTTGTGGAAAGGGGGTTCAAATGAACCCTTGTTTGAGTGAACCCCCCTTTTCACCTAATCTCCCCCTTTGGCACCAAAAAACTCCAAAAGTTTTCCCTTAGAAGCTCGAGTTGAGGATGAAAATGGAGGATACTTCACAGACCCAACTGGATGATGGTAGTCCTCAGAATGAGCTATCCAATGAATATAATTTTAATATGTTTTGGTTTTATTATGTATTTGTGTTTTTAGTTTAATTAAACATAGGTTTTTCACCGAAAATCAAGCTCTCTATTTTACACATATGGAAAATTAGCAAATTATCAAAATAAAATTCTAAAAAATATGTGTGGGCTAGGCTATGAGATTTTTCACTCTCCTGTAAAGGGAGGTGTAAAACCCCAATCATCATTAAAACTTGTGTCTGAAAAGGAATCATTTGTATATGACTCTTTAGACCTTGAGGGTGAGATTTTGGATTCTTTATTGAAAAGAGGTGTAAAATATAACGACCCCCAATTGTCACTAAAGAGTGTAGGATTAATATCAACTTGTATTGGCTCAAATTTTAATTTTGGAATGAAAGTATTAGGGGAGTTGGAATTGTTGTGATCATATGATTCATAGCTTTGTTCATTTGCTTCAACCATGTATATCTTGTTGTTGTATTCAAATTTCATTGCACGGTGAAGAGTATATGGGACTCCTTTCATAGCATGAATCCATGGTCTCCCTAGGAGAATATTGTATGAAAGGGGTCCTGGCATGATATGGATAGGGGTAGGCAACACTATAGGTTCGACCTCAATAGGTAATGTGATCATCCCTAGTGGTTGCCTATCAACATTGTCAAAGCCACGAATATGAACATCATTAAATTGAATGAGCCTTTTTTCCATGCCAATTTTGTCTAGGAGGTCTATGATAGAAACATTAATTTCTGCTCCATTGTCTATGAGAGTGCGCCTAGCTACAAATTCATTGATGATCACCTTTATCATTAAGGCTTCATTCTTATTTTTAATCTCAAGTGAGGGCAATTCATATTTAGGGAATGTGATTTTTGACTATGTGACTTGCGTGGGGTGAAAGGAGGATGTCACATTATTCAATTTCACATAAGATTGGATCTCCTCTTGCTTTATTTGTAATATTTCTTGAAATAGATGCTTGTATGTAGGTGATAGCTGAATGAGTTTCCACACAGATATATTAGTGGGAGTCTTCTTAAGATCTTCAACACTAGGCACAATATGTTGAGGAAATGGTGATGTTGTGGGAGCGATTTGTGGTCCCCTACATGTTTGAGCAACTATGTTATATCTTGGTTGTTGCAAAACATTGTTGGATTGTATCCTAGATTTCAAGAAATCACTTATTTTCCTATGCGATTCACTAATGGGAGGTGACTTAGGAAGCTCACTAATTAAAGGAGATCCAATTTGTGTCATCATAACCTCAACAAGATTGTGCTTATTTGTATGATCTCTTAGTGAAGGGGAGTCTCTGTGATGCATTAGATTTTTCTATTGGAGCAGGTTTGGGTCAGAAAGAAGGTAATAAAGAATATGCTATTTACTACATTAACAATAATCTAGATGGTTGGGACCATATGAGATAGGCCAAGTCTTTCCTAAAGGGGCAATAAAGTTGGAGAAAATAGATACAGTAAGGTTTTCACTGTTGGTTAATGGCCACAAGTTAAAACTTTATAAAAAACCAATATAAAAAGAATATTTCATTCTTTCTCTCATTCAACAGTATGGTCCTATCAGTGATCCAGATATAAGTTCAGAAACACACAATGATGACTTGGCAACAGATGTACCAAGTTCTTCAAGTGACTCAGTGATTGAGCTACACAACTCACTCTCTAAGGTCACACAAGCTTAGTTTACTAATTCACCTCACATGCACACACAACATAGTTACAATGATACTCATTTATTTTTCAACATTCTCCATGTTGCGGTAGGGACATGTAGCTTCATGTATTAAAGTTGTTACATTTCAGTTAGGAACTTCTTGTAGTAGGGAACTATAGCATATAACACATGAATTGTCAAAACTTTAGTTCAAGACCTGTTGTCGAAGGAACCTGTAGCTCCATATATCAAAAATTTCAAAATTTGGTGTCACATTAATTGAATATTATCAATTTTCACTTCACTTTTCCATCACACATGCAACAAATATATCTATCAAATTGATACATGCAGCATGCTCATTTCATTTCATGATGCATATTTTAGATTCCAAGAATTTAGACTATCGCATCAACCTTCTTCCTCCATACATTTTTCATCACTTCAAACCATGCACCAACCTATCATAAATTTCACATTCCATACATTCATTCATTGCAATTAAGTCATGTCAATTCAACATCATGCAGTGGATTATCTTCAAATAAGTTTCACACGAGTGAAAGTTTAGTTCATAACATCACCAGGTACACATACTAAACAATCATAATTACCATGGATTTTAATTGTGTTCCATATGTACTTACATTAAATCTTGCATACTTTCTATTCATTACTTCTATTTCCATACTTTACAATTATTACCTTTGCTTATTTTTCCTAACTTGAAGTGCGAACACTTCAAGAATTTAAGTTGGGGGGAAGGGTAATACATAAGCCAAATTTTAGTTTTTGCCTCCATAAAAAAGCCAAACACAAAACCAAGAAGCAAACATACAAACCTTTTTTTCATACCTTTTTTACACCTACAACCTTCTTTCTGTCAATTCTAGTTGACAATTGCTTAAATTCAAGCTAATTTAGAACCTTTCAAGCTTATAGAAGTTGAACAAAGGAGAAAAGGGCAAGGTGATTGAAGTTGCTAAAGGAAAGGTGCATGCAAGGGTAACACAAACTTGGGTTGGTGGATTGTTGAGATTAAAATTTCGATTGAATTTACATCACCATGGGAGGTGACATCATTAGAAGGGATCCAACTACACATAAACAGATACTAAAAGATGCATTAGCGTTACCCATTTTCACAAGGGTAGGATGGCTGGATTATTTTCTAAAGTTGACAGAATTTGATGATGATATAACTAGAATATTTGCAGCCACATTGGAGCATGATGAAGCTATTGTAAAAGAATTATCAATAGATGCTTCAAAAAGGGAAATTGCACAAGTATCTGGTTTGCCTAGGACTACAGCTGAATTTACAGCTCGAGTAGATACAGTGTTAGCAAGAGAAGAATTTTGTGAGCAAGGAGAAAACTTGGATTCATCATCCCAAGGTACTAAAATACATTCACTTCAATGGGTTTGGGCTTCCTATGCCTCATACATCACTAGGTACCTCACTTGTGATGGTAGGTTATCACTTCTTTACATTGTGCATTTCAAATCTTTAAACCATCTTCGTCATAATAGGCTTGTTAATGTGCCAAATTACCTCTACAACTTGTTAAAGAGGATGGGATCCAAATACCAAAGGAAACATAACGATTTATATCTTTAGCTCTTTCCCATCATTGTTTAATAGCCTTGTTAACAAAAAGGAGTCTTAAAATTCATTACTCAGAGGTATCTTGGGAAGACTTTGTGAAATGTTAAGACATTAATAGTATACTAGAGCAACCTACAATTCCTCAATTCCTGAAACCTTAGAACCATCAACTGAGCCTATAAGAGAAACCCCTCTTGGTTCACTGGATGCTTCACCTACGCATAGCCAAGGTGAAGATAAGGAACATAATGTACAAGAGTTATCACCTGCAACATCGAGGCAACCTATAGCTAAGAAGACCCCATCCACCTCTAAGACACCTAAAGCTAAGAAAAAGAGAGGTATCCCTTCTACACCTTCAAGGGTGCCAAATAAAAATGAAACACAAAGAGAGACATCTGCTACACCTAGGTGTTCAGACCGGTTGAAATAGAAAGATGTTATGAGGGGGAGCATAGGAAAACTAGAAGAGGAATTGAGGGGTAAGGAGATGGAAGAGGAAAACATTATGATGGTTGACACCAATTCAAAAATAAAGGAAAATGTTCCTAAAAAGGTGTATGTACATGCCAAAAGAAAATGGTATGTGCCTACCTTTGACTCAGACTTAGAGGATGTATTTGTTGCTTATAAAACCAAGAGAAGAGCTCCAGACATCCCTAACAATGAAGGTTTTGAATACATAGGGGGTTGTGATGATCAAACTTTAAAGGATGAGGAAATACTTTTAGAATAAAGGAATGTTAGGAAGGAATTATGAGAAGCATTAGAAATAATTAACTAGTTAGACGAACAAGTGAAAAATCATGAACAAATGGATAAAGAGAGGGAGATGAAGATTCAAGAGATGGAGGAGAAATTGCAAACATATGGACACGAGACAAAGCTAGACCTATTGGCACAACTTGCCATAGTTAAAACAGGGGATACACATCTTGTAGTAGAGAACAATAGACCCCCTCCTATCAAGACTCTGACTCATGACACAACTCTATCCCTTGGGTATCAGTTATGGAAAGTTTTTAATGAAATTTCATAAGAAAAGGAAAAATGGAGAAAAGAAAAAGAAACCCTAATTGCAAGGCATGCCAAAGAGTTGGAAGGGAAAGCCATTGAGATAAATAAATTAGTAGTCAGAGAGGAGGAAGTAGTAGATAAATTTGCTTTAATCATTAGATGTAGACCCACAACAAGAACTTATGTATTATTTTTGGAAGAGAAGTTTCTAATTTTTTGCTTGAGGGAAAGCAAAAGAGTAGTTGGGGGGAGTGATGAGTCTATTTATTATCTAGGTTTTTGTTATCTTTATGCTACTTGTAAGACATTCCTAAGACAATTATTCATTCAATATGCCATCTTTTATGTCTATTATATAGACCTTGAACTTGATTAAAGTATATGGAAATGCAGTTATGATATGATGAAATTGCTTGATTTGTATGTGAATATGTATGAATTATAACTAATATATGTGTTTAATCATGGTAGTTAGTATTGTGTATGTGTTTTATGAACTAATCCCTTGTAGCCTGAGAAGACACTGTAGCCCCTAGCAACTGATAAATGCAACTTGTTGTCGAAGGAGTTCCTGGATAACGAAATATGGGATGTTCCTGAATACACTGAACATAATAACTACAGCATGGAGACACTTAATGAAGAAAATCGTGGATCATTATGACAAAAATAAAGGAATTGAAGAAGGAGAACATTGTTATCATTAGGATTCTGATGTAACTGATCTTATGTTCCATGTTTTAGATCTATTGTTACAGAGTTCTAATCGTATTTGGATTCTTATTTCTTTTTAGTTGCCATTAGGATAGTTAAATCTTAATTATTCTCTAATATCTAGGGGAGTTGTGATTAATGATTTCAGTTTAGATTTGTGTTCTGAAGAAACTCCCTCATGCATGTATATAGATGATGGTCAATTCTTTAGAATAGAGAGTTGATTAGTCTTTCAATTGTGGATTTGCTTATAAAACACTTTTCAATTTTCAGTTGTTATTATATAGACATGTTGATTATTTAATTATGGTTTTTTTTAATACAATCTTTGGGCAAGATTTTATGTGATATTCTGGAATATGTAATGAATGATCTTGAGTTGATATGGTTGAATTGAATATGAATATTTAGATTTGGTTTAAATTAGTGGAGACATCCGCTTGAGCAAGGGCCACTCAAGTATTGCCCTTCACTATATTTACAGTTTCTTTATTTGTGTTAGTAGTTACTTCATAATTGCATAATCAGTTAAGATACATTCTCATATCAAGTTATCCATAATTGATGTTCACATTCATGATTGCATTCATCTAACTTGTAATACTCCAGAGTGTAGAATAGGTTTACTTATTAGTTTCTAATTAGTTTTGATATTTTACCTATTAACAACAGTTCAGTCATAGACTATGTTGTAGGTACCCATAGCTAAAGCACCAGCTTTACTCCTTTCACTGTTATGCACTTTTATGATTTTCCAGCAAGCATAATACCTTCACTAGGATAATTTAGGTAACCTCAAGTCTTTGGAAGCACATATAGTTCGAGCACCATCACAAGCCTACTAGCCCTGTTCGATAATCTAATGAAAGTCTTTTCAATGTCAAGTGGATTATTCAGTTAGGTTTCCCCATAAATTGAGTGATTACCACTAAGTTTATTAGACATTAGAATGGACTCTACACTTACTAAATTATACTCTGATAGATTTTTTCCATGCATCCATAGCTTGATCGAAAGCACATGTTTAGGCTTTTAGCCATAGCAACAAGGAAGTGAATTGTTGGATAAAATGCTCTGGTAGACATGTATGGAAAATTTGGTAGCGTAGAAAAGGCAATGAGTTGTTTGAAAAAATGTGTCAAATAAATGTGGTTTCATGGTGATGGACACAAGACCACATTTCTTTAAGGTATTTTTTCAAAAAACTCATTGCCTTGTCTATGTTGTTTGAAAAAATGCTTTGGTAGACATGTATGGAAAATGTGGTAGCATAGACAAGGCAATGAGTTGTTTGAAAAAATTCCTCAAACAAATGTGGTATGATGGTGATGTTCATCACCATGAGACCACATTTCTTTGAGGTATTTTTTCAAACATCTCACTACCTTGTCTATGCTTTTGCTTACTATTATGCTTTGATAGATTTTTTCCATGCATCTATAGTTTGTTAGAAATAACATGTTTTAATCTCTTAGCCATAGTAGCAAGGGGACCTTGGAAATGGGTATGACATATATCAAAACATAAAGGGGGGATTTTCGTTAGTGTTATGTTTTCAATTGCCTTAGTAGACACA
Organism: Sequoiadendron giganteum; assembly: GCA_007115665.2. NCBI lineage: Eukaryota > Viridiplantae > Streptophyta > Pinopsida > Cupressales > Cupressaceae > Sequoiadendron > Sequoiadendron giganteum. The sequence goes on along the minus strand of CM021107.1, from coordinate 211,492,186 downwards.
TGCAAAATTTGGATGCATAGACAAGGCACATGAACTGTTTGACAAAATACCTCAATGAGATATGTCCTCATGGACTACAATGATTGCAAGATATGCAGAAAATGGATTTGTTGAAAAGGCTTTAGAAAATTTCAAGCAAATGCAATTTCTAGGTGTAAAACTAAATTCTAAAGCATTTTCCAACATCCCCCATGCCTATACCAAAATGGAAGCTTTGGAAAGGGGTACACACATCCATAAAATAAGGATTGCATAAATGATGTTACATATTTATAACTACTCTCGTAAATGTGTATACAAAATATGGAAGCATACACAAGGTAGGTCAATTGTTTAACAAAATGCCTCAAAGAGATGTGATCTTGTGGACCACAATGATTACAAGATTTGCAAAAAGTGGATTTGCTGAAAAATATTTTGAAACTTCCAAGCAAATGTAATTGACAAGTGTAATGAATTATGTAGTTTAAAATGTTCCAAGAGGGGCTAAGTCATAATGAGAAACAACCAATGATGAACATGGAATTCACATAATAAAAAAAGAAAAAGCATCGTATTAAGCATACATATGATAAAGGATGATAAAGAAGCATAATGGAATTAAGGAAAATGTAAAGAACATGTGTAAATACTTGACATACCTAATAAACGTAGACTTGAATGGAGAGACAACCCAATTATGTAGTCTTTTTTTTTGCTTGCATCAAACTCCTCAACAGTTTGAGTTTTTCACAAAATTTCTTCCTTTTCAACATTCAATTGTATATCACTCAAATAGAATCACTAACAATACAATTAACTAATGTATAATGTTAAATTCCTACAATCCAATCACAATTAACATTGCAACACTACAAAAATTGAAACTTTAATTGATATATATATCAAATTCGATGTGAAAACTATTCTATTTCCTCCTTCCTATGTTGGCAAACGAGAAAAAGGTGGTGGAAATTTCATTGCACAAAGGTGGTAGAATATGTAAAATTTTCATGTGCACTTCCCAACAACATCAAGAAGCTTTTTTTTAATCAGAACACGTGCATAACCAGGAGAACAATAGAGAATGTGGCCCTAGATCATAGATGTCCTGGCTATTTTACCATTTTTAGTAATCCAAAATGAGCTCACATTATAACACGAGCATGTTTTAGCTTGCTATACAAAGCCACCATATTTCAACTTCTTTAAAACACACTCATGTTATGAAAAAGTTGATTTCCTAAAGGTTTCCTAACTCATTGTCTAATTACCCACCCCTCTCCCCCCTCTATCTCTCTCACACCTATCTTTCCCCCTATGTATCACACCCCTCTCTCCCTAGGCTATAGGTCTCTCACCTCTATATCTCTCAAATGGATCTCTAGTTATTTACTCTCCTCTCCACCTCTCTCCCTCCTCCTTACCCATCTTTCCCTTAAGTTGTCAACTTCACTCTCTCATTTTCTTCTATGTCCCCTCACCTCTTTATCTCTCACCTTTGTCTCCCCCTCACCTCTTTACCTCTCCCCTCTCTAGGTCTCTCAATCACTCCTTGTCTGCCTCTCCATCCCTCCTTAGCCATCTAGGTCTCTTACTTAACCCTAAACCCTATCCCTAAAGCCTCAACCCTCAACCCTTAAAGCCTAAATCCTAAATCCTATCCCTAAACCCTCAACCCTTGACACTATACCTTAAACTATAATCCCTTAAACCTAAACCCTAAACCCTAAACCCTATCCCTAAATCATCAACCTTCAACCCTTAAACCTTAAATCCTAAACCCTATCCCTAAACTCTCAACCCTCGACACTATACCTTAAACCCTAATCCCTCAATCCTCAACCCTAATCCCTCAATCCTTAAACCTTTAATACCTCAACCCTTAAACCCTAAAACCTTGACCCTTAAACCCTAAACCCTTGACCCTTAAACCATAAAGCCTTAAACCCTAAACCCTTATCCACCCCTCTCCTCCCCTATCTACCTCACCCTATCTCTTCCCTATCTCTCTCACCCCTCTCCCTAGGCTATAGGTCTCTCGCTTGTATATCTCTCAAGACTCTCTATATATTTCCCTCCCTCTCCACCTCTCTCCCTAGGTTGTCGGTCTCTCACCCCTATATCTCTTAGGGCTCTCTAGTTATTTCCCTTCCTCTCTACCTCTCCCCTCACTAGGTCTCTCAATCACTCCTTGTTTGACTCTCCATCCCTCCTTAGCCATTTGGGTCTCAAAATCCTTGTCTCATTACCCACCCCTCTCCCCCCTCTATCTCTCTTACCCCTATCTCCCCCCTATGTCTCTCACACCACTCTCCCTAGGTTGTAAGTCTCTCACCTCTATATCTCTCAAGAATATTTATTTATTTCTCTTCCTCTCTATCTCTCCCCTCTTTAGGTCTCTAAATCACTCCTCATATACCTCTTCATCCCTTCTTATCTATCTAGGTCTCTCACTCCTTGTCTCATTACCCACCCCTCTCCCCCTCCATCTCTCTCTCCCTATGTCTCTCATCCCTCTCTGCCTAGGTTGTAGGCCTCTCACCTCTTTATATTTCAGTTCTCTCTAGTTATTTCCCTTCCTCTCTACCTCTCCCCTCTCTAGGTCTCTCAATCACTCCTTGTTTGCCTCTATCCTATCCTAAACCCACTATACTATACGTTAAACCCTCAACCCTAATCCCTCGACCCTATACAGGTTAAACCATTAATCCATCAACCCTCAACCCTTAAATTATTAATCACTCAAATCTCAACCCTTAAATCCTCTACCCTATAGATTATACCCTCGACCTCATACCCTCAAACCTATACCCTTAAAGGTTAATCCCTCAACCCTTAATTCCTAATCCCTTAAAACCCTCTACCTTATCCATTAAACCCTCAACCCTAATCCCTTGACCCTATACCTTAAACCCTCAATCCATCAACCCTCAACTCTTAAACCTATAATCCCTCGACCCTCAACCCTATACCATAAAACCTTAATATTTGAACCCTCAACCCTTATACCGTAATCTATTAAACCCTCGATCCTTAAAACCTAAACCTTTAATGCTTAAACTCTAAACCCTTAAACCCTCAACCCTTAATTCCTAATCCCTTAAACCCTCAACCCTTAAAACCTAAACCCTTAACCCTTAAACTCTGAACCCATAAACCCTCAACCCTTAATCCCTAATCCCTTAAACCTCTCAACCCTAACTTATCCTAAACCTCAACCCTTAAATCATCAACCCTAAACCCTGAACCCTGAACCCCCTGAACTCCTAAACCTGAACCCTGAACCCTGAACTCCTAATCCTATCCCTAAACCCTCAACCCTTAAACCTTAATCCTATTCTAAACTCCAACAACCCTAATCCAACCTCAACCTCCTCAAACCTCACCCCTCTATCCTATACATTAAACTCCTCAACCCTATATATAAAACCCTAATCCTCAAACCCTCAACCCTTATACCCTAATCCCTTAAACCCTCAACCCTTAAAACCTAAACCCTTGAACCTTAAACTCTAAACCCTTAAACCCTAATCCCTTAAACCCCAACGCCAACCCTAAACCATATCCTTTAATCCTCAACCTTAAACCCTATATATACATACATACATACATACATACATGCCTGCATGCATACATACATATACATTTAAGCACACAAACATACATACATCAAACATAAATTCTCTCTCTCAAGTCTCTCCCTCCCTCTATCCCTCCCACCCCCTCTCTCTCTCAGGTATCTCCCTCCCTCTATCCCTCCCACCCCCTCTCTTTTAGGTCTCTCCCTCCCTCCCTCCCTCTCACCTTCTGTCTATCCATTCCTCTCTTTATCCCTCCCTCCCTTTCTCTATCCTCCTTCCCTCCCTCTCTCTCTCCCTTCATCCCACCCCCTCTCTCTCTCTCTCAGGTCTCTCCCTCCATCCCTTTATCCCTCTCCCTCTCTATTCATCCATCCCTCCCTTCACCCCTCTCTCTCTATCCCTCCTTCCATCCCTCTCTCTCTTAGGATTCTCCCTCCCTCTATCCATCCAACCTCCCTCTTTCTCAAGTCTCTCCCTCCCACCATAACTAGATAGCTCCCTCTCTCTCAAGTCTCTCCCTCCCACCATAACTAGATAACTCCCTCCCTCTCTCATGTCTCTCCCTTCCTCTATCCCTTTGATCTTGTCTTTGTCTCTGTCTCTCTCAAGTCTCTCCCTCTCTTTATCCCTCCCAACCCCCTCTCTCCCTCTCTCTCCCTCCCTTTGTCCCCCTACCACTTTTTCCCTCACTCCCTTCCTCTCTCTGTCTCTCATGTCTCTCCCTCCCTCCCTCCCTTCGTCTATCCATCCCTCCCTCCCTCTCTCTTTGTCCATCCTTCCCTCCCTCTATCCCTCTAACCCCCTCTCTCTCTCATGTCTCTCCCTTCCACTCTAACTAGACAAATCCCTCTTTCCCAGGTCTCTCCCTCCCTTTATCCCTCCCTCCCCCTCTCTCTCTCTTAGTTATCTCCCTCCCTCTATCCCTCCCACCCCCTCTATCTACCACTCCCTCTCTCTTTCCCCCTTTGTCTATCCCTCCATACCTCCCTCTCCTCTCTCTCTCTCTCTATCAAGTCTCTCCCTCCCTCTATCCCTCCCATCCCCTCTCTCTCTCTTAGGTCTCTCCTTCCCTCACTCTATCCCTCCTTCCCACTTTCTCTTTATCCATCCATCATTCCCTCCATCTATCCCCCCCCTCTCTCTATCCCTCCTTCCCTCCCTTTGTCTCTTAGGATGCTCCCTCCCTTTATCTTTCCAACCCCCTTCTCTCTCTCAAGTCTCTCCCTCCTAGACTAACTAGATAACTCCCTATCTTTCTCCTAGGTCTCTCCCTCCCAACCTAACTACACAAATCCCTCTCTCTCTCAAGTCTCTCCCTCCTGCCCTAACTAGATAACTCTCTCTCTCTCTCTCTCTCTCTCTCTCTCAGGTCTCCGCCTGCATCTATCCCTCCCACCTCCTCTTTATCCTATACCCTCAACCCTTAAAACCTAATCCCTTAACCCTTAAACTCTAAACCCTTAAACCCTCAACCCTTAAACCCTAATCCCTTAACCCTATCCTTCAACCCTCAATCCTTAACCCTCATCCCTATACCCTATACCCTCACCTTATGTACCCTGAACCCAAAACCCTTACATACATACATACATACATATATACATACACACACACATACATACATACATACATACATACATACATACACACACACACACACACATGCATACATACATACATACATACATACATACATACATACAACCATGAATACATGCATAAAAGCATAAATTCATACATGCATATATACATAGGTACAAATATCCAGGCATACATACATACATACATACGTACGTACATACATACATACATACATACACACATACATACATACATACATACATGCATACATACATACATACAGGCATGCATACATACATGCAAGCATAAATTCACACATACATAGGTACATACATCTAGGCATACATACATTCATACATACATACATACATATAGGCATACATACATACATACATACATATAGGCATGCATACATACATGCATATACATTTAAGCACACGAGCATACATATGTACATTAAAATATATATACAAACATACATACATAATACATAAATTTAATAAACTTTCACATAAATTATTTCAAGTGAGACATAATGTGAGTGTGTTATGTCTCGCTTTGGGAAGGACAAAGCAAAATAAGAAAAACATATCAAAACTGTTAAATAAGACGAGCGTGTTATAACACACTTGCATTATTTCTTGCTTTGGGAATCCCCAAGCCTTAGGCTTGGATTTTCTTTGGATTTCCAACCCACAGGCTTGGAGTGCCTTCCCAACCTCCAAAGACGTGTTTTTGTATATTCTACAAAATTTGATATATCTTGTTTGTGGCAACCGTTAGGTTTGCACGTGTTCCAAGGTTGAGTAAATCGAACACCTGGGTAATGTTAGGCTCTCTCTTAGCTATTTAACAATGTAAATTTTTTCACATTTTGAATATGTTAAGGCTTTCATCTTTAATTTATTTTGTTTGTGTCTTTTTTTTGTCAAAAACCAATGTTTGGTATTTTTATATTCATTTTTTAACTATTCATTGAAATTTCAAATAAATTACATTTTTATAAACTAGATTTCATTCTACACTTATTTAAAAAATAAAAATTATTAGTTTTCAAAAATTATAGGAGTGCCACAACCAAAATTTTGTTTTTCAGGATGTGTCCACTTTGAAAATTAGTAAAAATTCATATATTCATTAAAAAATTATCAAAAAAATGGGCATAAACTACATGATGTTAGCTAATTTCACACTGAAGCGATTTTAAAAATACCCAAAAAGAGTTAACCTTTTGGGGGAGCCACAACAAACGCTATGTTATGTTTTTTGACAAAAGTAACACCAATTTTTGTGGCTCCCTTTTTTGAACCCTTTAATCTCTACCATTTTTTATTAAAAAAGTAGTTTATAAAGTAGACTCGGAGAACTATGATCCTTTTTTTTTGTTGCATCTAATTTTTTTGAGTGTAACTATCCTCAATTTCACATCCAAGGTCAGTATTTCATGATTTTAGAAAAAAACTGGCCACTTAACACCCCTTTTTGGCCATCTATCTTCTTGCACTTACGCATGGAGCATAAATTAACCACGATGGACTCATGCAACATTAAACAAAAATTAGGGGAAATTTTCTTATAATTCCTTTGATAGTTGAAAGCCTTTCTAGTAGATTCCCATAGCCTATACCAAAAAAATAGTTAGTATACATATTTGTTACTAACCTTAATCTTGAACTAGACTTCTATCTCTGAGTGTAGTTTTTCACTACCTTTTACAAGATAATTGAAATGGGAATCGATAGTGAAAAGGCCCATATTTCTAAATGACTTATCAAACTCTATTCAAAAGACCAATACCAAAAAAAAAAATCCAAATTCTCCAATGATAAACCTAAGTTCTCTAGAAAAAATAAGAATATAATTAGTGATGGGGTCATTGACTCAAAACATGTACACAAATTACAACACCCTTCATATATCACCATTCCTTCTGCACCACCCAAACTTGAAACAAAGAGAAGATAATTCACACTATTAGGGGAGCCTAGCAAGGTAGTCTTCTATTAACTTGTGAAGGCAAGCATGGTCACTTGCCCACTCGAATGACCTTTTGATTACAACCAACCTAATCCCTCCTAGCATAAGGAGGATGAATATTACAACTAAAATAGAATCAAAGTTCATGCTACGAGCCAATGTATTAAATTGAAACATCACATAGAAGACCTTGTTGATAGAGGTGAGATTGAAGTTGAAGGCCAATCCCATTCCTCACCCAACCAATACATGGTGATATATCAAAACCCTTTTCCTAAGCATAGTTAGAAAAATACCTTTGAAAATAAAATCAAGGTCAAGATTCCTACACCCACAAAATCCATTATCATAAATCCACTCATATTTAGAATGTTGTCATTGGTTAGATAGATTAATTTGATGAAAGAATTCACAACATCAAAGTCAAGTCATTTTATTATGTTATCACTATCTTATGTGGTAGAATCATTGTCTAAGTTCCTTCTCCAATTAATCCTAACAAGAAATATAACCTCATTGATAATATTGAGTGGAAACCCACTTAAGTTTCAATCCTTTAACTCCTTTATACATCCCTTGCTCATGGGTATATCTGAAATTAAATCCTTTAAAAGCATCATGTTCCTACCAACATTGATCCCTAATAGTTCCAAGTCCTCATGGTACATATCTCTACTAGCCTTAGCCTAACATTCACTCTTGATGATATCCCTTCCATCAACTGTTCACACAACCACCCCCTTCATATCAAATCCATCATAACCAAGCATAAGATCAAGAAATTTCTCATTGATAATGGGTCAAATATTTGCACTCTTAGGTTGGTGCAATAATTAAGTTATTCAATTAAAGCTTTGTGCTCTCAAAATATCACCATCTAGTCATATGATAATGTAGAGAGAGACTTGGCTAGAAATATTCACCTTCCCATTAAGGTAGAACATAATTTGTAGAATACCTTGTGTCATGTCATAAAACTAGATCTCCAAAATAATCTCCTCATTGATCGACGATGGATTTACACCATAAAATTCATCCCATTCACCTACCAACATTGCCTCAAGTTCTCATAAAATGGTGTGGAGGTTACTATTCTTGGTTATTTTCATCCCTTCTAATATTGTAAAATGTTGGAGGACCAATATGACAAGATCCACCATTATCCATATTATGAGGCTATTCCATAACCCAACTCCACTACATATAAATCCTAGATTAATGCTAGTTATATCCATTCCACCCCATCTAAGTCTCCTCTAAATAAAAAATACTTCAAATCCGTATTCAAAATCCTTGATACTAGTTGTGGAGAATACCTAATAAATGAAACCCTCCATGATTCCAAACTTTCGATCTCTCTTTGATCCTTTGGTCAACCTCAATACAAATCACTATATCTCTTCCTCATGTTGAAATTTGGGCTCACTACCTTCATCCATGGTGGTTACCTTGTTGATGAAGACACAGTTACCTTTGATCCTAGATAATTTCACAAAGATGAGTAATACGCTTCTTACCTTAGGGATAATAGATATATCATTCTATTATGTATGTTCCATAACATGAACAACAAATGAAAATGTCTTTAAATTTATGATAAAGTCCCTCTTCATCCTATATATCTACCAAAAAATGATAGAATTATAGGGCTATTCTATCATGCCTATCATGGGTACTATGGTTTCCTTTTTGACATCCTTGATGATATTGAATACATCACCTCTAATATTGGTGAAAATGAGGTATATGTTAGTACTCTAGATCATTAGAAGTAACTCGATTTCACAAACCTATTCCATCATCATCCTTTCCATGGTATCCACCTTGAACTTCAATAACTTGAACTTATCAATTGGGACAAACATGATCCTCCCACCCCTGATATCTTTCAAAATGATGAAGTTATCCTTGAGATTTTACAAGATTACAATCATATCCCTATTAGAGACTACAAAAAAGGATTTGAGATCCTATTACACACCTCAAATATTCTGGTGAATACAAATAATCCCCCCATCTTAATGAAATGCTCAAGTTAGTGCCTGATAGTGTGAATTTTCCCTCTCTAGCACCCACACCTTTGCATCAAGGAAGATAGATGCATCTATCTAGGTACAAAATGAAATACCAAGATCACATTAATATCAATAATTTAGATCCTAAAATGAAAAAATTCTCCATAGTGCTTCAATAGTACCCTAACATCTTTGTATGGTCCTAGAATAACATGCTAGGTTTGAACCCTTCATTGGCCATTTGTCACCTTCTTGAATGACTTGATTCCAAACAAGTCTACTAGAATCTATGAAAAATACATCCCAAAGTGACCCTCCTTGTGAAGGAAGAACTCCCAAAAATCTTAGATGTTGGATTGATTCAACCCATCAACTATCCTAAAATAGGTCTCCAACATAGTTCTAGCTTCTAAGAAGCCTAAAGGTATCATAGCTTTTATTGATTATAGAGACATCTACAAGGCATGTTCCAAGGATGATTTTTCTCTACTAAACATCAAAATGGTAGTAGACCTAACACTTGAGCATGAGATGTCCCATGTGGATGGATCCTCATAGTATAATCAAATATATATAGTAGAAGAGCAACACAAGATAACCTTCATCACCCTATGGTGAACCTTCTATTGTAAATTTATGCCCTTTGGTCTCAATAATGTCAGAGCCACATATCAATGTGTCATAGCTATCATTTTCGATGTCATGTTGCATGACATTATCAAAGACTATTTAGATGAAATATTTGGGTAAATTCAAAAATAAATCAAATCATTGAGCTACCCTATGCCATATATTCTAAAGGACCATATAGTAAAAAGTCCATCTAAACCATAAGAAGTGTGTCTTTCGGGTTACATCTAAAAAGCTCCTTAGATTCATTGTCTCTTAGCATGGTATTGAAGTGGATCCTAATAAAGTCAAGGCTAGAATATAAATTCCACCTTCTCAAACTCTTCCACAACTCCACAATCCTTAGGGAAAAACCCAAGCCATATGGTGACTCATTACCTGATTATCTAACAAGTTTCATGTTTTCATGTATGCTTAGGAATAATGTTAGCTTTGAATGGACCAATCATGTCAATAAACATTTTAATCATATCAAGGAATATCTCTAATCCACCAATTCTAGTGCCACCTATACCTAACAGGCCTTTATTACTGTAGACACGTAAAAGTGTCTTGAATGATATCATGGGCTCGAATCAAATATACTAACATCATTTCATCCTAAAACCCATCCTCTTTTCACTTAATTGGTTAAATTAGCCTAGCTATTTAATTAATTATGCCATTTTCATCTATTAATCTAATTAATTTAATTAGGTTAGTTCATCCCCTTTCATGCTAACAATTCATCTTATTAAATTAAATCCCCAACTCCTCTTATTTAATTAAATAACCCTAAGTTGTTTAAATTAAATATCATTCCACTTTCCCCTATTCATTAAATCATTTATTTAATGAATATCATGAAATTCTCCTAATTGACATAATTAAAACTTTTGTTTTAATTATCAATTACTAATAAATTTAATTCTCCCCCACTTGCAAGGGAATATTCCTTCTTTGCACATTCCTCCAAAAGGGAATATTTCTTCCCCTTTTGCACATTAAAACTTTGTTTTAATTTGCTAATATCTATTTTTCTCATCCATGAGGATATTCTAAGGAATATTCTTTTTCTAACAAACTTACTTGACTTTTTGTGCAAGTTAACTTGTGACCTCTTGTGCAAGTTAAAAGTGTGTTTGTTTGGATTAACATGAGCCCTTGATTACATATCGTCTTGAATTTTTAGCCCTTGATGGGAATCCATGATCCATGCCTCCGACTTCTTCCATCCTTGACCATTGATTAACTTTTTTGATCTCAACCCTCCATTTCTCATTTGCTCTCCTATATAGGTCACTATTTGGAGACAAATGGATCCATCTTTTAACATCAAACTTATGCTGTTAGAATCACTCACACTCACACTCATATTCAACACATATTTAGCATCTTTTTTTTAGTTTAATTACTTGCATAAATATCTTAGCTTCCATTAATGACTTCCATGGTAATTTAGATGCATACATTTAACTTGTTTGCTAATCAAGCTTTTAATTTGTTAGCTTAGAATCCATTTAGATTAGCTTTGCATACATCCATATCAAATCATCTTAATCTAAATCATGTTAAAATATCTTGCATCATGTTAATCTAGTTTCAAATCATGTTTCATCACATATCTCACAATGGTTTCATAAGTTTTATTCAATAAAACTGATTGAAACAATCTCATTTATCCATGGGATTGGGAAATGGTCGTTGTTCCACATCAACGCGACACCACTCCCCCAATAGGATAAGTTTCAATGGATTAGAGTAGGCATTTTAAAATCTTTCGTAGTTTAGCATGTTGGTTTTGATAAAATGCTTAGTTTATTTTATTTTTAATGATATCTATTGGATTGACGTTTAGTGGGATGAATATGCTTTGATTCTTCATGGATCAAGTGTAGTCGGCCCATACTAATATGTTGGTCACAATTACTAGACATCTAAGTTGCATAGTATACCTTGGGCACTCTCCTAGTGCAACATAAAAATTAGGTACTTGAGAATACCATCTACTATCTTAATAGGACATTAATCATGTGTGAGCTTAATTACTCTCCTATGGATAAATCATGTCTCAAAGTGAATTTTCCTTACAAAATATTGTCATTACATGCTAAATGCCACAATCCATCTCATTTCAAGGTAGGGTTTCTTAAATACATGTTGTTTAGAGCATCCCTCACAAGTAGAATGGAAAAGTGGGTCATTCTCCTTAGCAAATTTGATGTAGAATATATTCAAAGCATAAAGCAATCAAAGGGTGACATCACTAACCAATTGGAAAAAGCTTCACTTCCAAATAATAATCCCTTAATGGCATAGTTTCTTGATGAATCCATCCTTCATACTAAGGAAAAAAAATATTGGATGCTATACTTTGATGGTTCATTCACTTGACATGTTTTTGTCCCTAGCATCTTGTTCATCACCCCTCAAGGTGATCTTATTACTAAGGCATTATACATAGAGTTCCTTGCACAAATAACATTGCATAGTATAAATCCCTTGTCTCTAATATAAAATTGGTAGTTGAGTGAAATATTTGATATCTACAAGTCTTTATAAATTCTTAGTTAGTCATCAAATAGGCTAGTGATTAGTGTATCATGAAGGAAAATAAGCTTATACCTTAAAATCGCATGGTGGATAGTTTAAAAAAAAACTTCATATAAATATCCTTTGAACTCCTCTGCATCAACAACAAGGTTGCACATGCCATGGCTATAATAGTATCCCTCTTAGATATTCTCAACGATGCACATGAATATCACTTACTTGCAGAATAACTCTTCATCCTTGCTTATGACATCATAAAATTAGAAATGATTTATGACATCATTGGTCCTAATACCCTATGATACAATAATATATATTCCTACCTTGAAAATCAAACCATCCCACAAAATTATCATCTAATAAATGTAAATCCATTATCCAACACACCTCTCATTTCACCCTCCTTGATGACATGCTCTATCTTAGGGACTATAATGACACCTTTCTTATATGTATCAATACAAATGAAGCTAACTTAGCACTTAAGTAAGTCCATAATAGTATATTGTGTGCTTGTACTAATGGCATGGTCCTAGCCAAGAAGCTCCTCCACACATTATACTATTGGCTTACAATGGAATTAGATGTTTGTCAACATGTAAAGAAATGTGTTGTTTGTCAAAAGCACAAGGATTTAATTCATGCACCATCACAATCTCTATAGCTAATTACTACTCCATGGCCCTTATCCATGTGGACCCTTGACCTCATTTGAAAGATTAAGCCTTCATCCTCCAATGACCACAAATTTGTTATCATTGCTACCAAATATTTTGTTGTGGATAAAAGTTGTTCCACTCATTATCATCACAGGTGCCCAAATATCTAAGTTCATCCTTAATCACCTCATTTTTCATTTTGGCATCCCTCCACCATCATAAATAATAATGGAAAATCCTTTGAAAACCACGAAGTGTGTGTCCTATGTGAGAAATTACTTCTCAAGCACAAGTAGTTCATCCCTATTACCTACAAGGCAATAGTCAAGTTGAGGTGTCTAACAAGATCATCATTAAAATCCTTAAAAATACCATCAATGATGTTGGTTACATGACTATAATTTTTAGCTTAATATTATCCTCTAGGCCTATTGTAGCAACATATATGCCCCCATTGAAGCCACACCTTATTCCCTTATCTATGGTGTCAAATAAATCTTGTTAATTGGGGTTGAATTACCATTTTTACACACATTTTTGTGTGATATTATCTCAAATGAAGACTACAAAGTGGCTCAACTGAATAAGCTTAAATTCCTTGATGAACATCATCTTAATGCTCTTAATCACCTCAAAGCATACCAAAACCAAGTGTATTGTAGGTACAAAAACACATTTGAAAGAGAGAGTTTGAGGTCAAAGACCTTATCCTCATGAAAAATCTTGAAAAAATACCAACCAAAAAAAGAAAATAAAGGAAAGTGTGAACAAAATTGGTTGGGTCCCTACATCATCATTTCTAAGTTTGAATTAGGAGAAGACATATTGGCCAGCCTAGAAGGCCACAAGATAGATGGCCCTCTGAACATTGTGCACCTTTAGAATTTCCATGCCTAAGAATGCAACAACTACCTTTCAAATAAAAAATAATATAAAAGGGTAAAGAGAAATAATTCATCTAATGGTGAAAACCTAGCAAAAATATGTCATGTGTAGAATGTGATCCCTGTTATCCATGAGCACTCATCCCTGAACATCCATTACACATTTACCCCAAATTTTCACTCAAGTTCACTTCCATCCTTTGTCATAACTCCATTACCCATCCTTCCATACACTACTTTTTTATACCTAAATTTTATCCTCATTTATTGGATTGCTCACCTAATGATCCCACATCCATATCCCTCCTTGCACAAGAACTTTTCATCCATAAAACCATTTATTTTACACTCACTTCACTCGCAACCTAATCCACTAAAAAATGTCCTTTATTATATTTTTTCATTTGATTGGGGGTACCTTCTTACTAATGTTCTTATTAAAATGGTTTACATATATATTCCCCTCACCCATAGCATGACCTTCCATTTCATCCCATCTCCTTTCGCCTTCCACAAACGAAAGCAAAATACACCATATACCCCTCATCTACTCCTTTGTTGGAACATATCCTCCCCCCTTACCATTTTCCCATATTCCCATCCATTCCATCTCAATCCTCCCATCCACTCCCTTGACTTCAACATCACTCTAGTTAACACTTTTGTGTTTTCTATGTGCTTGTTTGATCGATCATCTACATCTATTTTTGTTTGGTCATTTCCTAGTTCTTGAATTATCAAATTTACTTAAGAATTGTTTTATTTACACAATAATTATTTTATAGTTTTAGTTTTTTAAAATATATTTTTGTTGTATTTGAGTTTCTTTAGAGTATATAATCATGCCATGATGAAGTATTTTAATGGAATAAAACATCTCTAAAAATAATTATATTTATATAATATTATTATATTAATTAAACATAAAATACTAAAACTGCGATGGAATTTCGGTAGAGCAGAGCAGGTGTGAGAGATTCACAGCCATTGAAGGGAGTTGAGGAGCAGAAAGATTGTGTAATTGATGTGTCCTCCATAAGATATTTGGATGTGAAAGCATTAAAATATACAACGATTATTAGACTAATAATAGGGAAAGCAATCAAGAGGAGGGATATCCAAAATTGGATGGATGAAAACTAGAAGACTGCAGCAATAACGAACTTTATGCCAAATAAATTCTCTGTGGTTGATTTTGATACTAAAGAGGATAGAGAACAGATTATGAATGGCAGATTGTGGAAGATCAAAGATGCATATGTTTATATTCATAGATGGATACCGAATTTTAATCCATGAGAGATACATCGACAAAAAAAATTGGTTTGGCTTCCACCGTACAATTTACCTCTTGAGTATTGGTCAGGGATATGCCTAAACCAAATTGGCAACAATTTTTCTTTGTCTAAGATGTGAAAGTAGGAAGCACTTTGATGACTTATTCCATCACCCATAGGTCAAGCGTTGGATACCAAAAGGAGTGAATGAAGCACAAGAGATGTATCTGAACAACCAAATTCTTGCTAATATGGCCTATCTGGGAACAAACAAAGGAGAACAACAGGGAAGAAAGGAGGGAAAGGCAATTGATCTTTTGGATAGCTCAAAGAATGATTATTCGATCAACTTCAACGAGAGTAGCAAAGCACTAATTGAAATCCTTACAAAGGTTGGGAGGGTGAACAATAAGGACCTAAAAAAAAAAAAGGAGAGAACCATAATGAGAGATAAATAGATATCAAATGAATACAAAATGAAGAATGTGGGGCTTTAGAAATGAAGAACATAAAAAATGGAAAGGCTAAGGAAGATGAAGGGCTCTCTCAAGGATTCAAAGAGGAAGGTGATAGGAGGTTTTGGGGGCATAGGGAGATTATTTAGAATAAGATAAGATAGGAATAGTTGAGCCAAATGCATTAGTCAATTGACATCGAAATTCATTGATCAGAGCCTCAAAGTGGAAAAGAAGAAGAACAAGAGGGAAGAGATGGTAGTAGAAAAAGGGAATAACTAATATAAATGAGTATATGCTAAGGTCAAAGGGAGGGGACCCTCTCTTGGAGGGCAATGAAGATTGTCACTTGAAATGTTAGGGGCTTAAATGTCCTTAACAATAAGCCCCTAACAAGCGACGTATGACTAAGTGTCATTTGGAAGACATATTGGTCGATTCGGCACTCTTTCAGGAAATACAAATTGGATTGGAAGAATTGAATTGCTTCTTAAAACATTGTAAGATATGGAAAGTTAATTTTTAGAAGTCCTTTGAGCTATGATGAGAATTTTGTGGAAATCGGACATGATTGGGATCAAAGAAATTTTCCAAGGATCACAATTCGATTATGCGTGAGGTAAGAGATTTCAACTCTCACATGTGTTTTACTATTTTCAATGTATATGGGTTATTCAAAACAAAGGATAAGTATAAGATTATGGGATACCCTATCTAGGATACTGGGGATCTATCAAGAGAATAAAATTATATTGGGAGGTGATTTCAATGCAATAATGGAGATAGGAGAGAAGAGCAGAGGGTTGTGTATAAAGAACAAAGTAATGCAAGACTTTAGGAACTTTATCAAAGAAAATAATTTGTGTGATATTCCACCAAAAAAATGGACACTATGCATGGACAAACAAAAGGATGGGGTCCAGAAGGATGGGGTCCACAAACATAACAAAACATATAGATCGATTTTTATACTAGTAAAATTGGCTTAACGAGTATATCAAGATGGATTCTAAAATATTTCTAGTAGCCATATCTGATCATTATCATGTGGTGCTTGATATTCCCAAGGACATGACTTCGGAAAAGTACTACTTTAAGTTTGATAGAATCTGATTTATAGACATGAATATGATCGAATAGATTGAGAAATGGTTGGAAGAGTTCCTGAAGGTGGAAGGGACGAAAAATATATTTTCAAAGAAGTTGCAATGTCTGAAAGGTAGACTTAGAAAGTGGAATAAATCAAGATTCAAGGGTATATTTAAGGAGAAAGAAAGAGAAGAAGGAGAGATGACAATGTTAAATGAGAAAGTAGTTTAGAAAGGAATATTTAAAGAAGACTATGAGGAAAAAAAAAAGGTTGTTAATGGAGCATGAAGAAATTCTTGCAAGGGAATAATTGTTTTGGGAAGCTAAGGCAAGAGAGACATTATTAAATGTAGGAGACTTAAACACAAAAAATTTCACCTCGGTCAAAGTTCACAATAGAATATGTGAAATCCAAAATGGAAAAGGTAGATGGTTTCAACTCAAAAGGAAATAGAGGAAGCATGTGGGTATTTCTTTCAAGGGTTATTAAATCCCAATAGAGTTGTGGATAGATAGATGAAGATTTTTTTTTGAAGTGCATTCCTAGATGAGTAAATGAGGATGAAAAAAAAATATTGACAAAATCTTTAACATAAAATAAGAGATTAAGGACATGTTCCAACTTCAGATAAGGCACCGAGCCTAGATGAGTTCCCAACCCTATTTTACCAAAAGTGTTGGAATATTGTGGGGAAGTTTGGGTGATGGCAAAGGATTTCAAAATAAAAAAATTATTTGTCAAGGCTATAAATAACATTGTCATTATCTTGATCCCAAAAAAGGATAATTGTACATCATATTCAAATTACAGGCCAATATTGTTATGTAATACTTTATATAGGATAATATCAAAGGCACCTGCAAATAGATTAAATAACCTATTGAACCACATTATTTTTGAAGAACAAAATGGATTCACTTCGGATAGGGAAATTCCAAACAATATCATCATGGTAAATGAGACACTATGTTCGATAGCCACTACTAAGAAAAAGTGTTTCACTTGGGCCTAACATATCTTTTTTGATGATGTCGAGAAACAACATATTTTTTGGGTTGATGATCAATCAATTGCTCAAGTTTCTTGTATGAATGAGCATCTAATTTTTTAGTTTGAGTTGTTAGAGGGTAGGATTCCTCTTATAGAACAATATGATGGAGAGGCATATGTTTCATTGCAATGTGAATTGGAGGCATTCTCTTTTTTCCTTAATTCATACAAGGAGGTTAGCAAGTATGAAAATACCACAGATTCTTTTGGTGTGACCTAAGTTTTCAAGTTTCATCCCCAACTGCTATATAGATATAGGATACAATACAAGGAAATGTAGTGGCCTATATTCTGTGGTTTTCCCTTGCCATATTTGCTGGCACTAATGTAATTTTGAGCTAGATGAATATGAAAATACTCTAAAAACATCACAAACTTTGTGGTGACATTTCTCTTGTTATGTATGGATTTATATAACTCTTTTATGGATAAATAAGCATGTTATATTATAATTTCCATGATCTATGTTCTATATAAATGCATATCTCATTAGTCCTTTGATTTAAATCTATTCTTGAATTAGAATTTACCCTAATTTCTAATTATCTAGTGTAACTAATCATACACATGGCTTAATGAACCTTAAGATCCTTCATATTTAAGCAGTTCATTGTTAAAAGGGGGCTTCATTCAATTGTCAACAAGGGAGTCATAGAATTAAGATGATATTGGCACTGTATGTGCATTCAGGAATCCTAACTTAGTCAATTGAGTACAAATAGATGCAAGAATAATTCAAAATAACTTCGATCAAAGAAACACAGTAATTAATTTGGTTACTGGTAGTTGCTATGGGTACATGTATTAATTTTATGAATTGTAACTGATTAATTCCCATGCAACAACACACACTTAAGTTAACTTTGATCATTGAACTAAATGTAGAATAAAGTTTTGAATTAAAAATCTCAAGGTAGCAATGAATCACAATGTAAGTTAAGAATCAAAATTCAGAACTTTGATTCATAATCTAACTAATGAACTAAATTATGTGGAATTGATAATACCTCAAGTGGGCCTTGTTTGGGTGTTGCGTTCCATAGTATCTTCTTCAATTAACTCAACGAATCATATATTAGGATAAATCTTTGTGATTGTAATATATCAAACATCAAAAATATAATATAGCAACTGCTATTCAATATAATCTTCTACAAAGATCTAGCATATATTCTAACATCTCCATCATCTCTTAACATAACACCTTCTTAAATAGGGTTTGTTAGAGTCTAATTATTATAAGACTATAAGAAAACTATCATACAAATTTCAACTCTTCTAGGAAGATAGGAAGAGGACTCAAGTCTTTAAAGTTTAATAAAACAACTAACTGTTGTAAGCGAGAGTACAAAAATCAAATAAGGATTCTACATCTTTTAAGAAGGTTGCTATAACATAGGAATGTGCTAGACAAAGCATCCTTATCATAACTATCATTCCTTGTCAGAACATACTTCTTCCTCCTTCAAGTTTATTGAGCGGATGGAATGCCACATGGGTAACTGTATCCATATCCTCCAATAGTCGTCTTCATCCCATTATGGAAAACATGCTGAAGTTGTAGTCGATTGATGCTTCTACTGTATTGAATCGTCATTCCCTTGCTGTGGGTTGAAATGCATTTGTGTTGTAGGGGTCAATCTTATTTTTAAAAGCATATTTCATAGTTAATAACTATAATTAATCAAAAAATTCTACAAAACTTATAGACATCCAAAATTGAACCATACATTCATTAATACCACATACATAACCTTTAAATGCTTTGAAATATTTAAAGGCATATAAAAGGTTTTGATAATGTCTTTAAAGCTTGGCAAAAGCAAGATAGAGAACATGAAATTACAACAGGAAACTAGTCAATTATAAGGCTCATCACTTGGGTTCATTGGATTGATGTGTTGTGACTCTATTACCCAATAGGTAGGCACCGACTTGGAACCGTGTACTAATCTCACATTGTCAAAAAAAAGCAAAATCAATAGTGTAGGGGTAGGAATAGTTTTGTACATTCATGACCTCGTATTATAACTAGGGATTTATCTTTATTGAACTTCAAATGAATTTATTTCATGTGAGTTATGCTTGCACAATTATATCGGCTATATATGGGTTTTGAGATAACTAGTTGTACTTGGTTTATTGGCAAGCTTTAGGCTAAGTCAACAAGTTGGGTTTGATTATTGATTGGTTTAATCATCCATTTTGTTTGATTTTAATACCTATTAAGGTATACCCCTAAGAATATCCTCTTGAGTCGAAGTTGAGCTCGAAGTGAAGGAGATGAAACCCACTCTCATATAGTTGGGCTTTAACTCTCGACAATTTGTTGATGAGATGATTTTACTTGCATGTCGATCATCTTGGTCTTGTGAGAGATTTCATTCTAGGAAGAAAATCAGTGGTTTTGGGATCTAATAGGTGGAAAATACATTAATTAAATCTATTTTGGCTCTGAGGAGGAAGTAATAGGTGGCTATGCCATCTCAAATGTGCACTTGGCTATTGCCTCTTTTTGATGCTCAACAACATTCTTCAAGGACCTTGACATCTTTCAAAATTCCAAGCACAAAATAACCATTATTTTACCATTTCCCCTCTTTGTTTTTTCCAATGTTATGATGATCTTCAAACACCATCATTACATCTCAAACAATTGTAACCTTATCCTCTTATAAACGTTGCTAATTTAAAAACAACACCAAGATATGACAACTTTGCTAATTGATCGAGAAGATCACACTGTATTGTGTTAAAACACAATGAAAATAAATCTTGATAGCAAATTAGTAATAAAAAGTATGCATACTGAGTTTCGTACGTGTGCAACATGCCTTACAACATAATCCTTTGAAAAAAAAATTCAAGACAAAACAAAATAAGTTTACAAGACCACATAAAAAATAGACTGAACTACATAAAATAAAATAAACCATTTGATATGACCTAATTTGATACTAAATTACTTGACATAACCCTTTCCAAAATAATAATATTTGAAAAATTTCATCATAACATTCTAATCACATATACATATATTGTAACAAATTAAAAGACCAATTACAAAGTCAAAATTATCATCACATTGAAAACAATTAAACCTATTAATCGTTCTCAAACTACTAAACCCAATCATCTATTCATATTATTCAATTATCATAATTAAACCTAAATCACAAATTATAATTGACTGAAAATTAACCTCTAAACCATATCTCATGACACAATTTATTTAAAAAAACCCAAAATAAACTGAAAAAAAAAACAAAACCCGAGAATGAAAGAAAACCCCTCTAAATTAGGTTCACGTGACCGTGGCCTGGAGATCCCAATAGATCACAGGTCGGCAGAAGTCCTGTCACGACACGCAGCACGACCACTAGCCTAAAATTACTCGCTGTTTCACAGCAAACCAAAAAAATTTGCTGGTAGGAATACTGCAATGGCTGGCTGGATTGCTCGCAAGGTAACCTCTCTTTCTAAATGCTTAACCTGCATATCCTACTCTCTTCGTTTCGAACCAGCGACCTTCCTTGTTTATTTAATACTAATAATCACTGCCTGAAACGACGGTAATGGCCTTTTTTAATGATGTTATTCACCTTGTTATTTTTCCTCAACGGCCATTTTTAGGTGAAACGAGACTTCAAGTTTCGGAAAAGATCAAATAGTGTCGGCATCAACCTGCAAGAAATTTATCTGCGCGATGACATTGCATGCGGCAGTGCTGCGTGCCACACGTGCGTCCAAACTTCGCCGCGTCTTCCAGCGAATGCTTCTCATTATTTGGTAAGATTCTCTTCTGAATTATTTTCATTTTTATGAGAATTCGCTGTCATTTTGTCGTTGCTTTCTACTTAAGGAAATTTCCAACATTTTGGTCTATTGTTCCACAACATCTAAACTGACACGACGAACCTTATTACTTATTAGAGCAGTTTCTAGCAAAATGTCACCAGTCATCGTATGAGGATGTTGGCGATTAAATTTCCATCTTCACTCACCACTGACAATCAAATGATCTCAAAAACATAGGCCCTTTAGGGCACATTGCAATGACATTAATTAGGGTCCTATTTTGCATCTTTCTATCCATCAGAAAATGCGGACATTCACGTTTTGACCTGTGAATCTCCAACAGGCTGGATTGAAGTATCTACATACTTTCTTTCCTTGGCAGTAAGGTGGTCCGTATCTTTTCATAGCCAAGACTTCTATAGCCTATAGGTGCCTTATTTAGTCACGTCAGAATTTCACGCGAGTATTTAATTTTAAAAGGTGGAAACGAAGCCCATTAGTGTAAATACAACATGCAATGTGGTCATTGATACTTCCCCTTGTCTCATTGTAAAATATCTTTTCTAATGGGTTTTCATCCTTGGTTCTTTTGTGGGAAAGAGAGGGTTTTTCGTTTTCTTCTAAAGATGTTGTAACAAGAAATGGATGTGTAGCCGCGACTACTGGAGTATTTAAGGATGGCCTTGTGGGTAGTTTGTAGGATTCCTTCTTGGCCAAAGGATGAGACTTTAATCTAGATTTCTTGGCTGTAGTTTACGGCTCCTCTTGTTCCTCTTGCTCTTTGGTACGCGCATGAATTTGTCCCTTTCACAACCCATTTGTTGTTGGCCTGTCACAATTTTTATTCTTTTGTCAGCAATTGCACACAAGTGGGGATTCCCTTTCCTTTAGGAGTTCCTATGCTCATTCTGGCATTTGTTATAGTATCTGTTAGCATTTTTAATTTGCATTTTTTAGTACAACACAAAATAATTGAATTAGAAGGGGAAACTGCTTGTAAATAAAAATTAACGTAATGTGCACAATACATATTTGCTATGTGCAATCTTTACAAGAATTTTTGGAGTGTTTCATGGTCATGTTGAATAATAGTAAACGTGTTTTTTTGAGGTTCACCCAAGGCAAAAACTTTTACGCCTTTTGACTGAAAGAAAACCCTACAACTGCATGCTTACTTTGTTTAGTCAGAACAATGCAAGCTCACATAAAAACTGGATAAGCTTAAATACAAAGACAAACACTCCAGTAAATTATGTGAATGGTACAAATTTACAATCTTTAGGTTCGAACAAATTTGCATTACAAAGATTGCAACTTGCTAAGAACAACTTAATCTCCCATAGCACATATAACAAACATTTCAATTTTAAAAGTAAGATGGACATGATAAATTCTATTGAATGAATATGAAATTCTAAATTAAGAATAACACTGGATAGAAATCTAAGTGCAAAGGATACACTTTTTATAATTCTTACAAAGCTATTGCATGAGAAAATGTTAAAAAGCTAACTGTTACTTCAACTCTAGCTACTGACTTGATCGCATGTGGTGCAATCTTTATTGCAAAATGTTATTCACTAATTCTAAAACTAAATTCATGCAATTGCCAATTAGATTGATGGTACAAATTATTACAAACTTTCACTTAGGACTTGTTAGTTTTAGGATCAGAAAATGCAACACATAAGACAATGAACACCACAAGATACCCCGGGAAAACCCTCCAACTCGAGGGGAAAAACCCAGCAAATATATCGCTTATATATTCTGGAATAAGAGCAGAAATCTGCTTACAACTAAGGCCCAACACAAGGCCGAATTTGATACAATGAATAATAGTACCTCTCCTAGATGCGAAGATACGGAATGAATATATTTCTCCTTGAAATATATTCTCTGCAACAACATGATGATCTGCCGCTCAAGATAATGATCTGCTGCTCAAGATCATGACCTTCTGCTCAAGCGCGAACTTCTTCAAGGAGTGCAAATATGTTAAAATGAACTTGATGATTAAATGAGAGATCATCACCTTATATTAATACAAATCATTGTGTCTCTTCATGTAGGTTGGCCTCATAAGAAAATAGCAATAATTAAATAAATATAATTTCTTTAATAAGGTCGGCCCTATTTATTATTGAATTATTCGCAATAATTAAATATTATAATATAGTGCCAAGTGAAGTGCCTCTTCACTTTTAGTTATCTCAATAAAATAAATAGCCGATAGGCTATATGCAATTTTATGTCTTGACTCGAGGCTGGAAGGATGAGCCCAAAGCTGCTATAACTTCAACAAGACTCATGTGTCTTGGATGACAAGAGATCTATAGATAAATGATCTAAAAATAGCTGACTCTTTGCTGAAAATAGTCAATGCTTGGAATAGCACAAAAGTGAATAATAGTGCGAGCTAAAAATAACGGTTGCTAAAAATAGCATGGGCTATAAATAGAACTAGCTAAAAATAACAAACCTCAAATTATGCTCCTCTCTTTGAAAATGGTGACGACTAAAAATAGACCGCTAGCATTGCGGTCTATTTTTAGTGTGGGATAGAAAATAGACTTATGGATAGGTGGATCTAGATGATTCACTATTCTACAACTTTTCTTCAGATGAAGCCTAACCCTTTGAAGACATCTAAAAAGTCTTGAAAATCCAATTTGATGTTTTGAATCCATTTGATAGTCATGCACTTCTGCTTTACATGCACACTGATACATTATAAAACAGACTTTGGACTTGCACTTTTGATTTTATTTGTACAAGATTGCACTTCATCACTAGATGCACTTCTGATAATTAGATTTTGAAAGTTGAGTTTGGAATTAGATTTTCTTTAGTCAGGTACACACTTGCACCCTAGACATGCACTTGACAAAGGGTATTTGCGGTGTTTGCATTTTGCATTCACTCCTTTGTTGAGGTGCACACTTATCCTCTAGGATGTGTGCAATGATGATGGCACACATGACGATGTTTCCTAGTCAGTTAATGATGGTGGTTCAACATCCTATCATAGTGCTGATTACAAATTAGATAATCTGTACGGGAATGACAGGTTTCAGGGGTCCCATCATTTGGCAAGACGATTGAAGGTGAATGAAGGTATGATTGCTACAGCCATAGAAAGTTTTGATGTCGCTCAGCAGTTGATGGCAAACTGTTGTTGGACTTTGAGAACACAAGAGCACTTTGATGGTGAACTTTCCCTTGCAGAATTTCAGGAACTCAGAGAAGCATTGGGGGTAATGAAAACTAATTACCTATAGTTACTATCAGATAGAGATCATCTACTCATGCTTGATGGGTTTATTATGATGCACTAAGGGGGAAAGAAGAAGAGGGTGATGAGCTCACTCATGAGTTTGAGGTCACCATAGACTCTTTGAAGAGCACTCAAATAGCCCTTCAAGAGTCAGAGACTCGGATTGACGAGCTCACCGTGGAGTTGAGTTTGGTGTGGTCTTCACCACCCATAGCTGAAATTCAGCTACCTATGGCAGCAATTGGTGAAGAGCATACATCCACGGATTGTGGTAATGTACATATTGGAGATGTGGAAACATCCACTTTGTTTACAGGAGTGGATGACACAATTGGGGTGAGTGAATGGGATGAGCATAACAAGGAACAATATGTTGCAGCAGGTGTCCCTGAAGGAAAACACTTTACAGGTGATATAGGCAATGAAGTATGGAATCCACATGACCATACTGGCATTCCATTGACGCAAGTAGGTGAGTTTCACCATGATTGCGTTGTGAGGTGTGTTCACCATTTTTCTTTCAGCCCATTCACATCTGATTTTAAAAACCTATCGGCCACAGTCATCACAGATTTTTAAAACCTTTGCTCTATGATTTTCCTCTAAAATACTTGAGATTTCTTTAGAAAATTTTTGATTTTAAAAAAATCTCCTGCACCATTTTACTCCTTAATAAACCATGATTTTCCCATAGAAAATTGTCGAATTTTCTTTTTCGAGTTGTGCAATTCTAGCCTGAAACCTAAACGTGATTCACATGAAAATACCTTGTGATTTTAAGCAAAAGCCTACGTAGTCCTCATGAATACCTTGTGCAATTTAAAAACAAAACCTGCAAATTTCATCATGAAATTTAGTCTCAATTTTTCATACATACCATGCCTGCAATTTCTTCTTGCCCTTATTGCTTTGATATCATGTTAAAATTCCAATCTCGATGATGAATTGTCTAATGCTTAAATAAACATTGAATTAATCATACAGATCATTGAAATTCAAACTACTGAAACAAAAATGAAAGCATACACAGGTAATTACACCTTATAACCTGTTTTTTATTCCTTTGAAATATGTACAAGGAAACCTCCACAATTGGTATAACTCAAAGTCGCATGGATATCAATTGTATGTTACATTCAGTTTTTCAGTCCTTTCTAAAACTTAGTCTTCAAGTCCTTCAAAAGACAATCTGAATGTAAATGCTTACAGTCTTTTGTCTTGCTCCTATATTTATACTAGTTCAGCTTCTTATCTAATTTTCCAAAATAACAATCTTATCTCACGTAGGAGATGACTTGGAAGATAAGTCTAAATCATTAGCACTTATCCGCACTTTATTAGACTTAATTAACTATATAAGAGACTTTAACTTTAATCACTAAAGTGAAATACAAGTAACAAGATAGACTAAAATGAACCACTTGAAATTTTTCTCGCACATTCATGCTGAACCTGTGCGGAAGTTCCTATTTGAGCTTAAAACTCAACACTTTGAAGCTTTCCATCGGTTAAATCAAGTTGTGAGGTGTATTAGAAGTAAATAGGTAGCTAGTCACACCGACACATCATAATATCATATGCCTAGGTACATAACGGTGACTTTGTTGCTAGTATGCTTAGGTACATAATGGGCACTTTGTCGCTATTACCTTGGTGCTTGAGAGGGTCAGTACAACTATGCATAAAACGAAATGGTAAGTCATCAATCTTGAGGTCCTTGATCTAACACTAAAGGTAAAGGTTCTTATCATTTCAATTTTCATTATAAATAACTTTATATTGAGACGATTGTGTATAAAATTACAATTGATTAAAGGTGTCCGATGATTTATTGCAGCATGCAAAGATGTGTGCTATTTGTTAAGGTCAAAATTCTGTTTATTTCATGTTTTTTCTCATTGAAGTAACAACCGTTCATGTATATGCTTTTGGTTCTTGTATAGGTCCCAAATGCAGATGCGTTGCTTAATTTTTGGGAGGTTTTGGATCTACCTCAAGTTACTGCAGTAGTTTATTTGGCTTCAGTGGTGAGAGAGGTGCGTACCATTTATTTTATAAATTTTGTATTGTTAAAGACTTCATGTTTGTCCAAAGGATAATTTATTGGGTTTGAACAGAGTTCAACATTTTTATAATTATTGATAGGTTGTTTTTTATTTCTTTCAACCATGAACAATCATAGACTAATCTCAAGTAGCTGCAACAACAAAAAAGCTAACCCTTTTTGCCTTTGGTTGGGAGGGGATATATCAAAGGTGACACTTTACGTAAGATTTCTGTATTTGATAAATGCATAAAAGATAATGGTTTTATAAAAGAATAGTCAGGAAATTTGATAGGTTTACAACTGTTTTATTAGGGATTGTTGTGGTGTTCTGATTTCATATAAGTTTTGTTGATGGGTCATTTGACACATGGACTTGTGGAACAAATAGTTCCTGTTGAAAAGAGAAAAAGCACCCTCCAAGGCTTGAGAAACCTTTTTTTCAATCAGAGGTGATGTGATTGCTCCACAAGGGGCCTGCTGGTTATCATTTTCTGGCAAAGAATTAACCTGATTATCAGCATTTAATGTTGTGGTTCATTCCCTTTTATTAAAATCAGCCATGCATAAATATAAATGCCTTCAATCTGGTTGCAATCTTTACAAACCTATTGAAAGATATGTAGTAAGCTTAGTTTCTAAAACTAATCTACATGTATTCTACTCCTGAACTAACAACAGACAAAAGAAAGAATAGAATAAGAACAGGAGAAAAGAAGATGAGAAGGTGCTATGATTCTACTGCAACATCCATCACCAAGTTTTGCAAACCGAGTTTTGTAAACTCTCAAAAAACTAGGTTATAAAGATACCCGATTCACACAAGCTATAACATAATTGGTGTAATCATCTAAGGAAAATGACTCAAAAGATATGCTGGCCGTTACAAGACCACAAATGTGTTCACATGTAACATCAGGATTTAGTAGAAGACCAGATTTGCAACTCATATGAATAACAACTAGTTGTTTTTGCATTCAGGGAATGTACAACATGAACCCATACTGATTTAGATGTTCACAATTAGAAAAATAACAAGCCTCCTATATGGTGCACCACTATCAAATTGGTGAAAATTGACCACAAATGTGTGCACCAATTCTTGTTTTCCAGCCAAACATCGCAAACCCCTTTTACATCTTAAAGCCCTAGTTTTATAGACTCAAACAAAACCCAGCTACATTTACCAGGTAATCTCAACCGACCTTGTCCATGAAAATTAAATGCACTCCTAGAAGAATAATTTGTTTCAGATCTGCTCCATGCTGATTGACTCCAATTATGGCGGGAACTAAATGGCTTCTCCATACCATTTTGATCTCCTAGGCATGGAAGATGCATAGGAGATGCTTCTCCATACATTAGATTTGACTTGCAGAATCTTGGAGATCTAGCAATCACATCTGGTCCACCACCTTGGGTTGTAACTCCAACATTAATGAGCAGCTTCTACCTTGATCTCGAGAAGAATTCAATTTTATCCTTCCTTCAGTGCCCTTAGGCTTCTTGCACATAGTAAAACAAGATCATATTTTCAAATGGATAAAATTGCTAAAACGATTTGATTTATATTCACTTGTTTATTCCTTGCTATTAGATTAATCAATAAATATGCATTTGACTCAAAGAGGAGAAAATTTGGTTTAAAATTTGCCATTAATTAGGTAGATTCTTCTTATCAAGATGTTTACCAACTTTTCCTATATAAAATAACCTTCAAACCTATATTGGGGTTATTTCTATGTGTTGGGTTCTATAGAGTACACGGTGGTAGGGAATCAGGTTTGGATTCACTTGGTGGAATTCTCCAGCTAAGCCAACTCATTGGGCTGCGGAATGAAATAGGGGTCTCTAGCTTAAGTGGGCCAAAAGTACGACAATCGCAAGTTTACTTGAGCTTGAAAATTCATTAGGTCACCTGAGTTAGAAATTTGGATCGAAAATGACATAAACTCCTAATTCGTTAATCTTGATGGATGTAGGATTTCGGAGCCAAAAGAAGGTTTGGAAATCAGTCTGGGGACTCCAAAGGAAATTGTACTTGAAGTCTAATTAAAAAGGTTTATAACATTTTGGGTATGAGAAGGGATTGGGGGAAAGGTTTATAAATCAAGATATGACAAAATATAAAATGCTTTTAAATTGATTTCAGGTCAAATTTAAAGCACAAGGGTCAGGTTTACTCCAAAAGTGTCACGTTGAAGGATCTGGTTGACTTTGGAGGAACGAGGTGGTAGGAACCCGAAATATTTGTAAAATTTGTGCCTTGAAGTTATATGCGGGGATGTGGGGTTGTAGGGAAATGGGATGGTGACATCTGTTAAGCATCTGTGCATTCACTTCCTATCCATTGTAGGGGATAACTTTGGACTAGATATGTGGGGCGTAAGAAATGACTATGGCCAAACCCAAACACACCATGAAAGTAAACTGGGATATAACAAGATTTTGGGTCTAAACAGGGAAGAACTTAAGGGAAATCGAATGTGAAAATAAGGAATTCAATAAAAGCAATGAGAATTGGAGAAGGCAAAACCATAGTAAAATGGCAGTTGGGACTTTAAAATAAAGTGGACATTAGGAGATGAAGCATCTGCTGGTGCAGATCAGGAAATCAGAGGAATAGAACAGAAGCATAAAAATTATTACTTGGGGCACATTTGTTTTAGAGGAACTGGGGAGCATTGTGGCCACAAGAAGTTCCTTGTTTGACATCCATTGGTAGTCATTCAGGAATTATGTGCATGCCAATTTGATAAATCTGCAAGATATTGGATTTTTCCTTGTGATTTTCTGTATTTAGGTAATGGTATTGTCATCTGTTGACGTGTTTTCTGCTTGGATATAAGATGTTGTAGATAATATTAGCATGGTTGAAGTATTTAAAAGAACACTTTTTACTTCTGGCTTGGTGTATAAATGAAATTCCAGATCATGTTGTATCATTTTGAATATGTAACTTATGATAGAACTATCTAAATTATGCAATATATTAAAGGGAAAGTAATTGGGTTTAACGAGAAGGTAGGCATATTGATTCCTGGATTTTGCATGACAATTATAACTGTTTTAATTTTTTATCCAATATCTTTCCGAGACATGCTTTATACTTTTAATAATTTAGATTGGTATTTTTAATCTATTAGGTTCAATTACGATCAAACCAACGAAATTGGCGACGTTTAAGGTAAGGACTTATACATATTATATTATTTGTGGTGCTTACAAATTTTTGTTGGAGCTGTTGCTTGTGTATTGTGATTTTGAAAAATATTATGAAGTATATAAAAATATGTGGAAAAAATTGCAATATCAATTTCAAGCTTGCTGTTTTGAGGCCTGCTAGTGAACTCATCAAGGAAAGTCTGAAACAGATTCTTGAGAAAGAGGTCTAATTAAGTCACTGTAAATGCTTTAGGTAATGTGGAAATTATTGGAAATTCGGAAGAATGTCAGGAAATAAGATCTTTAAGCAATTGATCACTAAATATAAAATAAAAGAGTAAATGAAATGAAAATCATAGAATGCGCAAAGATAACATATTACACCATTTATACATGGGGAAAACCCTTTTGGGTAAAAGACCCCATAAAGCTTCATTCATAATAGAGGAAACTTACAGCAAGTTTGTATAAATATAGACATAACTAGAAACTTGCATATTATGGTACCTGTTGACGTGTGTTTTATGACAACACCAACACAGAATAAAATGTCCAACGGCCACTCTATTCTCTCTTGATCAAAGTATTCCGCATGCTAAGATTGCGTGAAAGTTCATGCGTTCAACTCCAAGGTTCCTTTTATTGCTAATAGACTCAGTTGGTTGATGTGAATATGCTGGGTATTCCAAGGGGGACTTACATAATTGTTCAATTTCATCAAGCAGATGAAAGATTTGACTGTGATGCTCTGATATCTAAACTAACTAGGAAAATACTGAATTTAAAGGGACTAGGGGTAGGAATTCTACAATCTATTTCTAAAGGGTGGAATGTGAGGACTGACTTCGACAATCTTCAAGCCGAACTTTGTTTCGCCTCCCCTTCGGACAACTCTGATAAAGTTTGGCATATGTGAACAATCAGGGGAGTAGATCTGTGGTCATTGAACCTTAACATCATTAGTACTAATAGTGTCCTTCGATCCAAGCATGCAAGGTAGAGAAGAGCCCACAAAAGCCTTTGAAACAATGATCAACTTCAATTGCCACAATGAGATATGGCCATTATCATACTGCAAGCTGCAAGTACACATAAATTTGCTCCCTTCATTTTGTACAATGTTTTGTGGCAATAAATTCCCTTTCATAGAAGTTGTGGCATCCCATTTGGCCATTAATGGTGCTCTCATCGTGTAGGGGTAGGTAGGAATGACAAAGCAAAAAGGTAGGAATGTTTGAGCTCGGGGGTTGGAGATACCATGCGATGCATGCCGTAGTTTGAGAGTTGGGGAATTGGGGGAAAGCGTTCTAGTAGGTGGAAGTCAAAAACTTTGATGAGGGGGAAGGAAAGGGTAGGCTTTAACATAAAGGTATGTTGTGATGGAAAAGTTAAAAACTCTAATAGGAATAGAGGAGAATGAAGTTGGATGGGAAGCTGTGGTGGTACAAAGAACTCCGAAAGTCCAACAACCTATAAACAGTTAGAGATATGACTAAAAACCACCACACTTAGAATTTTGAATCCTTTGCCACTTCTAGCATGTTGGCCGACATTTGGGAAATGATGATGAATCATACTTAGGCCTAGACTTAGCTCGCTAGAGAGAGAGATTGGTCCTTTGTTCCACAAATACAAGTTAATAAAAAGGGACATTACATTTCCCAATTGAATACACTAATGGTTTCATGTGTGTTTGGCAACACATATGCAGGAAGGCCAATGACCTCAAAGAGAAATGAAGTACGAGTTAAAGGCTTTTAGGTGGCTTCTAAAATGTTCTCCCCTTGGAGTGACATTGGAGATACACATCTAGGACATGTAAATGTCTAGGAACTCCTACATAGAGTGAATGTTGATGGAGATAGGACTTTCATGGCCCAATGCATGGCCGAGTCTAGATTGGTGCAAGTTGTTGCTTTCATTGTTTCCTTGTAATCCACAGAGTTGGTTCTGGTTTGTGCTAGAGCATACAATCAAGAGCAAAGAAGGGTGTTTGGCCTTGCAAGTCAATTTGTGTTGGATATCGATTCATAGGTCATTGAGAGAGTATTTGTCCTCCCAACCTATGCCAAATACGATGGGGTAAACATGAAGGAGGGAGTTAAATACTATGAAGGCCACACCACACAAGTTGTCAAGTTTGTGAATGACAACCTTTTGTTGTACAAAAGGAAACCAGCAATTAAAATGGCTAAAGTAATGCATACAGGTAAATTTCAAGAAGATCCTAAGGATGCCACTACTCTACTCAATAGAATGTTTGGGCTACCTACTTCTAGGGACTTTTACCCTTGGATGTATTATTTCATCTTGGATATCTGTGGTGAAAAGAAGATATACTAGGCCACTCTCATAAGTGATGCATTGCATGAACTACTCTTAGAGGTATTGGAAATAAGCAAATTTTATATAATCTCTTATTTGGTGTACCTCGTGGCTTTTCAAGCTAGCTTTACAAGATTGAATTATGTAGGAACATTGTAGTTGGGGTAAACATTGGTTTATGATCAAATGCTTGGAAGATGATTATGCCAAAAGTTGATCTCTAAGTTATTAGTCCTGGTATTGGTTCAGGTTTGAGGGTTCGGTTCGTCGGTTTAGTCAAAATTTTTTTGGAGTTTGTGTTCGTTTTGGGTTAATTGGTACAAAAACATATAAAAAATTATAAATATATACATATTTATAGTTTGAAATCAAGAATATTAGATGTAATATATATATTTTTAATATTTTTCATGTGTAATAATATTTATTAGCCTTATAATATATTTAATAATGTATAATATTATAATATCATAATATAATTATAAAAGAAAGTTAATATTAAATTATTAATAAATAATAAAGTTAATTTATAATATAATATAATATTAATAAAATTAATATATAATAATATAATATAATAATAAAATTATAAAAAAATAATAATAATATAATATAATAACAAAATTGTAAAAAATAATTTTAGTAAATAATATATTATCATATATTATTAATTTTAAAAATTAATTAACATACATAACTATTAATTTTTTATCATTAATCGTAATATTAATAAATTATTTAATTTATTTACATAAATGTTTAGTCCATTCCCATCGGAATGACCCCATCCTTACTCAACCCGAGAGGAGATAGATCAATCTCTGTAAACAAAACAAAGGGAATGTTGTGGCGAATGTTGTGGCTTAGTCACTATTAGAGGTGATAGGTGCACAAATTTTTCGACCCCATTCATCCCAAAACATAAGCGTTGAATCTACAAAGTTACAAAGTAGAAATGCCATTGCACAAAATACGAGAGATTTACAAAAGAAATTCGTTCGTGATAGCAGAGGAAAATGCTGAAATTCGTCACAAATCTGCCCGAGACCATCCCACACGAACCCACAGGAAGATTCTTGAATCCCGTTCGCACCCCTTGCTGAACCAAATCCGAACCCGGACCCGAGTCGAATCAGACCTGAATTGGCTGGTCTAGGGGGGCAAACTGGTAACTTAGGTTTATCTTATGAGGCAACTGAAGTTGTAGCGGGCTTGGGGAATTGGTTCATCGAGTTCAAAACTTTCTCCTACATCAGGATAGGTGGCTTTCACAAAGCACCTTATGAATTTCCCAAATATCTAAGTGAAAAAGATCATTTTGTTAGAGATTTGTAGGCAAGTATTTGAAATCCAAAGGCTGATCGCTAATAAACACAAGGCTAGGATCTCTTTCCCCATTAAGGTGAGTGAATACTCATGCTCTAGCATTCAAATGCCAATTTTGTTGAGATAGAAATGGCTCATTTGACGATGCACTTGTATGAGCTTAGAGATATATTTGATCTCATTGGGAGGATTGGACCTCTGATTGGGTCATTTTTTGTGCATGTGCCAACTATTGAAGACTTTTAGGCAAACTGTCTTAATAAGCGTGAGTTTAGAATAAGAGACTATTGTAGGATGTCTCTTCCATTGATTAAGGGCCGCAACTTGGAAAAGGTCTCAAAGACAATGCATGAAGTTGGCAAGGTTCTGGAGCCTTCCTACAACAAATATAATGTTTATAATCAGCTAACAAGCAGAGTGAATTGGTCAATCCTAGAGGATCCCTCCATTGGGAGTAGAACAAAGCCATTATTGTCAGAACAAGGATGTGGCTAAGACATCCTTATCTCATGGATGATCCACACCCACAACAGCATAAGCTTGCTCAAGCTCTTGCAACAAAGAAAACATAAGGAGAATCTTCAATTGTTGTTGTGCACAGGCAAGGTAAGAAGAAGACGAATGAGACATCACATGAAAGGATTGTGGTGACGAGGAAGAAGAACAAGTGGAGCCACTACTAAGAAGAGCACACACTATGTAGGATCCCCAATTCCAGCTGAAGCGAAATTTTTACGTTTTCTCCATTTTTGACAATGTGGGCATTTTATCACAGTTATCCTACTGCTGTCCTGGGTATGCTCCAGATTGTTTTCAGTTTGTTGCCAGGAGTTATGATAAATGTTTATGCAATGCATTCATTATATAATCTCTTCCCTAATTTTAAATAAAAAATATCGGCAAGAAAGTAAACAGCAAATGATATTTATTCTCTCAAACTCAATAGAATTCCTTGCACAGAAATTACAGTGATGAGACGAGTTTTGCTGACCTTAAATCTGATATAATTTATAAATGAAGTCTGCAACAGCACACAGGTATGAACAGCAATCTAGAGCATAGAACAATACAAAATAATGTGCTTGGACTTGCTCGCAGATTAAAGAATATACAGCAACAAGTAGAATGATACAGTTCATAACCCAAGCGCACTGAAAATGTCTTCACACCCAAACTGGAATGACTCGATCCCTTCCACCTTGGATCTTTTGTGTATTAAAGCTACAATGTCCCTTGGCAGGGAATGGAAAGGCTTGGCAAAGAGATACGCCCAACCAGAAATGCTGAAGATAACTCACGAGTGCAGAAATGAAACCCATGATTTGCTGGTAGAGTCCATGTCCAACAGTTAATACTATTCTCAGAGATTCGCTTCCTTAGAAGAGGCTATCTTGCAATAAATCAGATGCCAGTATGGAACAAATACTCCCTCACGCCACTATTCAAAGGCTCACGACCTAGCACCATCAATATTGAAGAGACCATGTCTAGGGCCTCCAACCAAATCTCACGCCTTGCACAATATAGCAACTCGAATTTTCTTATATTGCCTAAACTGCTCATGCCTAGGGCACAGTATATCCTACGAACTGTCACAAGGCTGAGACATGCTGAAAGAGCTAGGAATTTTGTAATGTATGCTGCAAATCTTCACATGGGTTCACCTTTGTTGTACCCCAAATTAAATTTTTTGATACACTTAGGCATTTTGAAGAAATGGTTAAAGGTCTTGTTAAAATTGTCAAAAAAGGTCAAAATTGGGGTTTGCATGTCTTGCATGTGGGTCAAAAAAAAAAACTCGAAATTTTCAAAATTTTACGATCTGGGTTTGCTCAGAGTGACCAAGCCTACAAAACCCAGATCCTTAGTTTTTCGGCGCTAAATTTTAGGAAAATTTCTATTTTTAGAAACTTTCTAAAAAAAATCTGTTTTCTAGATTTTTTGGGTTTCTTTTGAAATGGATGTTGGCAAAATTTTCTAAAAATAGAAAGTTTGGCTTCTAGGGTTCAAACTGATTTTGATTGGTCGAAAATACTTCCTCATCGGGCTGGTCCAGTCAAGATCATCAAAAGATCAATTTTTCCCTAATGGGTCTATTTTACTTTTTCAGGAGCTTCGAGGTCATTAATGGAGGTCATTCAACTGCTAGGTGTCAGATTCATAGTCTCAAGCACTGCTTAGATCAAGAAGGTGCTATAGATGATCGAAGGATGAGGAACGGAGAATGGAAGTTGAAGAATCATGAAAACTGCAAAATTTTGGCTAACTTTGGAAAACCAAGTGCCCCTACTCATTTTTGGCGTCTAGATGCTCATGCCTTAGAGAAAATTTCCACCTCCAACAGTCAACATTGGCAAGCACGTGGAATGAGGAACAAAGTTGAAAATTGCAAAATAAAAACAAACACTGCCAAGCATGGGCGCCCTAGGAGGGGGATAGGCGCCCAATTTTTCAAGGCCTCAAATGATGGAATTAAGGTTGCTCATCCTAGACAATGTTACTCAGAATCTTCTCAGCTTCGCAATGAATCCAACAACACAACCATCTGATCAACCAGTCATCCAGAATTGAAGATTGAACGGAGAAGTATCAATCGAGAAGTAGAGTGCAAATCATAGAAATCATCAGAAAATATTCTAAGTTTGGAATTCTGGGCGCCCTAAGAAGAGATAGGTGCCTAGGGTTTTGGAGGCTAAAATCCAACAATTAGGGTTTGCCTGATTAGTCAATCTCTTCAGAATCTTGCCAGCTTCGCAATGGATACTTAGCAAAATCATCAGATCATTTAGCTGACGGAAAATCCAGATCGAATGGAGGACGCAACATGAGGTTTCAAGTTTCAAAGATGAAAAAGAGTTAAAAAACGACTAAGTCTGGCAATGATGGGCACCCTAGGTGGAGATAGGTGCCCAAGGATTTGAAGGTTTAAACATCAAATTTGCAGTCATAGTCTCCAACATGTCTCCTTCAGTTTTGATCAAGCTCTCCAACACAATCATCAACAAGTCCATTGGCAGTCAACAGATATTGAAGACAGAGCAAAGGGATGGAGTCCAACCATCAGTTCGTCGGACCTCCCGATCATCCAAAATTGTGATATCTGAAGGTGAGGAAGCAAGCAAGAAATGGAAAAATGTGAAAAATGACTAACATTGGTAAGCCTAGGTGCGCAGGTAGCCAGGGGCGCCCAACATTTTGAGGGTCAAGATGAAGTTTTTATCAAAAACAACCTCTATGATGATCTCGTTAGATTCACTCAAGCTCCGTGATGGATCATTCGCCAGTTCATAGGATTCACTGAGCTCCCAGGATCAAAGATCAAACAGAGGATAAAATCAAGCAAAAGTTGAAATTTCAAGAAATTTGACTAAGTCTGCTAGGGACAAGCGCCCCAGGCTAAGAAGGGCGCCCAAGGCTCAATGCCTTGGAATTTTTTTCAATTTTCATCATTCATTATTTGAAAAAGTGTCTACATTCAATGAACCTGCTCAAGATTGGCTTCTAAAGTTTTAAAGTAGAGAATAAAGTGTTTTATTTATGCTCAAAACTTATTTAAGAAGACTTTGGATTTCATTATTCACTTTTTGCAGGTTGGCATCCAAGAGCAAGAGAGGAGGAGACATAAAATTTATTTCTTTTCAGGATTCAAGAGCCAAAACGTGGTGCTTTTTCACAGTTCTTCGTATTTTTCGGATCAGCACACAAAGGAGCTCGCTTTTTCATGCTTCAAATTTCAAGGGCATCAATTTTCAAAAGAAGGGGGTCAATATTTTTCAATTTCAATAATCTGGGTCAGCCTGGTTTTCAATTCTCTACAACTTTGGAAAATTTTCAAGTTTTCAAGAAACTTCTTTTGTCACGCATGTCGAAGAAATCTTCAGTTTTTTCATAATCCGATCATCTGGGTCCTTCTCAAACGTGATTCTCGACAAAACCTAGCTCTCAGCTTTTTTTCGGAAAAATCCTAAAAAGTTAGGGTTTGCTGCTTTTTCAACCATGTTGGCGTTTCAATTAGCACCTCTTGAGTGCTTATTGGAAACAAACAGCTATTGCAAGTGTGTTAGTACATGCTTTTCGGATTATAGAGAGGAAGATCTCTCTGTGCTGATTTTCTATGTAAAAAAGGGCGTACTAAGGTTCCTATCTTTTTTTACTCGGCGGTAGGACACAAGGGTGCATAAACACAATGCGCCGTAGCTAAACTTTTTCTCTGGTTTCTGCAGATCTTAACTACAACTAACTAGCTTCTAGACTAACCTACCTCCTCAAGATAAACAAAGCATGAGGGCGTAGGATTGAAATGGATGGGTTGGATCACTTGAATCCTCCGTCTCAATGGAATATGGCCGAGGCTTTGAACTCTCGGATATATACCAAGATAAGGCTCGATACAAGTGAACACTCTTTTACGGTAAATTGGATCTGAGACTTGCCAAGCAGGAGGAACGCCTGTCCGAGGTGTAGGCTTGGAAACAACTCACTGGAAACAACAAGGTACGATGACCTGACTAATAGGATTCCCGAGGAGGTGACGACACCTATCCAAAGTGTAGGCTGAAAGACAAATCATTAGACAACATCATACGATAATGATCAATGACAAAATATCCAAGGAGGCGACGACACCTGTCCAAGGAGGAGATTGAAACAATACACTATTTAGAACAAGACTTTGAATAGACTCCAGTATTTAGATGAAGCAAGCATGCGCCATCTGATTTATTTCTTCAAGCTTCCCCAAAGAATTACAAAGGTCAGGACAGCAAAGGCACGAAATCATGCACAATTACGATCAACCAACAAACTCTCATCCAAGAGTGAACAGATATGAACAAGCTAACTCTGGCAACAATGGCGCAGCAATTTTGCTTAGCAAATAAAGCTTAAACAAATAATGAGCCCAAGGCTCTTATTTATAGAAACTCAAAGGAGTAGGCAACCCTAAAATCTCCTTGAGTTAACAATCAGTTCTTGCCAATTAGCAAGATTTATTCCTATATCTAAAAGTAGGTGAGCAAGCAGTTAACTGGAAATCTACTTCAGTTAATTGAAACTAAACAAAAGTCAAACTGGGAGTCTACCTCAGTTGATTGACACCTAACTAAAAGTGAACTATAATTACAAATGCGTCTCCAAATAGACATCCACCTTTTAAGGAGATCTGAGATCCATAAATCGTGGGAGTCAATTAGACATCCTAGATCAGTGGGATTTGACATGCATGATTTGTGGAGATTTGGAGTCAACTTGGAAAGGGGAATCAAGTTGACTTCAGTCGTATTTATTGCTATTTGGAGGGTAGGACGTTCTTCCTTGGTGCTTTACACCTCTTCACCACTGGTCAACAAAGTCTCAATCCAGTCGTTGACCTCTTCAGCCTCCGGGCAGTTAATGCTTCTCAAGATGACTGTGTGGCGTCTAAGTATTTCTTCAGCTGTCATAAGCTGCTGCTGATAGTTTATGCATTGGGCAGCTGCTTCATCCAACTGGATAGACATGGCTGCAATTTTGGCTAATTTGCAACCATTGGGATCTTCAAGGAATGAACCACGGATGACGTCTTGAAACCGTCTCTGTATTGTTTCAAGCTCAACGTATTCCCCTTCTTCACGCTGATATTCTAACTCAGGGAAGGATATTACCAACGTTCTTGCGAAGTTGATAATATTAGCGACAAAGCGTCTATAGTCAATCGGCTCCTTTGAATTGGCATCGTAGGCTCTCGCCTTGTATGCCAATTGTTCTTTCCACTCAAAGAGATGGCGTTTGTTTTCAGTGGTTGTAATTGATTGGTATGCGTGTTGTAGATCAGCAACTGTCGCTTCCTCTCTTGGCCTCTCTTGAGCTGCCTTTAAATCTGACTACTGGATTTTTGATCGAAGACCATGTGCTCTGTCTCTCAGCTGATATGCTTCTGCTAATACACATCGTTTTCTGACGACAAAATCATCCACTTGATGTCTCAAGTGTTTTCCGTATGTGATCAACTGATGGTGGTTTTTTTCAGTTGGGAGATCCAATAGTCCTTGAGGCAAAGCCGAGGAGTTGGGAGTGCCGTGCATCAAGTTAGAAATGTACAGTCTTCGTTGATGATTTTCAGCCTTCAAGGCTGCTTTGTCTTGTCCATCCTTTGTTATTCTTTCCTTGACGCTCATTGAGGCGATTCTGAGAAGGTCCGCCTCCACTTGTCGAGTGGTCTTTCCAAGGTTCACCTTTGAAAGCGTGAAATCCTCAACCCTCACATTGTGTATGTCTTTATCTTTAGGTGGGGCAACAATCTCTATGACAACTTCGTTCTCTGCATTCCTCTCTACATGTGTCTGCTTCTTCAACTTCTTTGCCGACATGTCTTGTGGGACATGGTGGAACTCAGTGAAGTCAAGCTGATAAGAAGGTCTATCTCTTTTCCTTCCAAGTGAGCTTTCCAGCTAGATAGAATCTTGGCTAGCATCGCTGGGAGGAGGAACATAGGCCCCCTGAATACTGGAAGAACGAGACTATGCCGTGGCAATGCCTCGTGGTGGCGAATCCAAATTGTTAAATTTAATCAAATCTAATTAGATTATATCCTAAGGGAGAATTAGTAAATCCCAGATCTCAATTTACTTGTATGAATTCTAAGTCAGATTTCTAAAGTCTTTATTTCAGATCTTCTGATTGTAGAACATCTATCGATTTCAATATCTACAATAGAAGATCGTAATCATGTTTTATATCTGTAGGAGGAGACACGCCTCAAGGAGAGACGCGTCCTATGAGAGGACGTGTCCCTTGAGTACGCAAACTTGCTATAGTCAACCGATAATTATCGGTGGCTATCATTAAACACTCGTATGCATTAGCAAACAGCGATTAGAATATATGAAGATCGATCATCATTAGATTTCAAATTTTATTCATGCTCAGAAATTCTAATCACTTACTTACAGAAGTTATATATTTAATAAGTAATTTCAATTATATATAAATGATGATGATGCATAAATGCAATCATCTTTTATATCTGACCGAAGCTACCTTAAATCAACACTCCCTCTTAGCTAGGGAAGATAACTCAAAATAAGTAAGAATAGATATCACCTTACACGTGATATCGAAGATATGGTATGTTTCCAAAATTTGTCAAGTCACATGACATTCTTCATAACACATCTTCATTATGGTATGTGCACTAACATCAACTCTTATGATGTCTACCAAAATAATTCATGGCATGTCCACGGATATATAAATTTATCCACCATGATCATCTCATTAGGATCATAATGATCTTCAATTGACATCAAGTCTTCATGATATCTATCAGAATGTCCACGAGATACTATCATGACATGTCCACAGATATCAAGTCACATGATATCTATCATGATAGTTTAACTCATCGTTGTAGAGTCGTCACTTTACAATGTCAAATACAAGTGTTCATTATTAGAAAGATCATCACCTTTCAATAATGTACACAGGGGGATAGAGGGCCCATAAAGTCATGGAGTCACACACATGACAAAAGAGTTTACACATTAAACATCTTTAAATATATTAGTACAACTAAACAATTTGAATCTCAATCACAATATCAAATTACATTTCAACCATACCGAGTTTCTTCCTGAAGTTTACAACTTTAACTCTGGAGAGAGGCTTGGTGAGAATGTCTGCTGTTTGATCATTTGTACTAATATATTCCAACTAGATCACATTCCTTTCTACCATGTCTCTTACATAGTGGTAAGGAATCTCAATATGCTTAGATCTATCATGGAATACTGGATTTATTGAAAGTTTAATGCAACTCTGATTATCACAATGGATAACAGTAGGATTCAAGGGTTGACCAAAGAGTCCCACAATCAATATCCGGAGCCATACTACTTCTCTTGCTCCCATAAAGGCTGCAATATATTCAACTTCTATCGAGCTTTGTGCCACTGAAGACTGTTTTCTGCTGATCCAAGAGATCATAGTCGATCCTAAACTGAAGCAACATCCTGATGTGCTTTTCCGATCGGTTACACTTCCAGCCCAATCTGAATCAGAGTATCCATGTAAATCTAGTTGGTCATTTCTGTAAAGAAGACCATATCCAATAGTGCCTTGAAGATATCTTAATATGTGTTTCATAGCCATAAGGTGAATTTCCTTTGGCTCACACATGAACTGGCTTAGAGCATTCACTGCATAGCAAATATTAGGTTTGGTGTTAACCAGGTACATCAATGATCCAATTATTTGTCTATATAGAGTGGGATCTGCAAACTTAGATTCTGTTGTTGCTTCTTTTAGTTTGTGTAGGTTGGTTTCCATAGGTGTAGACATGGGTCTACAATCCAACATCCCAAATCTCTTCAGAATATCAATAGTATACTTTCCTTGATTTAGTATGATGCCATCTGATTTCTGCCAGACTTCTAAACCCAGGTAGTAATGAGATGCCCAAGTCTTTCATGTCAAATTCTGAAGTTAGATCCTTCTTTCCTTGAGCAATGAGGTGATCTTCTCCTGTTATCAGCAGGTCATCAACATATAAAATAATTATTAGCATATCACCTTTAATTACCTTAAAATAAAGATTTGGGTCTGCATCATTCTTGGAAAGTCCTAGTCCCAAGAGATAGCTGTCAATTCTTTCATACTAGGCCCTGGGAGCCTGTTTAAGTCCATATAGAGCTTTCTTTAATCTGCATACATGTGAGTCAGTTTTATGTATCACAAAACCTTCAGGCTGCTCTAGATAGATTTCCTCTTCAATGGTCCCATTCAGGAAGGCAGTTTTCACATCCATTTGATGGATCTTCCAGCCTTTAGCTACTGCAATAGCTATCATTGCTCTCACAGATGTGTACCGGGCAACCGGTGCAAATGTTTCTTCATAATCAATGCCTTCCTTTTGTGAAAAACCTTTGGCCACAAAGCGTGCCTTGTGTTTTTCTATACTGCCATCAACAGCATGTTTGATTTTGAAGAGCCATTTGGAAGAGACAACAGATTTATCTTTTGGTCTAGGCACTATATCCCATACATCATATTTCAAAATCGATTGATGCTCTTCTGTCATTGCATCCTTCCATACTTGATGTTTGAAGGCTTCAATAACACTGGTGGGTTCTGAATTGATGATTTCATTCATTAGGGCAACAAAGCTTGAGAACCTTTTGGGTCTCTTACTTTCCCTAAAGGTTCCCTTGGGTGCTGCATGATTTTGAGCTTTTTTAATCATTTTCCTAGCCCAAAGTGGTCTCTTCTTGCTGTTGTCATTTGGATTCTCTTTTGAAGCACATTGAAATTCATTTATTGTTTCTTCAGGATACTCCCTCTGAATCTCAGGAGTAGGTTCCACTTCTAAGACTATAGGGGAATTATGAATTTCTATCTCACTTGAACTCCTTGCCCTTTTGAATGCAAGGTCTTCTTCAAAGAGGACATCTCTACTTAGATCAATTTTTTTCTGCCCGGGTATGAATATCCTGTAGGCTTTGGAGGTTTCACTATATCCCACAAATACCCTTTCTTTCCAGGAGGTTCTAGTTTGAATCTCTTTTCTTTAGGTACATGAATGTAGACCGGGCAACCAAAGATCCTTAAGTGACTAATGTCAGGTTTTATACCAGTGAAAGCTTCTTCAAGAGTCTTGTTGTCTAGATGAGAATGTGGACATCTATTTTGGATGTAAACAGCAGTTTTGAAGGCTTCTGCCCAGAATGAGGTTTCTATGTTCTGGTCAAATAACATTGCTTTTGCAACTTCTACAATAGTTCTATTTTTTCTTTCAGCAACACCATTTTGTTGAGGGTTGTAGGCTACTGTAAACTCCCTCTTAATCCCAGCATTTATGCAAAATTCCTTAAAGATTTCAGAGGTGTATTCCTTCCCATTGTCTGTCCTAAGAATTTTGATTTTCTTCTCGGAGAAGTTTTCAGTGAGAGCTTTGAACTCCTTAAATCTTTTAAGGATTTCTATTGACTCTTTACACTTAAGAAAATAAATCCATGTCTTCCTAGAGTAGTCATCTATAAATATTACATAATATAGGAAGCCTGCCATGGAGGGTACAGACATGGGTCCACATAAATCAGAGTGAACCAGTTCTAACATGTATTTGGTTTTACTCAAACTATTATGGAAGGATCCCTTTGTATTCTTTCCTAGGGCACACCTTTTACAAGCTCCTTCATGAGTTTGTTTTAATTTAGGCAATCCTGTTACTAGTTTTTCCACAGAGGGTAGGGCACGGAAATGAAGGTGTCCTAATCTTCGATGCCAAATTTTATTTGAATCAGAAGTATCAAGGGTAAGGGCTTGCTTGACTTCAGTGCACAGTTTGTAAACATAACCTTGTCTTATGCCTATGGTTTGAGCTTTCTTTGTAGTGAAGTTCTTAGGCCATGCCAGAACTTTCCCATCCATAAAGGTAACCCTATATCCATTGTCTTCAAGAGCAAAGATGGATATTAGATTCCTCTTTATTCCAGGTACGAATAAAACTCCAGTGAGTTGTAGGGAGAGACCAGATTTCAATTTGATGGAGCAAGTTCCAACCCCTTTTAGAGGATGTGCAGAATCATTCCCAATAGTTAATTTTTCATCAGTCTCTTCAGTCATAGTGTCTAGGTGTTTTCTGAACCCTGTGACGTGCCTTGAAGAACCACTATCAATTACCCAATTGTTGATATTGTTAGATACTTGACTTGATAAGGCTGAATAAAATACAAATTTCTCAGAGTCATAGTCTGTATTTGATTTTCCTGCTTTAGCAAAGGATGCTTGTTGTTTTGTTCTATCAGGGCACTTTATTGCATAGTGCCCATATTGATCACATCTGAAACATTGTATTTGAGAGATGTCTTTCCTCTTCTTGATTGATCCTTTTCCATAGGAATTTCTCTTTCTCTTAATGATCCTTTCCCGTAAGAATTCTTCTTACCCCTTTTATTAGATGTTGTGTTGAGCACATGAATATCCTCATCTACGGCTTTCTGTTTGTT
This sequence comes from Sequoiadendron giganteum, assembly GCA_007115665.2. Lineage (NCBI taxonomy): Eukaryota > Viridiplantae > Streptophyta > Pinopsida > Cupressales > Cupressaceae > Sequoiadendron > Sequoiadendron giganteum. The sequence continues at coordinate 211,447,556 of CM021107.1, read as the reverse complement.
TTCTTTTGTTGAGAGTCTTGTTTCTTCTTGTAAGCAGTCTGTTCTTAGCCTATCAAATTTAGGGAGTTTAGATCTCACACTTATTCCTTGAACAAATGACTCCCATGAGTTTGGTAAGCCTCCTAGAGCTATTAGTGTTAACTCCTTGCTATCAATTTGATATCCAATTGTTGATAATTGATTCTTTAGTTCTTTGATTCTCATGAAGTATGCATTAATAGTTTCTCCTTTGTTTATTTGAACATTGTTAAGTTGTCTTTTTAATGCAAGAGTCCTATTGGTGTTGTTTATTTCAAAGGTGCTCTCCAGGGATTTGAACATTAGATATGCAATCTCATGTTTTGACAAAATAGGTACTATATGGTCCCTAACTGCATGTACTAAAATTTTCATGGCTTTCTCATTGTTTTCAATCCATTGAGTTTTCTCTGGATCATCCTTTGGTTGTCTCTTGTTTTCTTTCACAAATGAGTCTAACTTATTTTATTTTAGAATCATCATGATTCTGAATTTCCATGATGTGAAGTTGTTTGCACCTTCAAGACGGTCTTCAAATTTGATCACACTTGACATTATGAAGAATGTGATGTGAATTTGATTTTTTTAAAAATACGATTTTTCTAAATAATTTGATTATTTAATTTGATTCGGATTTTCTCAACGTGGCTCTGATACCATGTTAAATTTAATCAAATCTAATCAGATTATATCCTAAGGGAGAGTAAGTAAATCCTAGATCTCAATTTACTTGTATGAATTCTAAGTCAGATTTCTAAAGTCTTTATTTCAGATCTTCTGATTGTAGAACATTTATTGATTTCAATATCTACAATAGAAGATCGTAATCATGTTTTATATCTGTAGGAGGAGACACGCCTCAAGGAGAGACACATCCTATGAGAGGACGTGTCCCTTGAGTACGCGGACTTCCTATAGTCAACCGATAATTATTGGTGGCTATCATTAAACTATAGTAACGAGACTCGGACTCGGCTCGGACTCGGCTAGGGTGACTCGACTCGGAACTCGGACTCGGCGCAGACTCGGCAAGATGAAAAAAAGTTGAAAAATACCTAGAAATTTAGAGATTTTTAAGGATTTAAAACTTGTTTCAAGCACCCTTTATTGAATACAACACAAATAAAAGCAAATTTGATCACATACACAAGTATACAATGATCACATAAGTATAAAGTACACAAATTGTAGTTGCGCTATTGAAGGAAATAGCATACTTAGATATATAAAATTAGTCAAATGTATACAAAACTCATGGAATATGAAATCCATAACATCAAATGTTCCATAGAAATATGGAATATCAAAACAATAGCTATAAGTCTATGACTCTATGGCATAGTGGAGCCAACATCCTTCCTACGAAGGCGTCTAAAGGTCCTAGATGATGAAAAGTTACTTACATAAGTATTGTAAAATGAAAAGTTTTAAGTTTTTAACTTTAAATTTGAATTCGATAATGAGATACCAAAAGAATTACCTGGCTACATGGAAGGGAATGGTGCAGTAGTACCAAAAGTCTGCAATTCTCTTTTTTGCTGCATCATGTGCGTCCTTGTTCCAACCCATGCTCTCAAGCGACGGTTGGGAACCAGGAGTAGTGTGTGGTACAAAATATGAGTCCATGACATCAAATGTTCCAAACAAATATGAAATATCAAAACAATAACTACAAGTCTATGGCTCAAAGGAGTTTGCATCCTTCCTATGAAGGCATCTAAGGTGGGTCCTAGATGATGTAGCAATTGCAGCCATAGTCTCTGCTTGTGACTCCATGCCACCCTCACCAACATTAGTTTTGGATGTGTTTGCTCATGCTTTAGCCTCCTCCTCTGCCATGGCTATAGCCTCAACCTCTCTATCTACCTAGTCAACCCAATCAAGGTCCTCATCACTAGCACAAGTATACATCGATCATATAAGTATAACTATAAACACGAATTGTAGCTGAGTTGCTCAAAAAAATAGCACACTTAGATATATAGTCAAAGACTCAAATGTATACAAAACTCATGGAATATGAAATCCATGACATCAAATGTTCCAAACAAATATGACATATCAAAAGATTCAAAACAATAACTAGAAGTCTATGGTTCAAAAGAGCCTGCATCTTTCCTATAAATGTGTCTAAGGTCCTGGATGATGTAGTAGCCATAATCTCAAGTATCAAGGAAATTGCCCTAATGGGGTTGAGAGGTAGTGCCCTTTGTGGGGGTTTAGGCGCAGTGCCTCTAGTGGGGTCAAGGGTCAACGACCCTCGCAGGGGTTTGGGGGTAGTTTCCCCAATGGGGTCAAGGGGCAACACCCCTTGCGGGGGTTTGGGGGGCAGCGCCCCCAGTGGGGTCAAGGGGCAGCGCCCCTCATAGGGTTTGGGGGCAGTGCGTACATCATTTTGCATTCACAATAAGTTTAAAAAAAAAATAAAAAAAATAAAATTTCATGTATATTTTTGCACTTTTCAAACCTTGCCTATTGTCGAGTCCTACTGACGGGACTCGCCTGGACTTGGCAAGTCTGGTGAGTCCAGCCAGGACTCGGTAGGACTCGGCTGAGTCGAGTCCGAGCCCCCTGGAGTCGGCCAAGGTGATTCGACTCGGGACTCGCCGATTCCTGGCGAGTCTGGGCGAGTCTCGTTACTATGCATTAAACAGTCGCATACATTAGCAAACAACGATTAGAATATATGAAGTTCGATCATCATTAGATTTCAAATTTTATTCATGGTCAGAAATTCAAATCACTTACTTACAGAAGTTATATATTTAATAAGTAATTTTGACTATGTATAAATGATGATGATGCATAAATGCAATCATCATTTATATCTGACCGAAGCTACCTTAAATCAACACAAATCAATGGGACTTTGCAACCTCTGTGATGGTGGTGAAGCTGGTGGCTCTATTTCTATCACAGGCACCGCTTCTGCTGCAACTTCTTCTACAATAGATTCTATCTCTGCAACGATTATTTCAATCAGTGGCTCTGGTGTAGTTGTAGCGTCCCCAACTGTTTTAGGTAAATTGGTGGCTGTCTCCACCTGTATCTCTTGCTAGCTTGTACTAGTAATTCCTCTTCTCCCCCATGTGCTCCCTGACATTCACATTCCTTCTGGAAGAATGCTCATCTTCTTCTGTCTAGGTTTCTTCCTAGATGAGGAAGGTAGTGTAGACTGAACCGTTGGCGGCTTTGATCGAGGAAGTACTCCCTTCCTTGTCCTTTTACTGTCAAGGTAGAGTTGACTGTGTCGAACTACTCTACCAGTTCTTTCTTCGATAGACGTACTCTCTTTCGCGTACCAGTCTAGTTTGCCGAGTGGTTGCACATCTACTTGACCCGTGAAGAAGGAAGAAAGAATGATCTCTTCTTCGTCATCAGATAAACCCTCAATGTCCTCTGACATGAATTCTGCAATTTGCGAGAGCTTGAATCTGCTATAGTTCTTTCTTCTCACTTCGAACTCATCTTCGCAATTGGCCCAAAAATCCTCCATGAAAGGTTCATGTGATGATCTTTGCTCGAGATATGCTGCGAAGATTCCTCTGAGATCATATGATGACCTCCTGTCAATGAGGTATTTGAGATTAAATCTCACTATTTCCTGGCTTATCAACCTAGCATCAGCTGCGGTCCTGCATTTGTAGAGTCCCATTTGAAAAGGGAAGTTTGCAGCAGACTTCTTCTTTACGCGAAGGTAAGAGTGAACCTCGGCCAACTGCCTCAAGAATTCCATGAACAATCTGGCAATTCGATGGGCTGAGTAAATCTTGCACCTGAGGGACACGATTGGCATAAGAGAGGCATGGAATTTACTCTGGGCATAGGTCTATCATTCATTGCCGTCTAAGTATATTATTGTGCATTCAGTTTATCACTCTCTGTATTGGTGCAATCAATTTCCGGTTTACTGTTTTCATAATTTGATTATACTTTGTTGATAAAAATAACCCAAGCGGGTGTGATGTGTTTTGCCTAGCTTAGTCTGTTGTGCGCAGTTGTCTCAGAACATATTTCAATTTTGCAAACAACTACCAGCTTTGTTGGCAGAGACATATTGGCTTCTTGGAGAACCAACCTAGTCTAGCAAATGTGATGGTTGATTTTATTTATGGTGATTGCAAAGTGGGCATGAAAAAAAAAGAAAAGAGATCGTAGATTCTTTCCATGGGCAAGTTGCAGATAGGACTAGAGAAAGAGGTAAAAAAAAAGGTCTCCCGATTCATATCAATGACTACTTTGAACTATCGTCAAACCGTAGAGATATCTGCTTTGATATGGCAGAAGGGGAGAAGCTTAGGTCTGATTAGAATCACTGTCTGTCTGAAGTTCAGATAATGGATTGGAATAACAGAGGATTTTTTCTAGTTCAGCAAAATGGAGTTGCCGTAAGAAAGAACATGTCTATAGTAGAGGTAGCGAAGGCTTTGATCCATGATCAAAGTTTGCAGAATATCCTATTTAGAATAGGGTGATTTGGATAAGGTCGAGGAGGACTAAGTCTTGGAAGAAAGGAGGATTGGACTCTTGCAAGTCAGTTGAAGGTGCTGCTAGGAGTAGTACCAGAAGTGTGTGATAGAAACCATTCCTTTGAGGCAAGTATTGCAGGCAACCTTGGACGAGGAGGTCAGAAGGTTGATGCGGATACTTGGAGCTGAGTTCAATTGGGAGTTAGTATTGCTAAAGGTGTGAAATGGCGCTGAGGAAAGCAATCTAGCTCCAGAGGGAGTTACAACATCATCAAGATATTCTCCCTATGTCAGAAGAATGGACAAAATGACAGATTGATATGTCATAGTGTATATTTCTCGGAGATTGAGAAATATGAGGTGAAAGCCCTTGTAGTGTATATTTCTTTGAGACGGAGAAATATGAAGTGAAAGCCCTTGTATTGTATATTTCTCTGAGATTGAGAAATATGAGGTGAAAGCTTTTGTAGTGTATATTTCTCTGAGCCGGAGAAATATGAGGTGAAAATCTTTGTAGTGTATATTTCTCTGAGACGGAGAAATATGATGTGAAAGCCCTTGTAGTGTATATTTCTCTGAGACGGAGAAATATGATGTGAAAGCCCTTGTAGTGTATATTTCTCTGAGACTGAGAAATATGAGGTGAAAGCCTTTGTACAGATCAAATCTCTGAGACTGAGTTGTGTTTTCCACTATTGGGTGTAGCCATTGTGGACGTCATGTTGAGAGAATCCATGACCAAATATTTGAGAATACCTCCCTAGCTAAGAGGGAGTGTTCGTGTTTTTGGGTAGTTGCGGAAGGTATTATCTCGGTTGGCTCGAGTGGAGTTCAGATTAATTATAAATATTTTATTCAAGTTTCTGGGTTGGCCTTAGTTGAGTAGGGTGCCTGGACTTATATGTATAGAAGAAAGGTTCTTCTCATTTGATCAATCAATTGAATTCATTCGTTCCTAAGAAGAAGATTCGCTGCTCAGAAGAAGATTTATTTCTTGATCAAAAATTCACACTATTTAAAGTGCTGGACTATTTCATTGTATTCTGTCTATCTAGGCATGATTCTTAAGTGCTATTTCTGCACTGTTGTACTTGATATGTCATTATTGAAATCTTGCTGGGTTTTTCTCCCTTGAGTAGGAGGGTTTTCTCAGGATAAAATACTGTGTTCTTTGTTCTGTGTTATTATTTCTGCTTATTGTGCATATCTGATCTAAAACTAATATGGTCTTCATCATAGGTTAATCTGCATTTAGAATTGATTGCAGCAGTGAGTTATTAGAAGATAATTGTAGATTGGGGCTTCTTATCAGCAGATATCATCATTTCAGTGCACTCACCAGCTGGTTGGTCAATTTGGGTGTCATTTTCAGTCAAACCCTAGCCGGAAATTAGGTTTTTTAGACCACTAAGGAGCAGATCAGACTTATATCAGGTCTTTATTGTATATGCTTTGGTTCCAACAATTAGATATTCAATAAAATTGAGCGTTGGCTTCCGGGTATGCAAATTCTATGTAATCGGTTGTTCAATTTTCTTAATTCTGAAAATTACATTTGTTGTCCTAGGAAAATCAGAATTCATACTTTTATTTCAGTTATTTATGTTCCTTTAGCATCTATTTCCTTTTCACATTTATCAAGCACAAAACCTCAAAAAAATCAGAAAACCCCAAAAATCATAAAAAAAAACTCATAAAACAGCAAAAACAAATTCCCTATTCGCTGGTCAAAGTCAAATCAGAAAATCTAACTCAGAAAATTCAACCAGATTTGGGTTGGGAACCTTTCACTTAGTGGTACATGTGATCAGAGAAGTTAGTGGATTTTTACTCTACATAAGCTTCCCTAGGCCAATCAAACATTCCCAATAACCCATCAGGTAGTTGAATTGTCTATAGAAGGAGAAAAATGGCCATTAATGCATGCCAAGCTTTTGGTGATCAATGGAAGACAAAACACCCTAGAGGATCAAATTGAGAAAATGTTTGCACTTTCGGTTACTTGCAAAATCGAGTATATAATTGGTTTTGCTAACAATCTGCATTAACTAGGTATGATCAGTGTTGGATCTTTTTGTTTTTCCGATTTTGGCATTTAAGATTGTATGGGGAGGAATACTTATTGGCTGTAAACATCTTGACTAGAATATTTGTTGTAATCTGATTACTTGCCTTTGGTCCTTGTGTTTATAAACTAGTAGTGTAGTTGTGAGTGGGGATGATCAGTTATAGGTTTCGTCGACCGCAGACAAAAAAATGAGCTTCATTTACTGCTGATAATTCATTTCATTCTTCTTTGACTTAAGTTGACTATGCACCCCTTTGAATTGAGTTTGTTAGTTCAGCTGCTTGCTCTGATAGTTCTTCATAGAACTTTGTTTCCTTAACTGCATCCAATATGGATGGCAATTGATCATAATATAGGCTTCAAGAGGTTTGAACTAGCCATTTATAGCTGTTTAAGATGCCAAATGGTTATCTACAAAATTGTTCTGCCGTGCTGCAAATTTGTTAAAAAGTTGCATTCTAGGCCACAAAATTGCCGTGGGTTCCTAGAAAGGTCACAAACTGGTCAAAATAGGGATTTAGGCTGCTCAATGGTGTAAGTATCTGTCACTTGCGCTTCTTAGTTTACCCTCACTAGTTAAGGGTCGGTGGGAGCAACATTATAATCATTGCGGAGTTTTCGGCATTACGGTAGAGTCAATTCTAGTGACTAGACTCAACCTCTAAACTAGTTTTGATTTGTTATACTTGTTTTGTATACGAGCAGTGGTTGAGCATTTGTTATTAAATATTCCCCTTTGTAATGTAATATAATATTTTCATTAGCTGCTTTGGATACACGGACATGAGTTGTTTGTTTAGATTCTATTCTAAAGCTTGTCTAACTCTTCTATCTTATTTGACAATGCATTACTTTTAACAGATTAAGTGTTTTCATGCAATATATGCTTTCAAATCTCTGCCTTGGTTTATTATTTGACTGATACAATGTTACCTATATGGTGCTGTTGAAAAAATACTGTTTATTCATGAACATATTTACCTTGAGGAGATTTGGCTATAATGTTTTGTGCATATTATAAATGTTCTTGTTATTTAAAACTTCTTATGAGGTCTCCATATTCTAACAGTGTTAGTCGACAATTTCCAGGTTGCTTTTTTCTGATAAAAGACGACAAAGCTTTTATTTTGATGATGAACATTGCATCTATAGTTGGCTTTTTTGCCAGGATTGCCTTAAAGGAGGTGAGGCTTCTACTCCTAAATTAAACTATGGTCTAGAATTTGACTTGTTAAGCTGCAGGTTGCTTTACTGGAGACACTTCTATTTGGTGTTGTCTGTTTTACATTTTTTAGAGTGATAACTAATTAAAAAAGCAATCTAAAGCTGATGAGGCCAAATCATTTTTTAAGTATTTGCATGTAAACACTTCTTCGTTCTTATGAAGAAAGAAGAAATTTCATATCGAATGTCAGAATTCATTTGTTGAGAATTTACTGGTGCGATACAAACCTTTTTTGAATGCAGAGTCCACTACTTATCTGGGAATAGATCATAAAATATTTATAAAAATGATAACAAATAATGACCTAGCATAAGGAAAATACAAAAGAGAGTCCAGCATAAACATAAAAAGTTCCCTGAACTGAAAAAGGACAAATACTGAAGCTCAACAGACACCAAGGTTGGAAGATTATCCAATACTAATGATGCATTAAAAGCATATCTGTTCCAGTATACTGGGGGAGGGGAATGGGAGTTGCAGCAGTAATAGAAGCATTCCATGCTAGGAGAGGCAGGGGTTGATTCAGTAGGGGAGATGCACTTGTATAATGCTCCATTGATTCCATGTCCACTCTGAAATTGGATTGAGTTTGATAATAAGTCTAAGAGGCAGCATTTTCCTATGTTGCTGGTTCAGGTACTGGTTCGGGTTTGGGTTCATGGATCTGGCTAAATTTTTTTGGGGTTGGGTTCGTCTGTACAAAAATCATGTTAAAATGATATATATGCAGCCTAGAAGCAGAATTAAGATTAGAATATCACATAGCATCATATAAAGACTTTATAAACAACAAAACTACCATAAACTTGAATGTCATTTAAAACATGCATGATTAATATTTAATATTCATTGTCCAAATTTCAAGTTCAATATTAAAATAATAATCTCAAGTTCAACAGTTTCAATCATCAAATGGATTTTCTAAATCATCAACATCATCATCATTGACATTAGATGATGTAGGAACATTAGATGAACCACAAGCAGCGCCAATGGCACTGGCAGTGCCACTTGCACTATAAGTGTGCTGGTTTTCGGAATCCTCATATGCAATATGCTAGGAAGTGGAAGCATCATTGTAAGAGACCTGCTGTCCCTAACCCTTGCCAACTGATATATCGATGAAGAGGTTTTGTTTTGTTTTGAATGATTCTTGCAAATATATGATTTTTGTATTTTTCCAATATATGATATGCAAGATCAAGGGATAAAGGGAAAACTGAAAACAAACTAACTATGCAAATAAGCTGGAATTTAATTGACACCAGCTAATGAAGTCTTTTATTGATTATTCTCATGCCAAATAGTTACAAAGATATAACATGTAATTCCCTGAACTTAAGACAGCAAAATTAGAGAACCTGGTATGTAAACGCCTGCTGCAAATGATGGCCTCTACTCTGCAATGAATGTCAACAATCTTCAACAAGCTGGGCGCCAGGTACAGGACAGATTTATGCACAAAAGAGAATCGATCTAGATCTTCTCCAATACTCCTAGCAGCTGGAAATGCTTGTTTTAGACATACAAACATTCATAATGATTGCTGAGATGAAGGCGTCCACACTAGCAAAGATATTTGCACACATAACAAGGCGTTTAGGTTGTGAAGAAACACGTCCCTGCTGTAGCTGTATATAATCTGCCAATTAAATGCTTAATTTTCTGATGTATAATGGCAGCCGATATGAATCTCCAGGTCTGCTGTTGATATACCTTGCAATCCTTCAAACCCTAGATGGAATTCTTCACTTTTAAGCACAAACAAAACTTTTGAATGAAGCTCCCTCAAGCAATAATATGAGCTGGTATTGCCCAGCCTCAAAATTGCAAACCCAATGAGAGTTTTCGTTCTCACAGGCTGAAATAGACTGAAACCCTTGTGAATTTCTCCACACAGCTCCACAACAAAGCCAAGAAAGAAATCGATTGAATAATGAATGCCTTTTCAGCTTCTCTCATGCCTTCTATACTTTTCATAATTAGGTCGACCTCCCTGATGCCTTTTTAATCACTAAAAATAATATAAAATGGTTGCACTTTAACTTTATAATATATTTTAATATTTGGGCGCCCAAGTCAATGTAACTAATGTACTTTAAAATCACTTAAATGAGGGTCATGGCCTCAAAGTGACTTTTATACTTTATATTAATTAATTATCATTAAAGTACCTTTAATGATAATATCTCATTAAATACTTTATAATTCGCCCAACCAATTGATTCAGGAGATCAAAACTGCAACTGAGACCCATCCAGGTGCCCTGCTAAAAATAGTATTTCTGCAAATATGACTTACTATAAATAGTAAGTATGCCAAACTGAGCCAAATAACATCTGCAAAGGCCTGAACCTGAACCCAATAATGCACTGATGAGAAGTAATGTCACCAAACGACCAAGTAACTGCCTCAAAAGACCCTCTATGCAAATCCATTAGCCTACGAGGGTTGAAATGATAGGCTAACCTCTCGAACTTCGATGCTCACGAAAATGGGGACATTACAATCATATCCTACAACATTGTGTCCCCTTGTAGTCATGTTGTTTGTGCGAAAGGGGATGCAAGTTGGAATGCATGTATACTAAGTTCTCTGCTCTTTTGGAGTTCAATCTATTGCACTTTACTGAGTGGATGAAAGAATATGTGTTCCAATTCCTCTTAGATGTAGATGAACTAGCAACCAATGAAGACAAAGTAAACAATTAAAGTTATACATTATATTTATTAAAACTTTAAGGACTAAAAAATAAAAATTTATCAAACTTACTTGTGATAAAATTTTGATTGCAAGGGGTTGCATGTGTTGGAAGAATTGGCCATGGAAGTATCACCAACTATGGGCATCCTTCTTAAAACTATCACGAAGAGCCTCAATGCTTTGACCATTTGAGTGCAAGAAATCAATGAACTCATTCGTGATTACATCTTGCAATTCCATTTTAGTAAAGTTTTCAGAATGTTGCCTTGCAGCCTTCAACCACTTCAAAATCTCTATATGGGGGAAGCCTTCTTGGCACAAAAAGAATCTCTACACTATAGTATTTTGGAGTCAATGCGAAGGCAAGAAGATCTAATGGAGTGGTCATTTTGTTCCATCTTTCTTCAACAATTGTATGCACTTGTTTGAAGAAAGTCTCTTCAGGTTCTTGCTCTTTCACATTTATGATGCTCTTCATCTTCTCAAGAATTGAGTCGATGCCATCATATATTTCTCCAATGCAAGGCTTGTCCAAGTTAGTATAGCGAATCATGCTCAAAATGGGCTCGGTGAAGCTAAGGAAATACTCCACACAATTCCACCATGAGTCATCTAATATCTTTTGCTTAATTTTTGTTGCCCTGTCAGAGTTGCTTTGCCGCCATATAGACCAATTTTGGCTAATCAACATGCTAGAAAGCGCCTCTCTAACTTTTACAGGTCGTCTCAAGACGATTGTGTTAGAGGCGAAATGGGTCTTTGCAGCCTATTAAAAATACAAATAAAATAATTAAAATTTAAAAACAAACTTCAAAAAATAAAGGACAATTAGAATACTCAATCAAATAATGAAAATGTAAAATTTTATGCTACTTCACTTACCTTTAATAGCTCCAATTTTGAAATGATCCAAAAATGCTTGAGACATGTGGTGGTTAGTAATGAACATTTGGATATCCTCAACCTCTGCATACAACTCCTTGATTCAATCAATTTTACTCCCAATATTTTGTAGCATAAGATTGAGAGAGTGGACCACACAAGGTGTCCAAAAGATATGTGAATATCGTTCCTCAACCAATAAATCAACAGCTCTACAATTCTTTGCGTTGTCTATTACTACTTGAACAATGTTATGGGGACCCACTTTCTCAATGGCTGCGATGAGAATATTAGCAATAAATTGGCCGTCTTTCACTCGCCCCTCACAATCAACTACTTTCAAAAACATTGCCTCTTTAGGGGACACCATGGATTTTTTGTATCTTTCCACTAATTTGAAACAATGGATACACTTGTCTCAACCCATGAATCCCTTGTGGGCTGCAATGCATTTTCAATGTTCTTGGCCTCTTTTTCCAATAAGGTGCCTTGTACCTTCTCATAACCTAGGCCCTTGTACCCTTTTGGAGCTTCATTAACTATTTTCAACATCTATTTCCAATATGGAGAGCAAACAACATTAAAGGACAATCCATTTGCATAAATACATCTTGCTACATATTGGTCTGCAATGTCTTGACTCTCATTTTGAAATGCACTTTCCAAAGTTCCGTTTGGTTTTTTGCTTATAAAGAGTTGTTCACTTTGAGGATGAGGAGTGGCAAAAAATGGATGGTTTTCTACCACAACATTGGGATTAGATGCAATCTGCATTCCTTTTGATCTTTTTTTTGATTAAGGGTTGACTTGATTTATGGCATGCTCGTTCATTTGTTTGTTCTTGCTCCATAATATATCTTATCATTGTCTTTGATGGCACAACTACACCATTCTCTCTAGGGTAAGGTTTGATGCCTTGTCCAGGTTTTCCACACAAATGAGCTTTCACTCGACTATATGAACTAGAATATTTAACATCACACCCATTGCAAATCCAAACGTAACCCCCACCACTTGGAACCTGTGATAGACCTTGATTAATTAATTAAGAAATACTGATGTAAATTTCAATAGTTATGTCAAAGACTTATAAACAGTATCAATCTCAGTTCATGTCCGAATATTTTTAGATCATCTGGTAATGTATTAGATTCTAAAGAAGTTTGATATCCCTGATAAATTCTGAGAACACTATCTTTAATTTCAGCAATAGGCTATGAGGATGATCTCCTGACCAATCGCTTGGAAGTGTAAAAATTAGGATAGATAGATATCTCCTTTAGATTTGATTCAGTATAGTATTTTGGACGCTCTGGTTAAGGTTTCCTGATCTGCCACTTATCATCAGATTGTGGGTATAGCTCTTTAATAATGCTGATGTTGATGAGAAAAGGGTCAACCTTGCCTTCTGGTCTTTGATTCCCTTTGCTTACAGTCGCTCATATATATGTAAATACAATAGAGGTATATGGGCGACTTCCTCCTAGAGAGACGTGCCTGTTTTTACCCGTGTTTCCTCTTTGATCGCCCATGCCTCCTCACTATGCTGCTCGTGAGCCTTTGAATCTTCAATGGCCGTCGTTTTTCTACTCTTGGCCGCGCTCGACTCTTTGTTATTCCTGATGTGCCTATGCCGGCATTCTTTCCTCCTTCCTCTTTCTCCCCTTTGGTCTTCATGGCCTTGGATCTCAAATATTTGTTTAATTGCTGCATCCTTTCACATCTTGGCGACCCTTATGGAGATGCGACTGGTTTATTCTTCTTTCGTGATTCTTCTCCTAAGGCATATCGATTAATTCCTGATTAGTTTTAGTTATATAAATAATGCTCAGTTTGTATGTTTAAATGTATGTATCCGCAACTTTAGATATTTATTCATATTTATGTGTTTAAGTATTTATATATATAAAAAAATATATATTATATAATAATTTATATATATTTTATTGTATTATATATATATATATATATATCTTATCGTATTTTTATATTAATTTTATTATATTTATTTATTATATTCATATATTATATTTATTTATTATATTCATTTATTATATTCATTTATTATATTCTTTTATTATATTCATATACGTATACATTTATATAATTTTTAAAAGGGAAAAGGATTGTAATTAGACTATATACTCATCTTAATGGAGCCTGGAGGTTGGGGACATCACAAAACCTGTTGTATCATTTGAGCATATTTCCATAGAGGAGAATTCGGATCTGTTTTGAATTTACATTGAGCCATGGAGATAGAACTAGTTGCCATTGTGATTCCAATGGCAAGAAATTTTGTGAACAACACATTCAAAACAAAAACAAGAAACTAAACACAAAAAATAGATATACAAAACCTAGCTCTTTTGAATCTTTGATACATTCCTAGAAGAAAGAAAAAAAATAAATAAAGAAAGAAAAAAAATTGTTTCTTGTTTGTAAAACAAAAATGGTGGAAAATAATTGATAAAAGCTTACCTCTTTGCAAAAAATTCCTTCTATGATCTTCTTGGCAGCCAATAAACACTTGTAAATGTGCAGGAATGTCAAGGCAATTGATGTAGAATCTTCAAAGATCAATCTTCAACTTTCTTTGTTGATCCAACAAGCAAAAAAAAATGTTCAGCCTCTTGGAATAATATTTGCTGTTTGCAAAAGAAATGATAGAAAATGGATTTTTTTGGTGTTTAATGTGTTTTGGAAGTCAATATCTGGGTTCACTTGGGTGCCCAGTCAAATCAATTGAATATATTGATTAAAAAAAGCAAAAAAAAAAGTGAAAAAGCACCAAAAATCGGCGTGACTCGGATGGGTTCGCCCGGATCTGCCTGGGGTCAAACTGGACCGAGATCCATCTGGTTCCCTGCAGGATCCGGTAACGCATTTTCAATGCTGGATTTTTCCTACAATAGCTTTCTTGAAAGGTAATAAAAAATTACTTCTAGGGATTTGTAGTGGGCACTAATGGCTGTAGTTATTCAACATGAGTGAACAGTATCTATATGCACATTCACAAATTCTATTTCAGCATAAATGATGGATAGGGTAGCTGTTAGTTGTATCTCACATCTAAAATCAGATTGTTTCAGTAGAAAATTCACTGAATGCACAATGTGGTATATCTTATGAATTAATAAGAAGCATGGTATTCACAACTTTACAAATCAATAATTACAAAGAAAAATGTATTTTTCATATTCCATTATAAGAAGCAAAGAGACAGTAATGATGTGCTTTCAAATCTTGTTGCCAAAATGAGTCATTGTACATAGTAAAACTAATTTAATTTACATTTTTCTGTTAGCATCCACATGTTCAAGAATTTGGAGTTGCATTACTTGACAGAGTGATTCCTTTATCTGTAACAAAGATAAAAAAATTTCACTCTTTTTGAGCTTCTCTTGTAACATCATATGGTAAATATATTTTGCAAGCACCATGGGTTCAAAATAATAGAATTAGCAGAACCAACCAAAGCCTTGAATGAAAAAAGTGTTGGATCTAGTTAACTTATAAGAGAGAGAGAGAGAGAGAGAGAGAGAGAGAGAGAGATGGGGGGGGGGAGGGAGGAGGAGCAGGGTTCCAAGGGTCCGAGAGAGAGATTCTCCCACTAGATGGAGAGTATTATAATTGGATACACACACTGCTTCCATATAAAAAGAGTATTATAACTGGATGTCCACACCCCTTCCAAGGGTCTCCACAGAAAAAGAGTATTATAATTGGATATCCACACCCCTTCCAAGGGTTTCCACAGAAAAGAGAGTATTATAATTGGGTATCCACACCCATTCCATGGGTCTTCACAGAAAATAGAGTATTATAATCGAACATACACACCTCTTCTAAGGGTCTACAAAAATTGGCGCCGTTTGGGAACTTGAGTCGAAGAACAAGACATACCAACATTCTCGTCGATTGAGGACTACAAATATGGTGCATTTGGCACCACCATTTGTCCCATCATGTTTTGTTTGGGCTCCTGCTTGTTAAAGTCAATTCTCAAGTTTTATATTATGGCTATTTGGTCTAAGACAATCATGGCATGTAAATGAGACTTGAGCTTTGTTGAATGGTGTAATTCCAAAAACAACTTTCCATATAATGAATTGTGGTCCTTTTGGTTAATTTACCATTTGTTTATTTTCACTTTATTTTTCCATGTTTCTCCCCTAAAAACCTCTACGAAGAAAATGGAAGTATGTTAATGTTGAGAAATGACCAAAGAAGGCTTATGGGATTCTAATAGTACATTGATTCTCATTAGAGAAGTACTAGGGGACAATGATGTTAGGTTGTTTCAAGTATGCTAATGTAATGGTTATTATGTTGCATATTGAATTGGATTTTTATGCTCTGTAGAATAGAGTTAACCTAGTAAAATGAGAAGTGTGATTATGGTGCAAATTAGTCGCCATCTGAAAGTAGAACATAGGTTAGTTTTTTGCTATGTTGTACTGATTTGGCCCTGGTTGGATGCAGGAGTTGAAAGTATTGCAGCATGGCTGCATGGACATTTAGAAGGGTCTATACCTATTGTTGTTATGACTGGATCTATGTCCTCTTCAGTGGAAATGCAAGACAATGTATTGGCTAAGCATTTCGAAAAGGGCCTATCGTTTGGCCTACCATCGAGTGATAATGAAGCAGTCATGGTGCGTTTGTTGTATGCTTGCTAGTGTCTCTAAGAGTGATAATAAATTTCATTCTTGTCTTTGCCTGTCTTCTTTTGTGGTTGTTTCTTTGTTTCGTATCATTCTATAGAATGTTTGCAAAGTCAATTATTTTTGGGAGGTCCAGGACGGCATCCTGGTAGATTATAAACTTATGGTTGGACTACTATTTTCCAACATTAGTCAACTATGAAAATTTAGGATATGTATTTGTTGATTCAGAATTCAATATACTGAGATAGGTTGGATCATATTGTCTTTGAGCCTCAGGTTGTAAAGGAGTGTCATATAAAGAGTCACTGTTTTTCTGGGAACAGATGTATTAATCCTATCATAAACATTATATTTCCACAGTCCATTGTAACTCACATTACATTGCTTCTGGTAAAAAACTGTGTGAATACTTTTGAATCAAAATACTATCGCTCTTTTTCATGCTGATGATTTGGATGTTATTTCTTGAAATCAGCTATGTAGAGGAGATTAAAACCATTGCTTTCTCTTGAATACCTAGTTTTCTGGGTACAGATGTCATTCCATATATTTTTATTTATCTAAGTGATCAGTATAGGCAGTCATAGTTTGTGGGATGGAATCACCTTACCCAAGAGCTACTTGGGCACATTAGACTTGTGTTCGTTGTGCACAGTGTGGATGGTCAGCTATCTCTCATGGTCACAGTTGGAACAAAAGGGACATATGTGCATTGTCAATTGTTTCACACATTGGGAGAATTGTTAGCCAAGGATATTAGAAGAGATACTAGGAGTAATATCATCTTTCCCCCAAGCATTAGTCATTCAAGCTCTCTTTTCCCAGACTATTCTCTTGAGGATGCCATCAGCGTTTGTGTTGACCATTCTTGGTGGTTGATGAGAATGCCAGTCCTGTTGCGTCTGAATTTGGTAGTGAATAAGCCTTGTTCTGCATTGGTCCTCAACTTGGTTCTCTTGTCCCCCTTTATTCCTAACACTTTCATAGCTCCTTTTAGCACTGTTGATTCACTGTCATAGCTTGCCATATTTCTGAATCCCATCAAACTAGTTTGGCTATCTGTGGATATTAAAATATTTTCTTTATTTCTTTCTTTTTCACACAATTGACTCATTGTCAGCCATTATGAGTAGATTTCATTAGAAAGCTAGAGTATTAATGACTATACATTGTCCTCTTTCTTGAACTTTATATAGACAAATATCAAGTTCTTTCTCATGAATTTCAACATTATGCCCTAACAAAACAGTCTTGCTTCTTTTTGTACTATCTAAGGACTTTTGTAATTGTGCTAAACATGATCAAAATGATCAATAATGTGTATGGAATAGTTGTTGCCAATATAACTATTTTCTTTTAAGTTGTTTATATTTATGCCTCTGAAAATGATGCCTATGCCTTGAATGAAGTTTGTGAAGTCTGATATGCATGCACTCGAATGATGAAGTCTGAAAAATAATTCCTTTGAACAATCTAGACCTGCCACTGCAAATAACACTGAAAAATATCAAATGTAGAGCCTTCAGATCTTGCTTGCACGAGAAAATATGTGTTTTTCCGAACTTGTGATGAAAATAATGGACGCCCAAATGCTTTAATAACTAAATTTGATGATGTAAGGCATCAATTTGCATGCAAATAACCCTAAATTGGGATGCCAAAATATTATTGGACCCCATTTTTAGTTAACTGAATGAAAAATAAACCCTAAATTGGGCGCCACCTTGCATGCAAAGAGAAATTCGCAACATGCAAGTAAAATTGAGTCATTTACAAGTTGACTTGAAGGCAAGACTCGAGTTTAAATATTATTTTAAGTTGAGTTCACAAACTCCTCCATTATAGGGCGGCCAAGTTCACTTTAGTTCAAAAAGTCAAAGTTTGACTTTAGGCGCCATCTCCAGACTCATAAACTTTTTAGAAAATTTCATTTGCAAAACGTCACTAGAAGCTATGTTTGATCACTGATTCTGATTGACTGATGTGTCCAATAGACTAGCTGCCAGTTTCATTGAAGAGCAAGATCAAAACTGAAAAGGAGCTCCTTGAGGTTGAAAACCCTAATTCGGACTTCTGAGTCTTCAAGATTCTTGGCGCCACAAGCCTCAAGGGGCGCTTTTTCTCGCCAGACAGCCAAATTTTCATGCATTTTCACCATTTTGAATGAAGAGAGCAGAAATCTGCTTTACATCTTCGCCCAAACACAAGGCCGATCTGAGTTAATGAAGGATGGCACCTCTTCCTAGATGCGAATATACAAATAATATGATTTATCCTTGATATCGATCTGCTGCAAACGTGCGAACTCCTCCTTGAAGTGCGATTATATTTCTGAATAAATTGAGTAATCAAATGAATGATCATTGCCTTGTATATATACAAATCAAGGTGTCTCTTCTTTTAGGGTCAGCCTCTTTCACAAAACAATGCGACTTTTTAATTTGGGTCGGCCTCATAAAATAATTATTTATTTATAGCAAGTCAGACTTGCTTTTATTTATTTATCATTTATTATTTTAAATAGGGCGAAGGATATCTCCAGCCGCTATAACATCAACACTCCCTCTTAGCTAGGGAGGTATCCTTTCAGATATCCATGTCATGACATCCACAATGGCTACACCCATTTGTGGAAAAGAGTTCATCACGGAGTTTCTCAGCGTGATATCTTCATGGAGTCACTCAACATGACGTCCACCATGGCTACTCCCATGTGTGGAAAGAAACATGTGCACAAGTGCCCATCACGGAGTCTCTCAACGTGATCTTGTCATGGAGTCTCTTAACATGACGTCCACCATGGCTACTCCCATGTGTGGAAAAACACAAGTACAAAGGGTTCATGACGGAGTCTCTCAACGTGGTGTCGCATGGAGTCTCTCAACATGACATCCACCATGGCTACTCCTATGTGTGGAAAGAACCACATCTCCGTCTCAGAGATGGACGAGGGCTTTCACCTCATATTTCTCTATCTCAGAGAAATATGCATTATAGCAAAGATCACTGATGTTGAGTCTCCCTCTCAGCAAGGGAGACATTCTCCAGTACTCCAAGCTTGTCCCGAAAATATGCAAACTACACTCTAGCAAGGGGCTTGGTGAGAATATCGGCCATCTGATCATCAGTGCAAATGTACTCGAGTTGAATTGCTTTCCTCAGCCCATATCTCTGATGTAATGATACTTGTTCTCCACATGTTTTGTCCTATCATGAAACATTGGATTGACAAAGAGCTTCACACAACTTTGATTATCACAATGAATCACAGTCGGTTCCAATGTTTGACCAAACAATCCTGCAAGGAGCTTTCGAAGCCACACTGCTTCTCGAGCTGCTACACATGCTGCAATATATTCAGCCTCTGCAGTGCTTAGTGCCACATAAGTCTACTTCCTGCTACACCAAGAAATCATGGCAGACCCCAAACTGAAACAACATCCAGAGGTGCTCTTCCTATCAGTTACACTCCCGTCCCAATAAGAATCAGTATAGCCTTGTAACTTCAGATCTTCATAGGAAGTATATCTCAAGCCATATCCCACTATGCCACACAAGTATCTCAAGATATGCTTTGCTGCAACTAGATGAATTTGTCTTGGCTCACACATGAATTGACTGAGAGCGCTCACCGCATAGCAAATGTCTGGTCTAGTATTGACTAGATACATCAATGATCCAATCAACTGTCTGTACATGGTGGGATCTATCAAATCTGAACCAGCTGCAAAGTCACTTAACTTCTTCAAATTTGTCTCCATAGGTGTAGACATGGACTTACAATCCATCATCCCAAATCTCTTCAAGATATCTATAGTGTATTTCCCTTGACTTAAAATAATCTCATTGGGTCTTTGCCACACTTCCAGTCCCAAGAAGTAATGCATAAGACCAAGATCCTTCATCTCAAACTCGAAGGCTAATTCCTTCTTGCATTTGACGATGAGATACTCTGCTCCAGTGAGAAATAAATCATCAACATAAAGAGCCAATATCAAAGCCTCACCATTAATTACCTTGAAGTAAAGATTGGAATCTACATCATTCTTGGAGAAACCCAAGCTCATCAAATATCGATCAATCCCTTCATACCAAGCACGAGGTGCTTGCTTAAGGCCGTACAAAGCCTTCTTCAATCTGCATACATGAGACTCCTTCCCATGAATCACAAAACCCTCTGGCTGCTCAATGTACACTTCTTCTTCAATCACACCATTAAGAAATGCAGTCTTTACATCCATTTGATGTAGTTTCCAGCCTTTAGCGGATGCAATAGCAATTATAGTCCTGATAGATGTATATCGAACAACAGGAGCAAATGTCTCCTCATAATCTATTCCCTCCTTCTGAGAGAATCCTCTTGCCACAAATCTCACCTTGTGCTTTTCAATGCTACCATCAGCTGCATGCTTGATTTTGTAGAGCCACTTGGAAGATACAATTGATTTCCCTTCAGGTGTCAGAACAATATCCCAAACATCATTCTTGATGATAGACTGACATTCTTCTGTCATTGCATCTTTCCATACTGTTGGGTGAAAATAGTGTAATCAACTTTTCAACAGATTACGCCATCTAGACTTCAACCACAGCTATGTGAGATATGATCTCTCCTCTCAGAAAGGGGAGGCGCCCTTCTTACTGCTAATTGGAAGCTATAGTAAACTTAAAGGAATACTTACAAAATGTACACTGTACTCATGAAATGGGGGGGGTGTGTTACATTCATACTTCTCTCTTTTTTCAGAGAAGATGTTTACAATGCTTCACGATGAAAAGCTTTAGATCTGATAACTTAAACTTAAACAGCAGCAGTAATGCATATATTTCTATCTTGGTAAATTGAAGAGTTAGTATTTGTAAAGCCTTGTAAGGAATTGTAAAATTTATTGTGTGAAGTTATTATATGAACACTATTTTCTTTCATGGTGTAATTATTTTCTCTTCCATGTGCCTTTTGATACAATATCAGTCTAATGTAGGCATGTATCTCTCTTCTTGTAAACAACATTCACTGGCAAAAGCAGAATCAGCAGATGCTCCTGAACTGCCTGAAAAATCAAATGGAGAGCCTATGTGTACTGGACATCAGCATTTCTTAAATAGGCAGTAAGCCATTGGGAAATCTTTTGGGAAGAAAAAACCAAACGAAGGCTTGCTGAAGCAATCCATTGATAAGCTAGCAAGGTACAATCAAGAGATAACATCTTATGCAGCTGAATCCATGACCTTGGGAACATGGGTAGAGAGAGCATGCTCAGTGGCATTGGTACTGGCTAAACTAATGAATGGAAGCAGCATCAGTATACAGTTGAGGAAAATCACTACCACAGCCTAACTCACCACCAAGCTGAAGGGCTGCTTGCTTTGAAGTTTCTATGCAATCCCAACTTGCTGCTTTGTACATGTAATGCCTTTTTAATAATGAGTATAAAATAGTAATACCCTCTAGCTCTCTATAGTCTCTATATATACTTCTGATAACATACATTCAGCTTTTTGTGTTCATTACAGCCACGTAGGAAAGTAGAGTGACAACTGTATAGAAGCATAGCATAACTGCAATGATCAAACAGATTTGAATGGAAATAACAGCCACATATGACAAATGAATAATGATTTCGTACTTCAAAATAGTGTACCTAAGAATGAGTCTAAGGTTATTATTTGTTGGTACCTTTTCAAAAAACATAATTTACTTAAATACCCATGTTTCATCAGCTTTGTCAAATTGAGGCTAGTTGGTGTAAATATAACTTATATATCCATGTACTGTCTAAGCTGCTTAAATACATGAATTTATAAAAAATGCTAGGATGGAAATAAATTATTTTTGATTTGCAAATATAACTTCCATGGGTGGATTTGTGGAACAGATGTTCCTTTTGCTCAAGAATGATCTGTGATTCTTAATGTATTACTACTATGGAGATTAGGGGATTCATCACTAAGTCTTTGACATTAACCACTTCTGTACCAATTAGTCATGTGCCCTAAATTCATTGTACTGTGTCATCATTACATGTACATTATCATGTCATATGATTAACATGTTAGCTTCTTTTGAGTTTCACTCTCCTTCTATGGTGAATGCGAGTGATGTACTTAAAGGTTGTATTATGATGTGCATTAAAAAGAGAATAAAAAATTGCGACTGACTAATATTTTCTTACTTACAAAATCACAGGTGTTAAATGCTGCAGAATACTTTGGTCACTTTTGGAGTCATGATACATCAGTTACAGAGCTGTGCAGTTCACTGGTTTGTTTTATAATCACTCTAATAATATATTCTTGGTGTTTTTTTTCCATTTGTAGCCTTTTTTATTTTCTTTCATTGTTGCCCTTTTGCTCTATTTTCTTTTTCTTTTTCTTTAATGTATAAAGCTGGATAACAGATATTATGATGATTTATTACCAGTTGCCTGTATTGAGTAAAGTTGGATTAGAAACTTATCACTATTGTAGGTGCAGGTGTGAGCACATGGGCATAAATCTTCCTTAAAGTTTGAATTTAAGGATTTGGCTATATGATGCAATAGGCTGATACTTTTATAATTATACAGTGCATGATAATAGCAATAGAATTGACTACCACGTAGGCTGATTAATAATTTTGTTAACTAAATTGGTAATTTTACAGTCTACATTTTATTTGAATGCATGGGTGAATGCACTATCAAGTTTGGAATACTCATCTAGAAGCCATGTCAGAGAATTTTGTTCATCAAAATTCACTTGGGACTTACACTCAACCTCGTCCATGTGAGTCTGCATTATCACAATTGAATAAACACAGGGAGTATGATCTAACAAAAAATTTTGGTTCATAACAAGGTCTGTTTAGACTAAAGTAGCCTAGGGATGGGTCCACAGAGTTTTTATGCAGTTTCAGGGATGGAAACAGAATGCCCCCTCCTTGTCCAGAAAAAGGGGAAAAAAATGGGAATGCCCCTGGAATCTCTCCCAAAGGTGGGGGACATTTCCCTATTTGGAGACCTGAGGGGAATAGTCTGCTGTGCCCGGCGCCCTATGACATCAGGATATATATATGGAAATTCTTGTTTCTCTTCCCTCTTTTGTTTATTAGAGCTGCAAGAAACAATGCTTTTTCTGGTAGTGCTTCCACTGGGCGTTGACAAGGGGATGGCTGTTTATATGGACAATTTAAGTGAAGAAGCGGTTGTAAGCTCAGCTTTATTACACAACCAGGGCCCACATCCTAACAGAGACAACCATTAAATAAAAACACCTACCAGTTAAACCTTTCGCTTGTGGTTAGCTAATCATATGTTACTCACACTTGCTAATATTGGACAATGATGCGTTATGGCAGGAAGATTAGCTGAAATGGGAAATATAGAGATTTCTACTGCAAGCCATCACTTCCCATTTTGTATTCATCTTGTCATTTTTGATATCAGCAGAATTTTAAGAAGGATGTCAATTTTTAAATTATAAACGATCTTACTCGAAAAGCTAAGTTGTAGGCGCCTCTCAAATTCCCTGTTTCAAATTGATGGCCGTTTTCCATTCTTAGGGGCATTGATGGTAATACTTCAAAAGTTTTTATTGGCACATGTCCTCCAACATGAACTCTTAGAATTGAATTCATGTACATATGTGTGTTTGTTCTACACAAATATATCAGGAATGTTATTAGGGTTAAGCACGAAGAGTTACATTAAATTTATTGGAAAATATGGGCAGAGATCAATGAGGCTACAATGATTTAACACAAGAATAATTCGTGCTTCACTCTTCATTATTTTTATTCAAATACACAACATATATATAGCAGTTTTATCTCCTACATTATAGGAACCTCCTAAAACAACTTCATAAATATATTGAGTTGTTTTAACAACTCAGCACATACGTACCACAAATACAATAACATATTAAACAAACCATAATAATATTAAGTTGCTCCTTAACAACTTAATATTATGACACATATATCAACACCCATAATAATTACGTGAGTTATTTGTTCAACTCACTTAACCTCACACACTCTATGTGAACACTAATTTCCAACACCTCCCCTTAGTGTGAACATGGGGTGAGAGTACATCACAATACTTGATGACCACACATAGTAGCTTACCAAAAGATATGAGTAGGGACATAGACATCTACTCATGTCAAGCGATAGTGGAACTAGCCTCACCATGCTTACTGCTTTCATCCAAGGATAGGGACAAACACATCTACCCATGGAATCGAGGATAGGGACTAACACATCTACCCAAGGTATTACATCAAGTTTGGATAGGGACAAACACATCTATCCAACATCAAGGTTATGAACAGGGACAAATACATTTGCTCACAACAATTATGATTGGGGACACACACATCCAATCATAATTACCAACTCATGTGATTGGGGACAAACACATCCAATCACTTTACCCCCTTGTGAATGGGGACAAACACATCCATTCACATACAACCAAGAAATGTGATTGGGGACATACACATCCAACCACAGCATAAAAAGCTTGAACACCAAGCCCTCATTGTTGCGTATGCAGCCACCATTATAGATCATTGCCACTCTGATCACAAATGATATGAGACGGTTACCGCTGCCACCTGGAAACCGATCTTGGCTTTAGTCATTTTGGCACAAGTTGTTTTTGTCACTAAAAGAATTTTGCAACCCCGTCGCTAGTGACTCACGAGAGGTTGCTGAGTATCCTCCAGCCTCTGTTGCCTCCTACCTCCAATAAAATTGCTACTTAGCAAATTTGTCGTTGAAGTTCAATTTTATAATGCATGACTGAGAAGAGGCCATTCTTCATCTCCCTAGCATATTGAGTGCCAAGGATCACTATTTCTTTGTGTTTTAAGTTTAGATGGATGTTGTGTACAAGCGATAATGCATCCATTTTCAAATGAAGCAATTACTGTTTGACACTTACAGATTTTGATTGACTACTTTTGCTGACACAACAATAATGACTTATTAAAATGACCCCTATTCTAAATAAGTTAATACAAATTAACTTTGACAAAAATATCTCTATAAGAAATAATAACATATGGAGACATTAAAGTAACCATAACTAAATATTAAAAAATCACAAATTTAAATGACTCACTAACACTTGGAGACACCAAAATTACTAACTAATAATGACTTGACCGACTATAAGACAAATATCTCTATGCAAAAACAAAAGCCCTCGATGAATGCAAATCATTGGAGAAATGAAGTGAAGTCCGAATCACAGTCAATGCGAGACCTCCACACAGATCCACTCAACTCTTCTGCTGCGCCAATGAAATTGGTCCATATAGAATGACTCGTTCCAATAAGATGCCAATGAGAAGGATGCCAATTCCCATAGCAAATCAGAGTTGTGCTAATCAAATTTGACAACGAGCTGGAATAAGAGATGACACTTGCATCAAACGTTGTCCCCTAAGGTGAAACGCCTCAAACACCCAATCAAATTATAGGCTTTCTGGAAGCCAATTTTGTAGAAAAAAAACAACTGGGTCAAAGGAATTCCCCAATTCAGGTCTACTGACAATGATATGAGAAATAACGCTTCTGTACACCATATGCTCACTTTCTACGCTAAAAAGAAGATCGAGCAAAGAAACTCATGGGTCGGCAAGATACATGCCAAAACCATGATTAAAAAAACACCGGTGCATTCCATAGGATGCTAGGAATACACTCGCCCAATCAAAAAATTGAAACCTTGAACTTGATGTAACTAATTGCGATCTCAAAATGTCTTCTCCTGAAAGTGATAAAGGAAACCCCTCTCCTCCAATCCTTCATGCTACAATGGAGTACGCTAGTGAATCAGGAATGCACGAGTTGCCAGAAACAATAAATCTCACCAAAGGCTGATGAGTGGGCAAAGCACCAAATGATCTAACTATGTAGTAACCATGCTGTGCCAACAATGAACTTGATCTACTTCTGCAAACAGAAAATGATCTACAACTGCGACCCTTTAAACCGGCCTGATCTAGACTATATGTCGCTCAAGGAGAATCTATACACGAGCTTTCTCAAATGTCAAAACACGACTTTCTCCGCCATAATCCAAGCAACCGGAAGTTTGAAAAATAGAGCAACCTCCGAATAGCTCTAAGACTTTTGAATTTGCTTTAGATTGCCTTGATGATGACGAGACCACTGGGATCACTCAGTTTTCGGAGCAACATATCTACACATCCCTATCAAAAATAACATTACTCCCACGATCTCTTATGCTTTGATACCATATTGGAAAATATAGGCAGAGATCAATGAGGCTACAATGATTTAACACAAGAATAATACGTGCTTCACTCTTCATTATTTTTATTCAAATATACAACATATATATAGGAGTTTTATCTCCTACATTATAGGAACCTCCTAAAACAACTTCATAAATATATTGAGTTGTTTTAACTACTCAACACATATGTACCACAAATATAATAACATATTAAACAAACCATAATAATATTAAGTTGTTCCTTAACAACTTAATATTATGACACATATATCAACACCCATAATAATTACGTGAGTTATTAGTTTAACTCACTTAACCTCACACACTCTATGTGAACACTAATTTCCAACAATTTTTTTGTTTCTTTCAATTAATGATGGTTAATGGATTATTTTGTCTGTTCTTTTCACTTAAGTTAAGCTATCTTTATTTTGAATTTTAAATACAAATATTTTTTTATGTTATTTTATAGCTGTCCCCAAAATTTAGGAAAATTTATTATGTGCCTGAAACTTGTTCCCCATCCCCCCATTCCCTAGTCCCAGAAACTTGGAGGAGCATTGGTTTCAGCAAAGAACCACAACCAAAGTCAAAGTGGTCATATTACAAGAAAACGGATCTGTTATTATTAAGCCCTTAAGGGGTGCTAGGGAATCTTGGAAGTGGGGCATTGCCTTCAAAATAAGTCGTATTAATTCCATCATATTTCCATAGGCACCTAAAATAGAGTAATAAAATTGTTTTGTTGAGTTTTTATCCAAAAACCACAATTTTTGGAGCAACTTAACACAAGTTTTAGGTGAGTCAATGACAAGTTATTTTGTGAGTAACTTGGGGGCCTTTTTGAGCTGCGTGTTTGAGTGAGTACTTGCAAGTTTTTAATGTATGGTTCTAAGCATAACATTTTTTCTAACATACCATTACCTATTCTATCCACAAGAATGGTGTAGTAGAGAGAGGAAGAGTAGGACATTGATTGAGATGTGTTTTATGCAACAAGACAACAATATTAAGGATAATTTTTGGGTTGAAGCAATTTACTTTGCTAATTATATTCTTTAATAGGTCTTCTACAAAAGCTATAGGAGCTAAGACACCCCATGAGAAGTGGTATGTTTGGAAGTTGACTGTTATCCATTATAGAATATTTGTTAGTGTTTGCTTGGTTTCACATTTTGTGGTTTAACCAAGAATGCGTCGGAGAACGACGAGCATGTGGTCAGAGGATCCCTACTAACTATTATGCTGAAATAGCTCGACGTCAAGAATGTGCTTTCCAAACCGTGATGGAGTTGGAGCTACCATATGACGGAGGTGCTAAATATTAAGATAAGATATAAAATGAAGCAGAAAGATTGCTGACAGTACTACTGTTCAGCTTACAATATTTAGAGATTGCCTTTCAATAATCATAGAATAATGAAAGACCAATGGTGCTGCAATAAATATTCTCCCCAAAGATCTCAACGACTTCCCACCCAAACCCAACTCAAACGATTGATATTATGCAAACTGATAAGACTGACCAACAACTTGACAGACATAACCAACAACATAGAATCCTACCAAAATGCTCATATCTCATTCATCTCTCAACCAAATGACCTCAAATCTGATGCAATGAACTCCTATGCCAAAGGCGACCAAGCTGCATACCAAAGACCACACTTAAACCCACGTATTTATTTAGCACGCTTCCCAATGCACTTCAAATAGGGGCGGCCTGGCAAGAAGGGCAAATTTCTTATTTAAAATAAAGTTCTTCATAATAAAATCTGCAAATTGACACAAGGGGCCGCCCAACATAGACAAAAGGAAATACTCAATACCCAGAATGATTCTTTTTGTATTATTTGACTTATGAATGAAAACGACATGCAGCTACACTGAAACAGCAACTCCAGAATCTGATATAAAATGCTGAAAATCAGAACTACAAGCAAATAATGCAACAAGCAAACCTCACTACAAATTCTCTCACAAACTAACTAAGTTCTCCACTAGATGCTATCTCTCAAGCATGAAGTCGAGCCAAGGCTAGGAGGCATTCATTCCTCGAAGTAGTTGCAGAGCCATTCCGGCAGCATAACAATATTCTAGACATAAGATGACAAAAAGAAGAGCCCAGAGCTCCTTTTATAATTTGTGAAGATCTCTCCGGAAGCTTCTAGAAACCCTAATCCTTTTCCCTCCAAGAATGGCGTCCTTTTTCCTCAAGCTTTGTTTGACCTTTTATTTAAATTCATCTCTTCAATATAGGCGTCCCACTTAAAGTCTCAATTTTGACTTTAATAAATATAATATTATCTCCATGAGGTGCCACCCCTTAAAGACCTAGGCATAAAATTACCATTCCAATGTCCTTTACCTTTCTCTCCTCATTTTGCCCCCTCCTTAGTCTAAGTGCATAAAGCACTTAATTATATGTTTCTACAATATTTTTGCATGAGAGATAAATAAAGCATACTCAAATTCTTATTCTAAAAATAATTTTCTTGGTATCCAAGCAAGCACAAGGTATAAAATTGTTTAGAATAGCTCATCTTAACAAGAAATCCCCTAATAGGATGTCTTTGAATAAACCTTCTTGAAGATCATGTCAAAACTGCAAATCTTTGATAATAGCAACAACTAAAATTAGCTAGCATGATGCGTGAATGATTCTGTGTCTTGGATGTAGCTCCTTGGTTTTGACCATATAGTATCTTTGGAAGATACTTGAAACTAGTGAACCATGCAAAAGCATGCTTATAGGGAGTCTAGGCTTGGGAAGAACATTGTTCATAACGGGGGTTCAAGTTCTGAGAGGAACTTGGATCCTTGGAACTTTGTCTTGGGGGTTTCGGGTTTCAGAAGGAACTTGTAACCTTGGATGTGCACACATGGTCCTTGTCAAGGTTCAGTTTCCAAGAAGAATTTGGAACCTTGGAACTTTGCCTTCTGGGTTTTATGATCTAGGAGGAACTTGGAACCTTGCATGTGCAACTTGGCCATTGTTGGGTGAAATATGCCGGCCAATTTTTTCATTTTATTACACAGCGAAATTCACCCATTAGCATTAGTGTAAATATAAACCAGCTGAATGTAACCCTCTCCTCTGATCAACCCAGATCCCAATGCAGGCAAGGTTGAGAGCATACACGAAAGGGGGTCGTTAGAAACCGAAACTTGCTGAAGAAGTACAGAAAGGGAGAAACAATCACTCAACCACTTATTCAGCGGGAGGACTGAAAATGGAAATACAATACTGAAAGAAGCATGCAACTCGACCACTTGTTCAGCGGGAGCATGTTGACGGCTCAGCCGATCAGCAAATGATGAAAATGCATTACATTAATCAAATAGGCGGCAAGCCGGCCTCTTCCACTTGTTCTGCGGGAATGCAGTAATTAAACTTCAGCTATAGACTGAAGGGATACCAGTCTCTTCCACAATCATGGGAAATGGCATACAACCAAGAATGCCGGCAGTACTACTGCTCAGCTTACAATATAGTAGAATTTCATGTCTTCAAGAACAAGTGTAAATGCTGTGATAAAATAGGAAGACTTCACTAGACCTATCTTGATCCCTCAACTCAAACCCAACTGACAAACCCCATTTTTGTCAATCTGATTATGATAGACCTGCACTGAAATTGCAAGATCAACAACACAAAAATTCACTCATTTAATGATAATTCACTCAAATGTCACTCAAATCCCATGAAACCAAATGCAAACATTGCTCATACTAAAGGCGCCCAAGGAGAAACCAAGAAACCAACCTAAAGGCATCATATTTATTTTGCACGAAATTCAATGCATTTCTAGAAATGTACGACCTTCAAGGAGGGGCGATTTTGCCTTATAAAAATAAACACTCAATATTAAAATCTGAAACTTTGCAAGCAGGGTCGCCCCTAGCAAGGAAACAAATAGGCAAAGCACCCAGAACCACACTATTTTTATTTCCAAACTTATGAGTAAAAACATAAATCAGCT
Source organism: Sequoiadendron giganteum (assembly GCA_007115665.2). Taxonomy (NCBI): domain Eukaryota; kingdom Viridiplantae; phylum Streptophyta; class Pinopsida; order Cupressales; family Cupressaceae; genus Sequoiadendron; species Sequoiadendron giganteum. The sequence continues at coordinate 211,417,285 of CM021107.1, read as the reverse complement.
ATGACAGAACAACAACTGCAAAAATTGACTTAAATGATAGAAAACCAACTACAATGCAAAATAGCTCAATTGAAATCAACCTCTCAACTAGTTGCTATCTTTCAAGCAAGAAGCTAAGCCAGCTAGGAGGTATGCATCCCTCGAAGCAAGTCTGACACCATTCCGACAGCATAACAATACTGTAAAACATATGATGCTGAATGAAGACCCCAAACCTCCTTTTTATAACTTTGCCAAGCACCTCTAGAACCTTCCAGAAGGTGCGCTCCACTCAAGAGTTGCCCTAATTCCTTGTTGACCTTTGACTGTCAAGATGGCATCCCATTTCCTAAGGCATAAACTTCATTTTTTAAATATTTAAATATTTCTTCATGTTGGCGTCCCATTCTTCTCTCCAAGTCGACTTTAGAAAAATGATAAATATTTCACTTAACTTCTTGATGAGGCGCCCACCCATAAAATCCCCCTTTTTAAAAACAACTTAAGTCATAAAGCAAGACCAAGGGGTTATAATTAAAATAAAACATTATTTTAATTAAAATGACTTATCTCTCCAGAAACTGTATCCAGGCACTGATTCTGATTCTGCCAACTGAACCAACTGACGAGGAAAGCCAAATGTACCGACGCAAACAGGACCATTGCCAGAAATAGAATTTACTAAAAATAGTAAATTCAGGAAGTTACTCGGATCAACATGCAAATCATATCAACGCGAAGCTCTCTGAAAACCCATAAAGGAGCTGTCAACCAAACACCAAGATTCCAAAAGCAAGTTCCAGAAAAAGCTGAAACATCCTCCAGAAGATAGGGAACCCTAATTTCTGCTTCCGAGTAGTCTACGGGTCACCAGGATAGACTAACGGCCAACTGTCAGATCACTGTTGAGAAGGGGACATTACAGTCCGCCCTTCCCAAAATTGCTTGTCCACAAGCAACTGTAAACCAGGATGCTGCAAGATATCCTCACTCTCCCAAGTGGCATCCTCAAACGGCAAGTTCTTCCATTTCACCAAATATTCTTTGATTGTCCTTCTGCTCAAAGAACGTTCCCTGGAATTGATAATTTCTTTGGGAACTAGCACCAACAGCCCTTCCTCATCCAAAGGAGGAAGATTAGATGAAACAACAAGGTTATATCCCAACGCCTTTTTGAGGTGAGACGTGGAAAACGTTGTGTACTTTACTGCTAGGCGGTAATTCCAGTTCATAGGCCACTGCGCCCACCTTTCTGATAACTTTGAAAGGCCCATAGAAACGGGGTTTTAGCTTCTCAGCTCCACTCTTCTTGAGAGTAGACTGTCTGTAAGGCTGAAGGCAAAGGTAAACCATGTCCCCACCTCGAAGGAGCGCTCAATCCGCCGCTGATCAACGTACAACTTTTGCTGATTCTGTGCCATTTGAATGTTATTCTTCAAGGATTTCAGAATATCCTAACTTTGCTGCAGCATATCTTTGGCCTGAGGTGCCTTACTATCCCCAAACACCAAGTCTGCAAAGCTGGTAGCCTCATAACCATAGAGGGCTTTGAATGGAGACATCCTAATGAACATGTGATAGGATGAATTATAGCAGTATTCCCCCAAGTGGAGCCATCTGACCCAAGCCTTCCGCTGTTCTAACACATAATTCTGGAGATAACCCTCTAACCATTTGTTCACAATTTCTGTCTGACCATCGGTTTGGGGGTGATAACTGGTGCTCGGAGTAAGCACTGTACCACTCATCCGGAAAATTTCCTACCAAAAAGTGCTTAGGAACTTGCTATCCCTGTCACTCACAATGTTTTTGGGTAAGCCATGCAACTGAAACACCTCATGAAAGAACAATTCGGCTACCTGGGCTGCTGTAAATGAACTGGTGATGGCAAAGAAATGAGCAAACTTCGTTAGTCTGTCTACTACCACGAAGATGCAATCCTTCCCTTGTGTCTTAGGCAACCCCGTGATGAAGTCCATAGAGATGCTTTCCCACTTTTGATTGGGAATGGGTAGGGGCTGCAACAGTCCGACGGGGTATGTGTGCTCATTCTTGTTCATTTGGCAAGTATGGCATTCCTTGATGTAGCTCAAAACCTCATTCTTCAACCCCTTCCATGAAAACCTTTCACGGATTTGCCGGTAAGTCTTAAAGTAACCTTGGTGACTAGCAAGTGGAGTGTCATGAAAAGTTTGCAAAATCTTCTTTTTGAGCTTAGAATCGGGTACCAAAAAGATCCTTTCTTTGTAGTGTATCAGCCCATCAACTACTTTGTACCTTTCATCTGAACAAGTACCCTGAATAATGCTGGTTGCAAACTGATTTTTGGCATAATCAGCAAACAACAACTCCCTCCAATCAGCAGTAAGCTCGCATAATGAGCTCAAATGAGGCCTTCGAGACAACGCAACTGCCACAACATTATTCTTCCCCTTGACATATTCAATGTCGAAATCATAAGCCTGTAGCTTACTCACCCATTTTTGTTGCCTCTCATTCAAGTCCTTCTGATGCATGAAATGTTTGAGACTGTTGTGATCTGTTTTGACAACAAACTTACTCCCTACCAAGTATTGTCTGAACTTGGCTAATGCATGCATGATTGCAAACATTTCTTTGTCATAAATCGAGTATGTTCTTTCGATGCCTCTTAGTTTTCTGCTCTCAAATACAATAGGGTGCTTTTCTTGCATCAACACCACACCAACTCCTTCTCCCGAAGCATCGCACTGTAACTCAAACGGCTTGGAGAAATCCGGTATGGCCAAAACCGAACAAGAACTCATGATCCTTTTGAATTTATCAAAGACAACTTGTGCCTTTTCTGTCCACAAAAATGCCCCCTTTTTGGTTAAATCAGTAAGAGGAGCAACACTTTGTGAATAACCCTTCACAAACCTTCTGTAAAAAGCACATAGACCCAAGAATCCTCTCAAATGGGTTAGAGTTTCTGGGGTTGGCCAATCCACGATAGCCCTGATCTTCTCTGGATCAACTCTGACTCCCTCTGCACTGATGATGTGGCCAAGGTAGAGTAACTCTCCCACACCAAACTCACACTTTGATTCCTTTGCAAAGAAACTTTTTGTCTCAAGGACACTAAGCACTTCCTCCAAGTGTTTGAGGTGTTCTTCCCATGTCTTGCTGTAAATGAGGATGTCAATTAAAAATATCAACACGAACTTCCTCAACTGCCTCTGGAAGGTTCTGTTCATGCAAGATTGGAAAGTAGCCGGAGCATTCGTCAGCCCAAATGGCATGACCAAGAATTCAAAGTGACGATAGTGGCACTGGAATGCCGTTTTCTCAACATCTGACCCCCTCATCCGAATCTGATAGTATCCTGACCTTAAGTCAATTTTTGAGAGAAACTTAGCACCATGTAGCTCATCAATGAGCTCATCAATTCGGGGAATGGGATACCGATTCTTGATGGTGCTTTGGTTCAAGGCACGATAATCCACACACATGCGAATGGTGCCATCCTTCTTCTTCACAAGTACAATTGTTGAAGCGAAGGGGCTTTTACTTGGGCGAATGAAACCCATCTCCAACAATTCTTTTATGTTTCTCTCAATTTCATCCTTTTGTTTCTTAGGATATCTGTATGGTGTTGTGATTAACGGTTTGGCTCCTTCCTTTTGTTCAATGACATGCTCAAACCCTCTATCTGGAGGTGGTCCTGGTGGCAAATCAGCAAACACTTTACTTCTTTTTGAGAGTACGGATTGAATATCTGGTGGATATTCCCTCTTTGCTTCAATCGAGCTAGCTGGAAGAACCATACACTCCGCAGCCCACTCAATTGCATCATGTTGGATCAACCTTTCCATCCTTTTGAACGAGACAATCCGAGGACCCCCGTTTGACATCCCTCTTAACACTACCTTCTTCCCATCGGATTGAAATTTGAGTTCCATGGTTTGTAGGTTCAGGGAGATCTCTCCAAGAGATCGCAGCCATTGGATGCCAAGAACAACATCAGTGTCTCCAATGTTAACTACGTAGAAGTCGTCTTTGACTTCGTGGTTACCCAACTGTAAGGACATGTTGGTAACTTTGTGAGTGCAAGAAATGTGGAACCCATCAGCCACCATCACTTTTAAGCCTTCAAATTCTTCTGTCTTGAGTTCCCTCTTTGCAACCAACCCTTCATCAATGAAATTGTGTGTTGCTCCCGTATCAATCAAGGCAACCACACGATGCTTCCCAATCAAGCCACAAACCTTGAAAGACTCGTTGTTTTGGAAACTTGAGAGTTGGGCAAAGGTGCCCTCACCCCCATGCTCTTCTTCAACCTCCTCAAGCTCACGTTCTTCATCACTTTCAGCCAACTCTGAGTGCTGCTCTAAGTGATCAGATTCTGATCCGTAATCAGAATAGGCCTCCATATGGTTAGAACGGCCTCTTCCATAGCATCTGTGTCCCCTTGTCCAAGGTTCCTTGCATGTGTAACACTTCCCTTCCTTCCTTAGCTTTTCTCTAGCATCATCATCCAATCTAGGAGGAAATTTCTTATGCGGATTTGAAGGATGCCTTTTGTCTTGTCTATGGGGAAAAGGCTTGGATGGAAACTTAGGCCTAGGCGCGGACAACTCCATGTTTCTAGCCTTCTTGATCGATTCTTCAAGACTAGGTGGGTCAAAAGCTTTTACCTATCCCTTCAATGGTTCCATTAGACCTTCTGAATACAACACCACTAATCTTCTTTCAGTGATGTTGGGTACCATCGCGGAAAGCCTTTGGAAATCCCCAATGTATGATTCCAAAGAACCATGTTGTTTCAGCTGAGCAAGCTCCCTGAATTTTACCTTAGGATCCTTAGTGTCAAATCTGTCAATCAGCTTGTTGGTGAACTCTCCATATGTTCTGATTAGGTTGTGGCCAAGGGTGTCCAAACCATGATACCACCATTCATAGGCAGCACCTTCCAAGTGTAGGGTGGCAAATTTGATTGCGTCCTCTTCCGCCATAGGTCTGAAGGATAAGTAATTATCCAGTTTCTGTACCCATGGTCTAGCTGTGCATGCATCACTTCCATCGAAATGAGCCAAGGACACCTTCCCGAGGGCTTGTTGGTAATCTGTTCTAGGACCCATATGAGCTCTGTAGTCAGTTCTTCCACCAGTCCTCCGGTTCCTTTGATTCATGAATTGATCAAAAGACCACTGTTCCCTAAGATCAGGAGGGAAGGAGGCATACTCCAAGTAGCCCTGTCTGGCATCATCTGCAAAGTTTATTGCAGCTTCAACTTGATGTTCTTCTCTTGGCGTAAATGTTGGAAAAAGTGGCCTAGAGGCTAATCCTCTAGACGTGGCGTCATGCTGGCCAATGGTTCTATCTCTCCCACTGCCATTGTTCTCATTAACTCCGCTATTTTCATCGTTAGAGTTGTTTTGATTATGGGGCGGATTGTTTGCAGCCTGCTGATCCATTCTTGCAAGTAAGCGGCCTAGCATGTCAATCATTCCGTCAAACTTTTTTACCATTTTGTCTTCTCCCTCATCCGTAGGCTGTTCGTTATTGTCTGCCATCTCTTCAACTGCTTTACCTCTGTCAGCTGTTTTCCCTGTATCTCTGAGTGCCTCAGAAAAAGTATCTGCCTCTGGTGTGCACGAAAACTGATATGGCGGATTTCCCGCCTGACTTTTGGTGTAGTATCTGTGGGCTCTGTCACTCATCTGTAACTGAACTCAACTTGAACACAGGTTTGCAAAATCATGGCTCTGATACCACTGAAATATGCCGGCCAATTTTTTCATTTTATTACACAGCTAAATTCACCCATTAGCATTAGTGTAAATATAAACTAGCTGAATGTAACCCTCTCCTCTGATCAACCCAGATCCCAATGCGGGCAAGGTTGAGAGCATACACGAAAGGGGGTTGTTAGAAATCGAAACTTGCTGAAGAAGTACAGAAAGGGAGAAACAATCACTCAACCACTTATTCAGTAGGAGGATTGAAAATGGAAATACAATACTGAAAGAAGTATGCAACTCGACCACTTGTTCAACGGGAGCATGTTGATGACTCAGCCGATCAGCAAATGATGAAAATGCATTACATTAATCAAATAGGTGGCAAGCCGACCTCTTCCAGATGATAGGGAACCCTAATTTCTGCTTCCGAGTAGTCTACGGGTCACCAAGATAGACTAACGGCCAACTGTCAGATCACTGTTGAGAAGGGGACATTACATTGGGGTTTGGATTTCGAGAGGAACTTAGAATCTTGGAACTTTGCCTTGGGGGTTTCGGGTTTTGGGAAGAACTTGGAACCTTGAAACTTTGCCTTGGGGTTTTCAAGGTTTCAGAGGAACTTGGAACCTTGGATGTGCACACTTGGTCCTTGTTGGAGTTTGGGTTCTGAGAGGAACTTAGAACCTTGGAACTTTGCCTTGGTGGTTTTGTGCACACTTGGTCCCTGTTGAGGTTTGGTTTTTTGGGGGAGCTTGGAACCTTGTATGTGCAACTTAGTCCTTGTTAGGGTTTAGGTTCCAAGAGGAACTTGGAAGCTTGGTACTTTGGCTTGGGGGTTTCAGGTTTCAGGAGGAACTTGGAACAAGGTGCCAAGTCCTCTTGGTGGTCTAGAGTCCCACCAAAGAAAGATAACCATGGTACACATTGGAGTCCAAAGATGAATAATTTGAAACATAAGTTAAAACATGATCACCCAACAACCATAAACCCAAGACCTTGTATTATGTCACGTTTGTGGGGATGTGGGAACTCATAGGAACTAGGGAAGCAGGGATAAATTCGAATGCCCTTGAAATTTCTAAAATCCCAAAAGGTCTAAAATCACCTAAGGAAATGCCATATCATTGGGCATTGAATAGAAAGTACTCCATTAACACATTGTACTAAGGGATTTTAAATAACATTATTTTGATTGAACACAGTTAAACAACATTTCAATATAAAGGACCCAACTAGAGATTTCACAGATTGGTTGTCAATGGTGGGTGAGATAGGGTCAAATGGACACCATAGGAGTAGAACAAATAGAAATGAGACACATTAAAATGGGGTGCGAACAAATTGCACAATGTCCACTTACTTATTTACAATCTTTACAATGTTCTTCTAGGTTGACATTTGAGTATGCAATACAAACTAAATAAAAGCCTATATATTTTTTGGTTTTCTCCTGCTAACCCATGGTATGATGAGGATTGCAAAGCAGCAAAAGGATTGGTTAAAAAGAATATGTCAAACAAAGAAAGTAAAGTAAACTACGAGAAGTTGGTAAAATCTAAAATAGAAATCTATGTGAATGTAAGAAGAAAGGAGTTAATTTCTCTGGGTAAACACAATCCCAAAAGCTTTTGAAGAGAGCTGCAGCAAAAAAAGAGTTAGTTAGAAAGTAATATCACTAGGGAGCAGTGGTTAGAGTATGCAAAGTTCTTGTATGAACGGCCAGTGGAGAAAAGCAAGCCTCCTTTAATTCATGCCTCAAGTGAGCTCTTCTCGGAGGAAGATATTAAGAAAGGTATAAAAAATCTCGCAAGCGGTAAGGCTCAAGACATTGATGGGCTGCAAGCTGAATTTTTAAAGTGAGGTAGTGAGCTCCTCACACCTCACATCAAATACCTCTTTAATAGCATCACTCAAAATGGATTTCCGGCTGAATGGACTACCAATGTGGTCATCCCTTTACATAAAAGTGGAGATATCAATAATCCTTCTAACCATCGTACTATCATGGTCAATCCTCTTCTTGGTAAACTATATGGGAGCATGTTAGAATGTAGAATTAGTAATTGGGCCGAAAAAGAAGGTAAAAGGGCAAAAGGACAGGCTGGTTTCAGGCCAAGGCATTCTACCATAGATCACTGCATCACGCTTAGACACTTCATTGAGAAAGTTCGGGACACTCAAGGGGGGTGAAGCTTTTTGTTGTTTCGTTGATTTCAAAAAAGCCTTTGACACAGTGCCTAGGATAAACTTTGGAACAAAATGGAGGAACCTGGTATTCCTAATGAACTTAGAGCAGCAGTTCATAAACTCTATGAGAAAGCTAGAGCTAAAATTAGAACAAAAGATAGTATGTTTGAATGCTTTGATAGTGACATTGCGGTCAAGCAGGGTTGTCCCTTTCTCCCACTTTGTTTGGCTTATATTTTGATAAACTTGAAGAATGGTTAAAACAAAATTGATGGAGAGAGTATTCATCTAGCTAGGTATGTGGTGAAGTTACTTTTATACGCGCATGATTTTATCTTAATTGCAAAATTTGTACCTGGTTTGAGAGATCATTTAAAGGCTCTTGAGCTCTTTTGCCAAGAGGTTGGGATGCAACTTAACACCAACAAAACCAAAATCATGATTTTCTCTTTGAAAAGGAAGAAGCAACAGTTTAATTTCATTTTTGAGGGCAGCTCTTTGGAGGTGGTGGAAGAATACAAGTATTTGGGTATTGATTTTCATAATAGGCTCAGTTGGAAGACTTGTAGAGCAAAAATGATTCAAGGTGGTTGGAGGGTGTCTCATTTACTGCAAAACAGATGTAGGAAAGTGGAGTTATTGGATTGGAAAACCAAGAAAACCCTTTTTGGTTTGTTGGTAGTGCCGGTTGTCCTCTATGGTTGTGAGGTTTGGGGGGGTAGCATGTAAAACCACAATTGGAGGGAAGTTTTAAGAATTCAAAGCATTTGATCACTACTAGCATTAAAGTCAAATCTTCGGTTCCGTACGAGATTCTTTTGGCTGAAATTGGTACGTTCTCGTTGGAGGCATTTGCAATCACTCGATTAATAAGTTACTTAAAAAATGTTGAGAACATGGATACACATCACTGGCCCATAATGGTTGTTGGGGAGGAGCTAAACCGTAGAAAGAAGACTTGGATGAAGCAAAATAGCAAGTGGTTGAGCAAATGGAACATTAAACTGCACGAGTGTCCCAACACTAATGTTGAGATAAAAAAGTTTGTGCTAGAAAAATTTAGGTCTATTATGTGGACTAAGCAGGTTGGCTGTAAAAAGACACATTATATCCAGGAGTTCAACACCACGTGGGAGCACGATGAGAAAGACTACCTAAGGGTTGCAATTAAAGGCAAGGCTAGGCTTTTGGTCGCTCAATTAAGAACCGGGTCGCACCATCTTAGATGTGAGACAGGTAGGTGGGTTGTCCCCAAGGAAGCCTGGGAGCAAAGAACTTGTTTTTTTTGCAACAAAGGGGCCGTTAAGAGTAAATGGCACTTCATCATTGAGTGTGCTGCTTATGATGATATCTGTATCCAGTATGAAGACAATTTGAAGGTGGATAATCTAAATGAGCTTTTTAAGGAGACTAGGCTCCTCAAAACTGCTGGTTTCTTGGTCAAGATATATAATAGGAGGGCGAACATGGAAAAGAACTTGAAAATGATTAAAGTTTCGGCACTTGGTCCCATAGGCTGATGGTCTTGCAGACGTCATTAAAAACCATTCATTCATTCATTCAATCTAGAGCACAAGGCAATTTGGTAGATTATGTAATGTCCCCACTCTAGTCAGTTGTTCAGGAGTAGTAGAGTTAGCCTATTTCTTGGACCCTTGTAGGCTGACAGGATCTGGTTAGAGGGTTAGTGACCATTTTGGTGGGTATTGCCATTCCCACTCCTTCACTTCAGTATTGGTTTGAGTATAGGCGTTTGTAGTTCAGTGTTCGCTAGCTTCTGACGGCACGGAGAAATACTGAGTTTGGAGGGAGTTATGAATATTTCTGTGGTTAAGCTAATTATTTAACTTATTGGTTTATTATAAAGTCAAATTTACTTCATAAATGAAATGCCACCTAAATATTTTATAAAGTGATAAATTAAATCACTTAAGTGAAAAAAGCATGCCCAATGTCTTTAAATTCACTTAAGTTATTTATTTGGGCGCCCAACTATGGAAAAGGTATTAAATACATTTAAAATGTATTTTAAAGCAAAAGTGGCATCACTTCTTGAAAGTTGTGCCTTTGAGGAGATATAAGCAAAAAGGTTGCAAGTCGACCTCACTTATGATTATTTGACATTGCAATTTTTATCTTCCCTATGTTTTTGTCTAAGGACAAGGGTTTCAGGAAAATCTTAATTGGAGAGTGACAATTCTTCATTGAATCTGTGATTGTGAGGCTGTGAGATACCAGTTGAATGGTTACCATTGTGGGAGCTTCATTCAAAAGTTCTTCTGTGCTTCATCTGAATTTATGTGTGCATATTTACTAGTTTACAATAAGGGAGAGGGTTTCTTCATCAGGGATGTCATATTCATCAAGTTTTCTAGCTTCCAATAAAGCCACGCCATCTCTCTCAGAAGCCGTACTATTTGCCTTGGAAGTCGTGTTCATCTGAGAAGAGTGTTTGAAACCAGAGGTTAAAACGCCTCCTTTTTTGCCAGTTTCAGGGTTTCATCATTGGCGCCCAACCTATTCAGCTCCATTTCACCAGCTATTGCGTGGGAGAAAGTAGATCTTAGGTTCTGGTGTGCATTCTTGATAGTTCCAACATATCTTGCCTGGCATGCACCAATCTTTGTTATTTAATTATTTTGGAGGTTTCCGGGTACGTTGTTTGTATGTAATCCCTTTGTATGAATTGCCAGAACTTAAATAGTATTGCAGTTGCTCAAGAAATTCTTGTATTTCAGTATTATTTCCATTTTTATGCTTGGCGCCCCTTCTACTTTTGTTTAGAATTCTTCTTAAAAACAATCAAAACATAAAAAGATAAGCATAAAACTACAGGGATTGAGTTAGAGCCTGTTGGGCTCATCACAGATTAGCACTAGATAAGAGATTTTTGGGCTTTTTAATTGAAATAAATTTTTACCTCTACATGTTTGCATTGTGAGTTAAATGTGGAAACTAAACAATACAAATACATTTATATATTTAATAGACTAATAGATAAAAACATAATTGGTTTGGTAAAGTAAATAAATGACTCAGTAGAAGGCTTTGATATCCAACTTTTGAAAGACTTGCAAATTTAATAGAAGCTATTTCATACACCTAAGCGCACAACAAAATATCTCAATAGACATTTGGAAGCAAGATAATTTTAATAAATTCTATGGAGCAAATAATTATTGAATTTTGAATTAATAATCACAAAAATTCGGTGATTAACAATTTCAACAATATGCAGCTTTGATAATTACCATTACAAATCTAAGTGCAAAGTGACATTTATATTGTCTTATAAAGCTATTATGTGAAAATAAATAAAACACTAACTAGTACTTCTACTCTAAGAATAATCGACTGCATGAAATACAATTTTAATTACAAAATTCTATCTTCTAATACTAAAACTAAAACAATGCAACCTCCAATTAAGTTGTAGATTTAATTTATTACAAACTATGACTTAATGCTTACATCTCTTGTATGGAAAATATCTAAAGATTGATGATCTAAAAATAGTTGACTCTAGGCTATAAGTAGTAAACACCAAAAAAAGCATGGGCTTCTTGTGCTAAAAATAGCGTAGACAATAAATAATTCCAAATATAAATAGCAAATATTAAAATATGCTCTTCTCTTTGAAAATAGCGTGAGCTGTTTTTAGTTTAGGCTAAAGACAAAATTCTAGATAGGCAATTCTAGATGATCTTGATGATTTTGCAGCTTTTCCTCTAATCATGGCTAATCCTTTGAAAAACCTTGAAAATCTACTTTGACATTTTGAATCTATTTGATAGGCACACACTTTCGATTTACCCATGCATCAATACACTATGAAACATATTTTCAACTTGCATTTTTGATATTCTTTTTATAGGTGTGCACTTCATCACTAGGTACAAACTTAATAACTATGAATTTTTAGTATCTCCTTTATATAGGTGTGCCCCTTTGCCCATACACACACCTAACAATGGGGTTTTAAAAATTTGAAGTGAGCTAAAAATTTTCTTCGTTAAGATGTGAACCTGCTCCCCAACATGCACTTGATAATTGGATTTGAAAGTTCTCTTAGTGAGGTGTGCAACACAAGCCCTCATGTGCACTTGTACATTGGTTTTGAGTCTTTGCATTTAACATATGAGGTTTTTCCCTTTGGCACATGCCTAATAACTAGGTTTCTTGATCATTGAATTTTTCCTTTATTGAGGTGCGCCCTTGCCCCCAGACACACTTACACATTGAGCATTGAATTTTCAAAATGAACTTGCCTCCTTTATGAGGTGTGTCCCCTAAATCAAATGCATGCCTAACAATTGATGACATTTTTTGACGAAAAATACTCTCATAGGTCCGTGCTTGTCTCCATGAACACACTTGACAATGGGTTTCTGCAAACCAATCTTTTTTTCCCTTTATGAAGTGTACCCTTAGTCTCAAGTGAACACCTATACCATGTTTTTCTCTTGGCTTCATGTTTTACTTTCAATCTCAAAGGGCTGCAAAACTTAGGGAAATAAGCCTTGATCACATGTGGAGATTTGTTGTCACATTTTTGGTCACATGTGGAGATTCTGGTTGAGATTCATGTACAAATGCATGACAACCTATGAGGAATTAATGGACATAGGAAGACCACAAACACAGAGATCGGTGCCTTAGCTTGCCGTGCCCTTTCTTCATCAAATTTGACTTGAACAGCCATCTCAACCAGAATCTCCACATGTCCACAAGGCTTGGGCACTTTCAGGCAACGCTCATGTCACTCAGTTCCAAATTGTTGAAGAGTGTTTACAAGCTCTTACAGAAAAAAGAAAATTCTTCTCCTTCTCTCAAAAGATTTATCTAGAAAAGAGAAAAGAGAAAAAGAGGGCAGATTCCCAACCTCTGAGGCACGCTCATAGGTTATGGCGTTGATGTAAAAGTCATGATCCCTTATTCATATATTATAATCTTTTCTCCAAAAATATATTGATTACTTTTTATTAGTACAAGAAATTGAGTGGAGCTTAACTGAAAAGAGAAAAATTAATAAGATAATCAATCACACCTTCTAGCTAATGCTAAAAATGTCCTATGTAATTGAGACATTTCAGGTATGCCTAAAATAGCGAAAAATAAGAAAACTAATCATAAATTACAAACTGGGGTTGGTATTAATTCTAGGTCGCTGATGATACACTTCTAAGATTGGCTGAGGCTTAAACGATCGTCTCTATTCAAGTTGTTTAGGTGCTTTTCAATTCAACTGTCTTCCTCAGCTGATACTTTTGTGTCGTGATACTCCATTGGAAGGATATTTGAGCCTGTTGAGGTTTTGATGGACATGTGGTGCTCAATGGAAGAAGAGTGCTTTGAGATAGTGGTCTTTCCCAACCTGTTGTGTTCAAGATCCAGAAAATGTTCGCTAATCTTTGTTTGAATAGATCTTCTTGATTCATCAATATATGTTTACACGGATGGAGTGAGGTGGATTTCACTATTGTGTTTGAGCCTGAAGTGAATTGTGTTTTATCAGCTTTAGATTGCTATTAGGAAAACAAATTACCCTCACCTTTTTCTTTTTAACATTTTAGTGAGTTTATTAGAGATCCTTTGAGTGCATGGTAAGAATGCTTGTGCTGTTGATGATTTGGATTGCAGCTTGTAATCTGGAAGGCTTTGTAAATCTGTTCTCTTTTGTAACCGTTCCTCTTGGAAACTATGGTAGGGTGTTCCTTATGTTGTTGAAGATATTGTCATCTCAAATGATGGAGAATTCTTTTCCTGCATATCACCTTTAGTGTCATCAAGTTTGTGATGTCTTCTTTTACTCACTGTTAGAAAAATGCAATTTGTATAGTTTTACTTTATTTTTGTTTGGTTTTTAAAAATATTGTCAGGACAAATATTTTCTCGATGACTGAAAGAAAGGTAAGTTTCAAGGAACTGGTCACAGTTAATAATAAATATCACTGCATACATATATTTGTTTAAGCATATATAATCTTTCTAATTGCTAGACATGTGTTACAATGCTACTTTAATGAGGAAGTGAACTGAGTTATATTGTAACTTGGAATTGGAGATTTCATATCTAGTTGACATTATCATATTAGGGCCCTTACAAAATCTCTTTACTGTTTATTTAGATACAATCACAGATTGACATGATAAATACTACATATGATGAAGATGCAGCAAAGGATGAAAAATCTGGAGTGACTACCCACAAAGAATTTATTTATAAAGAACACCTCTCAGGTGCACTCAGATATCAAATTTTCCTTTTTATTTCAAATTCATTATTTCATAATTTTATTGAGCTGTTTATCTTTATTAGAAGTTGAATTCTATGTGATACTGACTAGTTTAGCTGGTCAAAGCAGCAAATGCAATTGAAGAGGGCATCACAAGTGGTGCTCTTTTTCTTGGTATTTATCATGCCAGAAAGCAAACACCTGATGAAGGATTTGTTCGTCCTAGGTATTGCAGTATTTAACATGATAATGTATAATAGCTGGGAGTATAGATTCATTATATGCTTTGTCATTTAGATATTTCCAGGATCTTTACGATTGGAGTATTTGCATTAATTCTGGTAGAATGTAAAATTTATGTTTTTTTCGTCTTATCTGAGGAGCTTCTTCCTATGATGTTGCATGAAGCAATAAGGGCGAGGCATCTCTGCTTGAGATTTTAGTTCCTGGTCGAAAGCTACAAAACAGAGCATTGCATGGAGACCAAGTTGCTGTATGTTCCCTTTTATTTCCTATCAAGAAGGTCCTTTATTGTGTTCATGATGTTTAGGTTCTTTTAGCTGTAAATCATGAGTAATTGATTATAAGACAAGAGCCATATGTTTTTGTTGAACTGACTACTTTTCAAAATTCAGCTCTTCCACCTGTACACTTAATGTAGAAATTGTGAAGAAATACAGATAAATGAATCAGAATATTCATCTGCAGAAAATACATGTAGCATAGTTTTGAAATTCGCGACTTGGCAAAACTTGGCAAACCCAGTTTTCACTCAGATTTGGTGACTTGGCAAAAACTCAACAAACCTTGGCAAATTTGAAAAAAAATCAGTGTACCCCGGGGATGCATCGCCCCCCTAAATGCCGAGCGTTCCCGGAACGGGGATGTCCCTGGGACATGGGGACGGTGTTCCCAAGTCCCCAGCAGCACCACTAATTTTTCCACTCGCCGCCGGGGACGTCTTGGCATTCCTGGGACGCTGAGGGGGACGCCTGTGCGTCCCTCAAGCGTCCCGGGGATGCCCAGGTGTCCCCCGCGGCGGCAACTTCAAGCACATGTTTAAAAAAACAATAACACATTTTTTTTATTATTTCTTTGGTTCTATTCGAACCCTAATGGTATGTGGGGCCCATCTATGGTCTTCCATGCCTTCAAAAGGCCCTCCAAGCTTCATTTGTATTCACATTTTCATTTCTAATTGTTTGCTACAGCAAGAAGAAGAAGAGTGAAGAGCTGAGAAAAGATTGATTGGAGAAAACTTCAATGTTCATTGTTCAATGTTCAATGTTCAATGTTCAAGCATTTACTATTTAGTATTTTAATTTGGCATTTGCAATTTTGCTATTTTGCTTCTTAATAGTCTTATACATCTTTTCATAACTAGCATTTTAAGTACCATATGTATAGTATATAGTATATACATCCCCGTTCCCCCGCCCTCCCCAAAGTGAGGCCCCTTTGTCCCCCTATCCCGGAAACCTGTCCCCCCGTTCCGGCATCCCCCTGTCCTCTATGGTGGTGTAACTATGAATTTTTTTTTTTTTAATAGATCATAAATATGATGCAATATAATAACCTCCAAAACTGTTAACTCTGACCTTTATGGCATAATATACTATTTACTTAAACTCATATCTTGATTTATTGGGTAACCATTCACATCTCTCTTTTTCTTTGTGTCATACCCTCCTTGACTTTACTTCTACCGACCACCTCCTTGTTACCAATTTTTGTGTGGCTTGCGGTTTGTCGGTTTCTGTATCACTGGTTTCATGACCAGCACTGGCCATTCTTTCTCAATCATATTTTTCAATTTATGTGGATGTGTCATGATCCCGGAATTACACAAACGATGAGAACAAACATAATGTAAGGGGATAATGTCATGTCCCTGAAATTGTAACACTAAAAATATAAAGTATCCAAAAGCAAGTAAATAAATAAAACAAGTATTAAAAATATATGAATTTTATTATAATTATAATTATCAAAGATAACATTATAATTATAATTATCGAATATAACATCATAAATATAAATACTAACAACTGTATATTTATTTTTTTAATTTTAATTTTAATTTTTTATTTTTAACTAACAATTGTATTTATAATCATTATAAATGAAATATAAAAATCTTAAATACCCAATACTAATAAAGATAAATATAATTCTTTATATTATCATAAACCTTTAAAATCGTACAAGACAATAAGGAGTGATTAGGATGAAATAAAGGAGGCAACGTGTGACGCCAAGAGAAGTGATCTGTCTCTAAAATGACATGACTCTCCCAGCCAAGCCAATAATAAATAGAGGCTCCTTTGAAAACACAAAGGGGAGACTACATTGGGGACTGTATAAGACAAAACAGCGAATCAAACTAAATATAAATGAAAGCCCGACAGACAGGCAGGAAGCTCCCGAAAGAGTAAGACAAGGTAATACGTCTCATTTGGAAAAGACAAAACATTGGTACATTTCAAATTTATGAATTGGGAAACAATTAAAGAAGACCAAGTGCATGGAAAGGAGGATCGTGGCCTTCTCAGCTAAGAAGCGGACGTCTGGGTGCAACTTATATAGGACGATTTCTTCTAATAGAGTTGATTGCTACAACTTGGCATATATAATCAGGAGTTTGCATATCATAGCACTATCTTGTGAGTCTCAGTTTGCTTGTAAGGCATTGCTTATAGTGAGTAATCAGATTAGAATTGCAATCAGTCCTGGATCAATACAATATTAAAGGAGTTTGGACTGCATTAGAAGTGTTTGATAAAGTGCCTGATTGTTGTGGCATCATAATTGCATTGGTTTCAGTCATAAAGAAGTTTGGACTGCATTAGAAGTGTTTGATAAAGTGCCTGATTGTTGTGGCATCATAATTGCATTGGTTTCAGTCATAAAGAAGTTTAGAGTTAGTATGCCAAGTGTTTGCTAAATGGTCTCTTGGCTGTAGCTGAATAGTTAGTTCATGTGCATTCATTCCATAGTCTTGGGAAGTCTGAGGGTACCTGGCACTGCATCTTATTTGCATTTTACAGCCATTGGCATCTTCAGTACTCATGCATATTTCATCATCGAATAGGAAAAGAAAAAGAAACGACATTGACCAGTAGAAAAAGATTGCAAGCTAAAACTGTTTGACGAAATACCTAGCAGCAAAAACTGAAAATTTATATCAGAATCAGCAAGGCACATTACAGGATGTTCTTTCATTTTGTGCCCCTTCGCACGCCATATCAAAATTGACTACCTTGACAATTTGCATGTGTGTGTACCTCCTTTGCAATATGTTGTGCACAACAGTTCCTTCTTATGTCTTTTTCATGAGTTCTTTGAACATTCTTATGTAGTCTTTGCTTAGTAAATCATCCTTTGTTTGACCTGTGTTATATATAATTTCTGTTGCTATATCATTATCATCATCAAGCAATTCAAATTCTTTCTTTAAGGGACTTCTTTCTTCAACATCTTCAATTGTTTCATGTCATTCTTGTCCTGTCTATGTGCTACTCATTCACAATACCTTGGAAGGTTGCAAGAAGTGATTTGTACTGATGTCCTTGATCATTGTCCTCATGTCTGCTTTCGAGAATGTAACACATGTTAGAATTTATTCATTTTATTCCATTATGTTATTCTGAAATAGAACTACTTTTTGCATGTGCCATAGGCTTTGATAACTTCCACTGGCAGCAAAATATTTTTTATCAACACTGAAAGATTTTTGGATTAGGTTCATTTTACCCTGTGGCACAAGAAACCAACATGTAATAAGTAGCCAGGTCTTGCACCATTTCTGCTCTGATTAAGAATTGATGATGTGCAAACTCATAATATAATAGCCTTTTCTAAAACCTTGTATTGATCTAAATGCATTTGTCTTTTAGGACTTAAATGCATAATATTAACTTATTAAGCATCTATACTAAGAGTGTGTTATTGTACAATTTCAGGTTCGTGTTATCTCATCAGGAAATGCAGAAAAGCAGAAATTTATGCAGCCAGACTATGGGTCTACTGTTGGGGATATAGTCTC
The DNA here is from genome assembly GCA_007115665.2 of Sequoiadendron giganteum. Classification (NCBI taxonomy): domain Eukaryota; kingdom Viridiplantae; phylum Streptophyta; class Pinopsida; order Cupressales; family Cupressaceae; genus Sequoiadendron; species Sequoiadendron giganteum. The sequence continues at coordinate 211,399,136 of CM021107.1, read as the reverse complement.
CAATGATAATAATGACAATACTGGCTATGGATTTCAAGAAAGTCTTAATGTAGTTGATGATGAGGAAGGAGGTGAAGACCTTTCATCCACTAAGAGGCATGGTGTAATAATGGGTGAAATTGTTGGAATTGTACAGAGGGCACAAAGAGATTATGTGGCATGCTTGGTTGAAACTGAAGAGTCAGCCGCTTTGCAATTGAGCTCTAGACGGTATGTGCTTTCTTTTGTTTTTGAGGGTTCTTAGTAAAGCACTTCTCTTTCCTTCCTGTTGCCACTGAAATCTAAAGAAAGAAACTTAGAATGAGTGTACAAGACTCAACATTTTGATGAGAAACAGTGTTCAATGATCATTGTTTGTTTGGATGGACTTCTCTTGTATCATATATCCATTGTTTTTTCATTGTTAAAACTATGCAATTTAGCTTTTCCCTTATTTTTGTTATCATTCAGTTTTATTTAGTTATGTTTATGTACAACTGTGACAAAATTGGATATTATTATGGTATAAAAGGGTGCTATCCATCACCATCAGCAGTAAGTATTTTGGATGAAAATGGTATAAATGGGGATAAAAACATTTCGAGAATATGGATTTTCTTTGAATGTTGGCTTCTGTAGTAATTGCTCATTCACAAATTTTCCAGGTTTTCTGGGCTGTTTATGTGATCTTCATTCTTGTTCCATGTCAAATTGGGTTAAGTTTGAGATAATGTGTCACTTCCAAGGATCTTAAGGTAGCATCAAATGTTTGATAACAAAGGAAGGGTCTGGATCAGATTATTCATCCAAGAAAGTTTAATTCAGATATTTTCTTGTTATTCAATCTCTCTAATCTCCTTGTGATCAATCATATCGAGTTTAGACATTATTTGGGAAAATGTGGGCCCACCTAAATAATTCTTAAGTCCTGATGTTCCCTGGCACCACTCAAAGGAACTTGCATTGGAATCTATTCATGTTTCATCTTTTGTAGTTTAGTAGTAGTCCATCTACAAGAAATATAGATTTTGATGAATTTGTTATGATAGTCTCTTTCAACAAATTGTTGAAATCATCAAGCTTCTTGTAAGACCAAAGGAGAATGAGTGTTGTCTAATCTTCGTGCAATATTAGCTACCTCACATATAATATGTGCCATCAGTTCCAAATCTTGAACATATTGCAGTAGGACATGGCTTCGAGAGTTGAACGGAAATACCCTCTTCCTCACTTTGTGGTGGGCTATGTGGCTTAGGTGATACATTTTCATCATGCAACTATTGAGGGCTTCCTTTTGGATGAAGAGTAGGAAGTTCCTGAGTATATTTTTTGTTTGTTGCTCATTTCATGCGTAGGGCTCAAAGAAGGATACTCCATGATATCAATAGGAGCCTCAATAAGACCAACCAATTGTTTATATCATAGTTGGCAGACTTTGATTGAGCAAAAATTTGGCAGACCCAAAATTTATGACTTGGAACAAACTCAACTTAAAAAATTGGTTAGATTTATTTAAGAACACATTTTTTGGTGTAAAATTCAATTACAAAAAGTATCAATGAGTCCATATATGAGTACACAAGTTTTTTCTATTAAATTTTGATTCATTTGAATACAAATTGAGTACAAAATTGCATCATCATGCAAAATCCTGATACAATAGTTAGCTGAAGACTAGTATGAATTTATGATGATTGGCTTTGAAAATGATCGTCATAATTTTTAAAATATTACAAGTTATATCCAAGAACCCCTTCAAATGTGTCAAGTTCTTTGGAGGTGGCCAATCCAAGATTGCCTTGATCTTCTTAGGATCAACTCTCACTCCCTCAGAGCTGATTATGTGACCATGATAGAGGAGCTCTATCATTCCAAATTCACATTTGGACTCTTTGGCAAACAAACATTCTGATTCTAGGATGCTAAGCACTTCCTCCAAATGCTTAAGGTGCTCTTCCCATGATTTACTGAAAATGCGAATGTCATTAAAGAATATCAGTATAAACTCCCTCAATTGCAAAATTCGGTTCTGATGTACCCAAAATGAAAATTTTGGCATTTTGCTTAAATTGAGCTAAACAATGTAAAAATGCCGTCAAAAGTATGTTTTAGGTCAAAACAAACATGAAGTCTTTGTGGGTTTCTATCAAGGAACCTATGGTTAAAATTCTGAAAAATCTGAAAATTAGGGTTTTATGCCCCTATTTTTAGGGAAACCCTTAAAAATAGGACCTTCTCGAAAATGATTGAAAATAATTCTGATAGGGTTAATTGACTTCACGATCACACTGATCAAGTCAAAATTATCAAAAGACATGTTTTACTCTGGTGGGTCTATTCCCGTTTTTCAGGAACAAAGTTAGGAGCTCCGCAACCATTAATGGCAGATTGGCCAGTACCAGGTGCTGAAAGCTAAACCTCAAAAGCTCCAACAAAGAAGCCATGGCAGAAAAGGTCAAAAAGATGCTGTTATAGAGAGGGAGTTTCTCAAAATGAAAAAGGCCAAAGTTTGGCTAACTCTGGAAGGTGCATGTTTTGCTACCAAGGCAAAACACAGTCTACAGTTGAAAAAGGCGCCCCTCTTGAAGAAAGGCGCCCTTGGATCTTAGAGGGCAAATGTAATCATTTCACATCTTCAGATTAGTCCTCCTTTTCACTTTCGTGCTGGCCCGACAACAAAACAATCAACAAGATCATTTGATTCAGGGATCATTGGCCAATCGTCAGCGAAGTATGGAGAATCTATAAACAATGAAGATGCCAAATCAGAGAGCTTCAAGCTAGAAGCGCCCTTGCTGGCCAGGGGCGCCCCTCAGTTCAAGGTATCAGATGAATCCATCAGCAAAAGCTCCATACATGACATCTTTTCAGCTTCCTCCCAGCTACGTGATCAATCTGACAGCAAGTTCACTGGACACACCAAACGATCACACGTTGAGATCAAGCAGTAAAAGCCAAAATTGGAGACTGAAAGGACAAGCCAAAAATTGGTTAAGGACAGAGGAAAAGCGCCCCTCTTGGAGAAAGGCGCCCTTTCTTTAAGGCATGCAGATGCAGCCTGAATGCTTACTGCTCTCCAGAACAACCTTCTCAGCTATGATCAATCTCGACAACGAGACTGTCAACAAAAAGATCCGACAACTGAATCATCCAACGATGAAGATCAAAGCAGATAGTTTCAACATAAATAAAATCAGTCAACAAAGCTACCAGCAGGGGCGCCCTTGAGTTTGAAGGACATAAACTCACTGTCATCAACTGAGAAGTCAGTAATCTTGAGCAGGACCGAGTTGGCTACCTGATGCATCGTCAAGCAGAGTCATCCGACTCATCCATCAATGGGAACGTCATCTCAAAGCACAGAGGGTCTGAAAAGGCCAAAACGAAGAACAGTCAATGAAAATTGACTAAGGCACAGCCATAAGGTGCCCCTCTTGAAGAAAGGCGCCCTTCATTCTGAAGGCTCAAACTCAGTTTTCTTAGTTAATCTCTGCCAGGTATATCTTGTCAAGTTGATCCCATCTCAACAATGGATCCGTCAGCAACTGCCAAAGATCAATTGAGCAGCCAGGATCGAAGATCAAACAGAGGCACTTCAGCCTGCAAAAATGATCAAAACTCCAAAAGGGACGCCTAAGAAAGTCAAAAACAAATGTTGACTTGAGTTAACAAATTTTGGAGGCAAAAAGAGGCCAAACACTCCACAATCAGTGGAAATCACCTTTTTGAACTCCAAATTAGGCTCAATCATGAGTTGGATGCCCAATTGATGCTTGCAACTCCAAATTGACATATCAAAGCATCTAGGCATCCATTATTCATTATTTCTTTGCAGGTTGAGGAGCTCAAGAACGGATATTTTTTTTCTCCAACATTTTTGAAGATCTGACAGAGGGGTTTTCACCGTTCTTCATATTTTTGAAGATCTGTTGCACAGAGGGACTATTTATTAGAGTTTGCATCAAAAGGCATAATTCTTCTAGATTGACAGCCGATAACTTCCAATCCACCTTCTCTCTACTTCCTCTATTTCTGTCTAAAATTCTTGCATGTCCGAGAAAACGACAGATAATCACAGATTTGGCCAACTGGGTATGATCAGCACAACTTTTTCAACAAAACCCACATGTTAGATTTTTCTAGAAAAAGTAGTCTGCTGCCCCTATTTTTTAGGGTTTCCAGAAAAAGTCATAATTTTGAAAAACAGACAAACTGGGTTTGTCTAGCTCTGAAGCACGAACAAAACCCATGTGCTGGATTTTTTCGAGAAAAATCACTTTCTGGTGCCTCGTTGCCTCTGCCACCGAAGGGCTCTTGCATGTCATAGAAAAACACGTTTTTTCGAATTTCTAACGATCTGGATTTGTTTAGAGATTTATTCTCAACAAAACCCATGTCTCAGAATTTTTCGTAAAAATTACCCCCAGTGAGGCTATTTTTAGCAGTTCTAGAAAAAGTTGTCCAAGCAGCATCGTGTGCACAATCAATCTTCAAGGTTTTCAGAATGTAATTCTCCCAAGACGAATACAAGACCAAAATGGTCTTACTCCATGATTTTCTGAAAACGATTGACACCGATCTGCGTCGGGCACACCCAGATGGTCAATCTAGATAGATTGACAAGCATAGACACAAGTCCACAGGTTCCATAATGGTTTCACCTTGTATATCTAATCGCCTTCCAAGGCCAGTTTAGAGGATCGTAACTGTTGGAATTTTACACATGCAGCAAGTTCATGTGCGTTTCTCACGGTTGGAGTGATTGTGGTCAAACTTTGCGGTTTCATTATCAAGCTTCACGGTTTCATCATACGACAGTCTTCCATTGAGAAAGATCAAGGAAAACGTCAAAGCTGCAAAAGAACGCGGAAGGTAGTCATTCCCAACACAGAGCCACCATCGGTTAATACTACACTACCTTCCACGTCAAAGTGGAAACACAGACAAAAAGAAAAGGAGTAACCCTCCTAAGGGAAGCAAAATGAAGGAGATGCATACATCAAGTTGCTGACAAGCGATAAGCTGACAATTGACAAACTTGTAACGGTCTCCGTATGAAGAAGTCAACGAATGAACAAAAGCATCGTTGACCAATGGTGATGAGGTGTCAAACACCTCAAGAAGGACGTCCTACCCTCCAAAGTAGCAATAAATATGACTGAAGTCAACTTGATGCCCCTTTCCAAGTTGACTCCAGATCTCCACAGATCATGCATGTCAGATCCCACTGATCTAGGATGTCTAATTGACTCCCACGATTTGTGGATCTCAGATCTCCTTTAAAGGTGGATGTCTATTTTGGAGACACATATAATTTTAGTTCACTTTTAGTTAGGTGTCAGTCAACTGAGGTAGACTCCCAGTTTGACTTTTGTTTAGTTTCAGTTAACTGAAGTAGATTTCCAGTTAATTGCTTGCTCACCTACTTTTAGACATTGGAATAAATCTTGCTGATTGGCAAGAACTGTTTGTTAACTCAAGGAGATTTTAGGGTTACCTACTCCTTTGAGTCTCTATAAATAAGAGCCTTAGGCTCATTATTTGTTTAACCTTTATTTGCTAAGCAAAATTGCTGCGCCATTGTTGCCAGAGTTAGCTTGTTTATATCTGTTCACTCTTGGATGAGAGTTCGTTGGTTGATCGTGATTGTGCATGATTTCGTGCCTTTGCTGTCCCGACCTTTGTAATTCTTTGGAGAAAGCTTGAAGAAATAAATCAAATGGCGCATTCTTGCTTGATCTAAATACTTGAGTCTATTCAAGGTCTTGATTTCAAATAGTGCATTGTTTCAATCTCCTCCTTGGACAGGTGTCGTCACCTCCTTGGATATTTTGTTATCGATCATTATCATATGATGTTGTTTAATGATTTGTCTTGCAGCCTACACTTTGGACAGGTGTCGTCACCTCCTTGGGAATCCTGTTAGACAGGCCATCGTTCCTTGTTGTTTCCAGTGAGTTGTTTCCAAGCCTACACCTCGGACAGGGGTTCCTCCTCCTTGGCAAGTCTCAGATCCAGTTTACCGTAAAAGAGTGTTCACTTGTATCGACCCTTATCTTGGTATATATCCGAGAGTTCAGAGCCTTGGCCATATTCCATTGACACAAAGGATTCAAGTGATCCAACCCATCCATTTCGCTCCTACGCCTTCATGCTCTGTTTATCTTGAGGAGGTAGGATAGTCTAGAAGCTAGTTAGTTGTAGTTAAGATCTGCGGAAACCAGAGAAAAAGCTTAGCTACGGCGCATTGTGTTTATGCACCCTTGTGTCCTGCCGCTGAGTAAAAAAGATAGGAACCTTAGTACGCCCCTTTTTTACATTAGAAAATCAGCAAAGAGAGATCTTCCTCTCTATAATCCGAAGAGCATGTACTAACACACTTGCAATAGCTGTCCGTTTCCAATAAGCACTCCAGAGGTGCTAATTGAAACACCAATAGGTTCATGCAAGACTGGAATGTAGCAGGAGCATTAGTCAACCCAAATGGCATGACTAAGAACTCAAAGTGTCCATAGTGACATCGAAATGCTGTCTTCTCAACATTTGATCCTCTCACGGGAATCTGATAGTAGCCCGATCTAAGATCAATCTTCTAAAAGAACTTGACTCCATGTAGCTCATGAATGAGCTCATCTATCTTGGGGATGGGGTACCGGTTTTTGATTGTCTTTTGATTCAATGCATTGTAGTCCACACACATGCGAATGGTACCATCTTTTTTCTTCACAAGCACAATTGTTGAAGCAAAAGGGATTTTGCTTGGGCGAATGAAACCCATCTCTAAGAGTTCCCTAATGGCCTTTTGAATCTCATCTTTCTACTTCTTAGGATACCGGTAAGGGGTTCTGATAACTAGTTTGGCCCCTTCTTCAAGTTCTTTGACATGCACAGTTCCTCTTTCAGGAGGTCTCTCAGGAGGTAAGCTACTAAAGACCTTGCTCTTCTTGGTGATCAATGACTGAATACCGGGTGGATAGTGTCTCTTTTCTTCAACTGGATCAACTGGTAGGATCATACACTCCGCTGCCCACTCAACTTGATCATGGAGAATCAGCCTTTCGATTCTTTTGGAAGACACAATTCGTGGGCCTCCATTTGACATTCCTTTTAGCACCACCTTCTTTCCATCTGATTGAAACCTTAACTCCATTGTTTGCAGATTTAGAGAGATCTCTCCAAGAGATTACAACCATTGAATTCCAAGCATTGCATTAGTATCTCCTATGCCAACAACATAGAAGTCATCTTTGACTTCATAGTTACCCAATTGCATAGACAAGTTAGAAATCTTTCGATTGCAAGAGATATAAAAGCCATCAGCTACCATGACTTTAAACCCTTCAAATTCTTCAGTTTTGAGTCCTCTTTTTGCAACCACACCTTCATCAATGAAATTACGTGTTGCTCCAGTATCAATCAAAGCAACGATTCGCTGCCCTCCAAGCACACCACAAACCTTGAAAGATTCGTTCTTTTGAAGACTAGAGAGTTGGGAAAATGTGCCCTCACCTCCTTGCTCTTTATCGGACTCTTTTGGAGCTTTTTCTTCATCGCTTTCCACAAAATTAGACCGCTGTTCTGAATAATCAGATTCTGATCCAAAATCAGAATAGGTCTCCATGTGATTAGAATGACCCCTTCCATAACATCTATGGCCTTTAATCCATGGTTCTTTGCATGTGTAACATTTACCCTCCTTTCTAAGCTTCTCACAAAGCTCATCATCCATCTTAGAAGGAAACCTCTTGGACTGATTTGAAAAATGCTTCTTGTCTTTCTTGTGTGTAAAGGGCTTTGATTGAAATTTAAGCCTAGGAGTAGCCAATTCCATACTTCTTGATTTCTTGATAGCCTCATCAAGACTTGGTGGATCAAATGCTTTAACCCACCCCTTCAAGGGTAACATTAAACCTTTTGAAAACGACACAACAAGCGTTCTTTCAGTGATGTTGGACACCATCACCAAAAGCCTTTGAAAATTTGCAATATATGCATCCAACGAACCATGCTGTTTCAGCTGTGCAAGCTCATGAAACTTTATTTCAAGATCTTTTGTGACAAACCTCTCAATCAGCTTTTTGGTGAACTCTTCATATGTTTGAATGAGGTTATGGCCAAGAGTGACCAAACCATGATACCATCCCTCCAAGTGCAAGGTAGCAAACTTGATGGCATCTTCTTCAAGCATTGATCTTAGTGAAAGGTAGTTGTCAAGCTCTTGAACCGACGACCTTGCCAAACACTTATCACTCCCATCAAAATGGGCCAAGGTCACCTTTCCAAGGGCTTGTTGAAAATCCGTTCTAGGACCCATAGGAGAACGATAGTCAGGTCTTCCGCGTCCTCTTCTTTTCCTTTGGTTCATGTATTGATCAAAGGTCAAGTGTTCTCTGATTTCAGCAGGTAGAGAAGCATATTCCATATAACTTTGCCTTACTTCATCTACCATAGGAACTTCGGCCTCATCTTGAGTCTCCTCCCTTTGAGTGAAGGTAGGAAGAAGTGGTCTAGAGGCTGATCCTCTAGTATTTTTAGCATGTTTCCCAATAGTTCTCTCCCTTGGGTTGATTTTAGAATCACTGTTTTCACCATCATGGTGCTGCTGTGTCAGAGTTATTTGCTGGTTCATTTTAGCAAGCAATTGAGTCATCATGTCCAACATGAAGTCGAATTTTCTCTCAGTTCTAGCATCTCTGTCTTCCTCACGGGCTATTCTCTTATCTCTTTCTGCCATTGTCTCAACTACGGGCTTATGGTTCCTTAGAACCTCTAAAAAAGTCACCTTTTGGAACTGGAGGATTTTGATACTGCTGTCTCTTTTGCTCTTTGTTGTAGTATCTGATATCTCTGTCACTCATCTGACAAACTGAATCACTAAATTTTCATAGGCTGGTAGGAAAACCAACTCTGATACTAGTGTAATATCCCCTTACAATTTTTTTTGATTTTTTTCGACAATCACTTCACCCGTTAGCTTTAGGACATCCAAATAAGCTAGTTGAAAGGAACGCTTCCACTTTCTGATCACCTAGATCCCAATGTGGGCAAGGTGAGAGGATATGGTAGAAAGGGGATCGTTAGCTTGTAAAATTGAATATGTTGGAAAGTACAAAGAAATACGGCTCAGTTGATTAGAAGTAATGCAAATGCAACTTGACCACTTATTCAGCGAGAGTATATTGACGGTTCAGTCGATCAACATGATGATGAATTACAAAGTACTAAAAAGTAAAGCATGAGCGGCTAGCCGACCCCTTCCGCTTGGTCAGCGGGTAGTACAAGAAAGTAAAATGTTGAATAGAAAGATGATGAGTCCTGTCTCTTCCACTAAAAGTGGGAATTACAAAAAGTAAAATTGCAGAAATAAGATGACTGAATCAGTACTACTGATAACGGCCTTACAATTTGATATAATCTGCAAATTACAATGAGTGTTAGGTATCCAATAAGCTCCAATATGAAAGTAGATGATCTCCAAACATCAACCAGCTATTCTACTAAAGGAAACAAGCCAAAACTAAACTTTTAACAATCTGGTATGAAAAAGAAGCAAACAGAAAACTCAAACCAGCAAGCATGAATCACACCAAAATGCTCATAACTCGATGAAGACTCCTCCGAATGACATGAAATCAATTGCAAAGCAGGCCTAGGAGTTAGGCGCCCATGTTCAAGCTCACAAATAGCAGCAAAAGGTCCTCAATAATTGTTGCATGCATTCCAATGCAGGAATAGGAGAGGGGCAGTCTCATTGAGAAGGGCGACCAGCCTTAAAAATCACATGTTTCATCAAAAATTACCAAAACTTGTGGTAATGGGTGCCTAGCATAAAAAAGGAGATTGGAACAATACTCACAACCACTGGAAAATCGAGCAAGGAGCTTGTTGTACCCAAACCAAATTTTTTGCTTCATTAAGGCATTTTGCTTAAAATGGTCTAAACCTTGTCAAAATGATGTCAAAACATAGTTTTTGGGCAAATCAAGTATGGGTTTTGAGTCAGTGTGATGCCACGAAAATACTGGCAAAATTTGAAAAAAATGAAAATTAGGGTTTCTGGACACCTATTTTTAGGTCAAAAACCCTAAAAATTGAAACTTGTTAGAATTGGCTGAAAATTATTTGATTGGTTTATTTTGCTTCACGATCACAATGGTGAAGTCAGAGTTAGTTAAAACTCAGTTTAAGCCTGGTGGGTAGTTTTCATTTTTTTCAAGTGAAAAGTTAGGTTCTTTGAGCTCTTCAATGGCGGATGGCCAAGTACCAGGTGTCGAAAGCTAAGCTCAAAATGCTTCGGTGATGTTTGTATGACGAGTTTTGTCCGAAAAGAGGCTTCGTCTTGGAGGGGATTTTCGACGGAGTGAAAATGCTGAAAAAATGGCTAACTTTGGGCAAAAGCGCACCTATGAGCCAGGGGCGCTCTTGATTCAGGAGGCCTAGATCAACTTTTTACGTTGTGTCTCTTCCCGAAGGACTTCTCCGGAACCCTGTTAGCTTTGCGAGGAGCCAACCAGCCTGTCCAACGGATCAGTATATCACCTGAAACTGGAGATTGAACACAAAACGAGGGAAACTGAAAATGATAGTCTGGATTGAAAAGTGTGCTTCTCAGCTAGGGGCACCCATCTTTTTTAGGCTTTAGATGAGGTTTTCTGATCAAGTGACACCTAGGAGGTTTGTTTCAGTCTTGATTCGGCTTTGCAATGCATCCGTCAGAGGGTGAATTCGAGTCGCTGAGTTGTCATGATTATGAGTCAAACTTGGGATTCCAGACATGATCAGAACTGTCCAGAAATGTCAAAAGCGCCCTTGGACTAACTCTAGAGAAAAAGCTCAACTGTGAGCTAGGGGTGCCTTTGATTCAGGAGGCCTAGATCAACTTTTTACGCGGTGTCTCTTCCAGGACTTCTCCAGAATCCTATTAGCTTTGCGATGAGCTAGCCAACCTGTCCAACGGATCGGTATATCACCTAAAATTGGAGATTGAACGCAAAACGAGGGAAACTGAAAATGACTAAGTCTGGAGTGAAAAGTGCGCCTCTCAGCCAGGGGCGCCCATCTTTTTTAGGCTTCAAATGAGGTTTTATGATCAGGTGACACCTAGGAGGTTTGTTTCAGTCTTGATCTGGCTTCGCAATGCATCCGTTAGAGGGTGAATCCGAGTCGCTGAGTTGTCGTGATTATGAGTCAAACTTGGGGTTCCAGACATGATCAGAACTGTCCAGAAATGTCAAAAGCACCTTGGACTAACTCTGGAGCAAAAGCTCACCTATGAGCTAGGGGGGCCTTTGATTCAGGAGGCCTAGATCAACTTTTTACGCTGTCTCTTCCAGAAGGACTTCTTCGGAATCCTATTAGCTTTGCGATGAGCCAGCCAACCTGTCCAACGGATCGGTATATCACCTGAAACTGGAGATTGAACGCAAAATGAGGGAAACTGAAAATGACTAAGTCTAGAGTGAAAAGTGCGCCTCTCAGCCAGGGGCGCCCATCTTTTTAAGGCTCCAGTTGAGGTTTTCTGATCAGGTGACACCTAGAAGGTTTGTTTCAGTCTTGATCCGGCTTCGCAATGCATTCGTCAGAGGGTGAATCCGAGTCGCTGAGCTGTCATGATTAAGAGTCAAACTTGGGGTTCTAGACATGATCAGAACTGTCCAAAAATGTCAAAAGCGCCCTTGGAGGCCAGGGGCGCCCAAGGTTTTGGAACCTTGAATTCAGTCTTTTTGATGATTGCAAGTGCTCATCCTGTCCGTGTTGGCTCCAACTTTTCGTTGCATATCTCAACTCGGTTAGATGACTTCTCAGCAGCCTGTAGCCGAAGATTTAGTGGATTTTAGCCAGTTTTGAAAATGGCTAAGTTTGGGAGGAAAAGCGCCCTTGGAGGCCAGGGGCGCCCATGTTTTTAAGCTGTCAAACAATGTTTTTACGGGAAGTGCTCTCCAGGAGCTCTTGTTCAGAATCCAGCTAGCTCCGCAGTGAGCCAGTCAGCTAGTTCTGAGGTTTTGCCGAACACCGGAAATCACAAAGTGAGGTAAGGTCAGAATCACTGTGAAAAGGTCAGAATCACAAAGTGAAGTAAGCCTCCAGGGGCGCCCTTCATTTTGAGGCCTCAAATGGATGAATTAGGGTTTGTCACCTCAAGGAATCTTTTTGTCAGATTTGATCCTGCAGTTCAACGAAATTGTCAGCCAGTCAATCCGTCATGTCAATCAATTAGAATCAGTGGTCAATCAGAAAAATGGCTGTTTGGAAAGAAGCGCCTAAAGTCAAAGGTTGACTTTTTGAACTCAAGAGTGGTGTGCATGAGAGATGATTTCAGTTAACTGAAAATAGATCTTCAGTTCAACTCTTTTCAAGTCAACTTCTTCTAGAGCCTATTTTTAGTTTGTAATTGGACGAGATTAGCTTGCATGCATCTGTGAACTGAACTTCTCAAGGTGGCGCCCTAATTAGGGCATATTCTTCTTCCAGTTAACTAATTTTAAAGCCAATTGTAGGCCATGCATGGGTTTTGAAGGTTCAGTTAGACTTCAAGCTGAAAATAGATCTTTAGTTCAACTCTTTTCAAGTCAACTTCTTCTAGAGCCTATTTTTAGTTTGTAATTGGACGAGATTAGCTTGCATGCATCTGTGAACTGAACTTCTCAAGGTGGCGCCCTAATTAGGGCATATTCTTCTTCCAGTTAACTAATTTTAAAGCCAATTGTAGGCCATGCATGGGTTTTGAAGGTTCAGTTAGACTTCAAGCGCACTTTCCAAGGCTGTGCATGCATTTGACATGCCTTTGAGGATAAATTCTTATATATTTTGCATATGGCGTCCATTATTTCTCATTGTGAGTTGACTAAAAACGTCTTTTCTTGAGCATAAAAATGATCTTAAGGTGCTACAGGTGTCAGAATTCAGTGTTCTTCGTAGCTACAGATTTAGAATGTTCAGAGGAAGAATATTTCAGACTTTGTTTTCCATTTGCATGTAGGTTTCATAAGATCCTTTTCAAGCATAGGCAAATTTCTACAGAAGAAGATTTAAAACAAAACACAAAACTTCTATCTTCTATCTTATTTCCTCTATTCTCGTCTTAGGTTTTCTCGGCATGTCAAAGAAAACGGCAAAATCTTTAGAAACGCATCATTTGGGTTCGAGTATTTCAGCATCAACGACAATACCCATGTCTTAGATTATTTTGTGAAAATTGCCCCGCTGCCTTTATTCTAGAGCACTGTGCTTTTTTCCAAAATTTTATTTGCATGTGGGCCTAAAACACATTTTTTTGCAAATTTGTTGATCTGGGTTGTCTTAGAATCGAATTCTACACACAACCCATGTTCCATATTTTCGAGAGAAAAATTGCCCCCAGTGCCCTTAACTACTAGTTCAAATCTCAACCGACAACCTTTTGCATGCAGGCCTAAATCACGTTTTTTCGCAATTCTGTTGATCTCGGTTGTCTTAGACTTCAATTTTGCACAAAACCCATATCCGTGATTTTTTCTGAAAAAACTCACTTCCACTTGCTATTTTTAGCCTATCCTTGAGCTTTTTCAGCGTTTTCTAAAGTTGTCCGAATATACCCAACTTTATAGTCACTAATCTAGCTTTTCAGAATGCAGTACAATCCCATAGATTATAAGGCCAAACAGGTCTTTGTTCATGATTTTCTGAAAACTAACCATATTGACTTGGGTCATGTCTACCTCGTCATCAATTTGAGTACATTGGAGGGTACCAACAACAGTACAGTTAGGAATCTAGAGCGTTCAGGTTTAATTGCAGGGACATCCATTCCTATCTCGGTTTTCGATCTAGAGTTTGTAATCGCTTGCATCAAGCATTATGACTCATCTACCAGACAAATCAGGTCAGCTGATGAAAGTGTCGTTTGTAGCCTCAAACCGAGGGACATTGAGAAATGCTTTTCTATCCCTCCACGTTCAGATCACTTTACAGTATCCATTCCAGATTGTGATAGGATATGGGAAGAGGACAAGGACAGATCATTGAAGAAAGTAGCTCAGCGATCGTTGAAAACTCAGAAAGGCAACATGCCAAAGAAAATTGGGCGTGGTGAGTTCAAGGAGGAGATTGCCATTTTTATAACTCTACTCAACCTGGTATCAGGTCAGGAAGATGCAAGCGTTTTCCGACCATGGATGTTCTACCTCATCTCTCGAGCTGTTGACAAGAAAGAAACCTTTGATTGGGCAATGTTTATCAGTGAATGTCTTCACCGACAAATTACAGAGTTCTTGAGAAAGCACGAATTTCATATGGTGACTTTTCTAGTTTACTTGGTTGCGTTTCAAGGCAGCTTTAGACTATTAAAGACTCATGGAGTTCTTGGCGTTCAACGAGTGCACGAATACTACTTTCAGTTAGAGTTTTCGAAAGTTGAACAGGACTTTAAGGCCGTGAATGATCACTTTCTTACAAGGACAGTCAGAGATTTAGACAACGGGATGCATGCTAGAATTTCCTCAAAGGCCAAGTCAGCAATGGAGAGTTGGGCGGATTGGTTCATCCAATTCCCTACTTTCACATATATCCGTGTGTATGGATACACAGGAGAGCCTTTGATGCTACTGAGGGACCTGTTAGACAAAGTTCTTTTCATGGAGTTTATGAGATAGGCACACGAGGTTCACACTTTCCTTCGCAATCGACACAAGCCAACTTTCACCTTTCCTTTCGGATTGGGTATTTACAAGTGTAAGACAACTGCTGATTGCAAGCTAATGGCGAACGAGTTAGAGACACTCCGGCTCGAGTGTTTTCCTCAGAGGCGTACCTATGATCCATTGGGTCATTAGTCAACAAGGTTTGAGCGAAGCAATTCACATTCGACAGCGCTTGAGGACTTCTGGGTTAATTGCGAGGATGGTTTTGAGGTGCGTCGACGTCATTACTGTAGGCTTACTCTCCCATAGATTGCTGATTTCTTGTCAGAAGATGTGGAGGGTTTGTCCAATGATGATGGAGAGGTGCTCCTCAATTCGTTCATTAAAGACCAAGTCGCTCGCTAGCCACTTCGCTAGCCTGATTGGTATGTTCTAGTGAATACTTCAGTGAAGGATTTGTTCAGATCAGTTGTTGAAACGAGTATGTACTTACTTGAGAGCAAGCGGAAGCAAAGGGTAATTTCAGCCACAGAGCCACCGACAGTGATTTCTTCCTTGCCTTCTACTTCTAGGGTGAAGCCTTGAGTCAAAGTCATCTTGAAGCCGCTTGAAGGAGTCAAGATTGGGGTGAATTCAAAGGGGAAGAGCATCACTAAACGAAAACAGGTTGAGAGAGATAGTGGTTCTAGCAGAGACAATAGTTTCGACAGAGACGGTAGTTCCAGCAGAGCTAGTAATACATATTGAGGCTGATTCATCATCTCTAGGTCCACCTTTTTGGCCTTAATCATTTCCTATCGACATTGAGTCGGAGCTTGAGTCTCTAGTACATGAGATATTTATGCCAGTTGATCCGCTAGTGGTTGACACAGCAGGAGCAGCTCCTGCTCAGGAGAATGGCGTGAATCTTTCGTCTTGGCTCAAGCGGTTGTTGGATAGAGAAAGGCGTATGCCTTCATATTATAGGAAACTATGGGGAGAGACAAAATAATAATAATTATATTTCTTCCATTCACATCTTACTTCGTACCATACATATTTATAGGATTTTCAAGATTCTATTTTATAGGAAACCACCCAAACCATATTCCTATTAATATTGAGTTGTTTTTAACAACTCAATACCAACCACTATTCTAATAACGCATTGACAACTACGAGATATAACAACTTAATATTATTCCACGTATTCATACTTACATAATTAAAATACCCACACAAACTCTACCTATGTGAACACAAATTTCCAACAGCCCCCCTTAGTGTGAACATGGGGTGAAAGCACACCACAATACTTGATGACCACACATAGTAGGTCACCAAACACTATACGATAAGAGTAGGGACAGACACATCTACTCATGACAAGCAATAGTGGAACTAGCCTCACTACACTTAGTACTTCCATCCAAGGATAGGGACAAACACTTCTACCCATGGAACTGAGGATAGGGACTAACACCTCTATCCAAGGTCTTACATCAATTTTGAATAGGGACAAACACATCTATACAAAAACAAGGTCATGAACAGGGACAAACACATTTGCTCACAACAATTATGATTGGGGACAAACACATCCAATCATAATCACCAACTCCTGTGACTAGGGACAAACACTTCCAGTCACTTACATCATCTTGTGAATGGGGACAAACACATCCTTTCACATACAACCAAGAGTTGTGATTGGGGACATACACATCCAACCACAAATACAAAGTTTGAGAACTCCAAGCCCTCATTGTCGCCTATGCAGCCACCATTATAGATCATTGCCACTCTGATCACAAATGATATGAGACGGTTGCCGCTGTCACCTGGAAATCGATCTTGGCTTTAGTCATTTTGGTACAAATAATTTTGTCACTAATGCAATTTTGCGGCCTCGTCGCTAGTGACTGACGAGAGGTCGCTGAGTATCCTCCAGCCTCCGTTGCCTCCATCCTCCAATGAATTTCATTTAGAGAACATATTCCTCCTCATTGTCTTCGTGTGGAGGGTCTTCAATAGCTACCCCATGAAGGCACTCTTCATCATCATCATTAACTACAACTAAGGCCTTATCTGTATTTAACTTGCCATCAAGGAGATCCCTAACACGCTGAGTGCAATTCATAACAATGTGTCCCTTCTTTTTGCAATAGTAGCATCAAATTCTATTCTTGAAGAAACGACTTCCCTTTGGTGTAGAAGAACTGGATTTGGAGGAATGGTTAGGCATGTTTTTGCCATACATTGCTGTTTCCTCTATAATTGAGTTGTGTTTCTTAGCTTCTTCATCAATTAAAGTGGATATTGAATCTTCTAAGCTAGCATTTACTTTGTTTAATGTGAAAACAATGTTGCCATAGCTAGAAGACATGCTGTTTAATAAAATAGCTTTTGCATCTTCATCATCTACTTTAGCATTTATCCCAGCAAGTTGATTTAATAAGGAATGAAACTTACTTATAGGTTGCACAATATTATCACCTTCCATCATCTTCAGCTCGAATAATTTCTGCTTTAATCCCATCTTTGCACTTGAAGCTTGTGATCCAAACAAAGCATTCAAATTATCCCATACTTGCTTTGAGGTCTTTGACAAATGAATATGGTGGAGGTATGCATTTGACAGTCCAAGACCAATCATAGCTATTGCCCTTCGATCCTTAGCAGTCCACTTTGCAAGTTCATCGGCATCAGTTGGCTTTGTTGTTGTTCCACTTACTATATCCCACAGATCCTGGATGGCTTCGACCAAGAGTTTCAATCGCACCGACACAAGAAGTCGTAAAATCTGTAGAAAGAGATAAAACTGCACCTCTTCACATGCGACTGAGCAAGGGTCATACACGACTGCAAGGGTCAAATCTGTGTCGCAGTATATTATCAAATTTGCAATGTCATTCACGGCTGCAAAGATTTCGCCTGTGTTGAATGTTTTGTGCCCTCCAAAAATTTGCAGCCTGCACACAAGAATCACGCCGACGATAGAATAGAGGGCCTTATTAATATATAATTATATAAATTAAAAATTATAAGTTATATTATATTAAAAAATTATTATAAAGTTTATAAAAGTTTTTTAATATAATATAATTTATAGTTTATAATTTATTATAATAATAACTTATATTTATTAATATATATTTAAATTTTTAATAATAGAAATTTTAATATGTTGAAAATTAAATAAATATTAAATTATGAATTATAAATATATAAATTAAAATATATTTAACTTATAAATTATATTAATAATTTATATTGATTAATATATATTTAAATTTTTAATAATAGAAATTTTAATATGTTAAAAATTAAATAAATATATATTTTTAAAAAATTGTAATATTAAATTAATTTAAATATAATTAAATTTTTGTAATAATTTCAAATCTATTTATCAATGTTAAACTATTTTGACAATTTTGTGATATATTACATATATTTTTAAAAAAATAAAAAATAAAATTGCATAAGGCGAATTTAATCCGAATTTTTTACTTTTCAAATTTTTTCTTTGTCGAATTTCATCCGAATTTCAATGTTGCCGAACTCGAATTCGAATTCGAACCTTGTGACTTAGATTATAATATTATCGGTGATAATTTTAATTATAGTGATATTAAATTGCATTCCTTTATATTTATATTTTGATATTGATTTCGTTTTCCCATACTTAGTATTTTGGCATTACGGTTTTTGGGACATGACAGTTACCAAGTTAAAAAAAATTCAATTTGTCGGGAGGTGAAAAAAGTCAGAAATCCATAATTAAAGAAAAAACTGGAAATTTTCAATAGTACTTGAAAAATCTGGACTGAATCAGACAATTTTGGTTTGTCCAAATAATCTGGACTGAATCAGATTTGAACTAAATCTGGCCATAAAATATGCTTCTGAGTCACATGTCTTACTACTTCAAGATTAATAGGAGTGAAATTTAGATGAAAAGTCATATGTAGGATGCATGAATGGCTTCATGTTTGAATAAAATGTGTTTCCTGTTTTAATCTGTGGGTTGATGATATGACATTGAGTTTGAATTATTTGAATTCCCCACGTATATTTCTTACTTTTTTTGAAGAAGTTTTCATAAGTGTTTTTTATGCTGCGTATTATAAGCAGTTGGTTACAAACATTGCTTGCTCTTAAGGATGATTTATATCAATGTAGTGAAAGCTTTTATATTCTGTTTAATTTCTTACACGTAAGATTTTGCCTGTTTGTACTTACTAATTTAGCTATATACCAGGCAGGAGCAGTTACTATGTGTTCCAATGGAACAAAGAATCCCACTGGTATGTTTTTTGTGCATACATATATTTGAGAAGTTGTAGTTTGTGAAATTTTGTTGCTTCTGGGTTCTTTCCATATGTTTTTAATTTTCATAGAGTTTATGCATCATTGCAGAGGATGTCTTGTTGTAAATCTATATTTTTATGGATGATGGTCATGCAGGTGAGAGTTGCATCGAGGCAAAGGTCTCGCCTTTTGGGGCAAAGGTTTGTTATAAGAATAGATGGATGGGACAAAAGATCAAAGATTCCAAGTGGTCATGTAGTACGTGTTTTAGGCCCAATTGGTGACATCAATGCAGAAAATATGGCCCTGTTGATAGAGAATGATATCAATATCTCTCCTTTCAGCTCAGCGTGAGTAAAACATTCTTTTTGAGGGAGATATCTACCTTGAATGATTGCTTATCATGTTTTGGAAGTCAACAATTCAAAACACATAAATATGGTTTGGAAGACCATACAGTAGATATAAATATAAGTAGTCTTTGAAATGTTTTTGACTTGACATTTATTCTGTACTAGGTCTTACATTTCTGTAACTATAGCTCACTGCAGGAACTTCCAGAAGATACAGAGGAGCACCCATGGGTGATACCAAAAGAAGAATTGGCCAATCGTCGAGATTTACGCTTCTCACATAGAGCTTACAGGTGATAATTAGTACCTTAGTTTTTGGTATGTTCGAAAAGTCAAATCAAGCGATTTTGGCATTTTGTCAAGATGAGCACTTTTTATCTAGGATATTCAAGATGGATTTTTGAAACATCCCACCCCTTCCTGAGATATTTGCTAACTCTTCTGCCTTAACTGATTTTTTTTGTTTTTTGAGTGCTTTTGCTTTTTTTTGTGTTGTTTTGCAATAACGATGCTAGGAAATATAAAGAAATGCAAATATTGCAAACTAAGGGAAAACTGAAACTAATTACTGAGCAAATGCACAATCTATTATGATCAGATTGTCTCTAACAAATGCAAATACAAATAACTCTTTCAAATCAGATGTATTTAATAAAGCTTTAACATTGTCTCATACCCGGAACAGCCATAGCTAATTGAAATGCAAATATGGAAATGATTAACATCAGCTGCTAAACCCTCATCAATGGACGCCAAACATAATAAGACAGGTTTCTCCACCTCCGAAATGCCTTAGAATGAGTGCTAAGACCCAGCCGCCCCTATTGAAGGTGAAATAGAGCAAGAAGGCTAGGCATTTCAGCCTAGAAACAAAACACTTTCCACATAAACTGTATGGCCTGGCTGGAGCAAATGTACAGCCCAACAACTTAGAACCAGCAATTAAAAGCCTCCAAATGATTGCTCTTTAATAATCTGAAAACTTCTTCTCAAACTCTTGTAATTTTCTGAAGTTAATCCCTCCAATAAGCTCATTGAGACTTCTGAATCAAAGCCTCCAGTATTTGCAAACCTTGGGTGCTTTTTACACACCTGTAGTACGCAAAATCACGGAGAAATCCATTGCCCAAGATCAGTTGCAGCAACAAACCCTTGTTCTACACACAGCAAAGCTTTTTCCAAGAAAATGATAAGTGTCAAATGATTCTCAATGCTTTTTTTTCAAACCTTTTATACTTCCATGAAAAGCACAATTTCCCAAGTTGATTTTGTTCATTAAATTATACTATTATATTTGCTTTTGTTGATTTTGGAATATAACTTCATTTGGGCGCCCATTCCAATGACCTCTTTATAATTTGACTTTATGACATTAAATACCCCCTTTATAATAAAGTCAAATAAGACATTATAATATGCACTTTTTGATAATTAATGAAATATACCGGGCCAATTTTTTCAATTTATCTACAATTCAATTCACCCGTTAATGTTATGAAAACTCAATCCAACTGAAAGGAACCCTCTCTTCTGATCAACCCAGATCCCAGTGCGGGCAAGGTTGAGAGCATACTCGAAAGGGGATTGTTAGAATAACTGAAACTTGCTGAAGAGTAACAGAAAGGAAATACAATCACTCAACCACTTATTCAGCGGGAGGATTGGAACTGAAATACAATACTGAAAGTAAAATGCAACTCGACCACTTATTCAGCGGGAGCATGTTGACGGCTCAGCCGATCAACAAAATGAAGAGATAATGCATTACAATAAGCAAATAGGCGGCAAGCCGGCCTCTTCCACTTGTTCAGTGGGGAATGCAATAAGTAAACCCGAGCTAAAGACTGAAAGGATGCCAGTCTCCTCCACAATCGTGGGGAAATGGTACACAACCAAGAATGCTGACAGTACTACTGTTCAACTTACAATATGATAGAGTTACCTATCTTCAAGAACAAGTATATAATGCTGCAATAAAATGGAGAGACTCTCCTATACCTATCTTGACTCCTCAAACTCTAATCCCAGCTTATAATCCCAAATTTAACAATCTGATTATGACAGACCTGCACTGAAAATGCATGACCAGCAATAGAAAAAATCACAAGATCATTGATAACTTCCTCAAAACTCACTCAAATCTCATGAGACAAATCGCAACAAGTTCTAAAATTGATGGCGCCCAAGATAGAACCACAAAACCAACCCCAAAGCTCTGTATTTATTTGGCACACAAAACAAGGCACTTCCAGAATGGTACGACCCCCAAGAAGGGGCGATTTTACTCAATAAAATCAAAGACTTGGAAATAAAATCCAAGAATTGGTGGAAGGGGTCACCTCAACTATCCAAACACATCCCTCAACTACCCACAAGTAGAATAAAATCAATCACAAACATATGAGCAAAAACTCAGTTCAGCCACAGTCAATACAACAACTGTGAAATTCGACTGAAACACAAGAACTCAATTACAAAATGCAAGACAACTTAATAGTAACTTATTCTCAACTAGTTTCTATTTTTCAAGCAAGAAGTTAAGTGAGCTAGGAGGTGTGCATCCCTCGAAGCAATTCTGACACAATTCCGACAGCATAACAATACTGTAAAACATAAGATACCTCTCTTCAGAACAACCTCTCCATATATAAATTTTGAGAAGACTTTCTAGAAGCCTCTAGAAAAGTGCGCCCACTCCAAGAGTCAACACAATTTAAATTCCTTGTTGACCCCAATTCCTCCTCAATATTGGCGTCCTTTTTCATGAAAGAATTATTTTATTATTAAATAATTCTTTTATCCCAAGTTGGCGTCCACTTAAGTAAATCATAATTTCAACTTTGGGAAATATTAATCCTACCTCTTGATGAGGCGTCCACCCATGGAGACCACTTTTCAAACACAACATTATGTTATGTCACTAGGCCAAGGTCATAATATTAAAATATAACATTAAAATGACTTATCTCACCAGATGAAGTAACCAAGGGCCAAATCAAACATTGCAAGTGATTGCTCGAAGAGGAAAGCCAAAAGTACTGATGCCAACAGGGCCACTGCCAGAAATAGAATTTACTAGAAATAGTAAATTCAAGAAGTTGCGCAGAACAACATGCTAGCCATATCGTTGCGAAGCTCTCAAAAAACCCAGAAAGAAACCACAAACAGAACTTAGGAAATCCAAGGGTAAACTTCTGAAGGAGCCATACAACCTCTGCCATAGAAGGAAACCCTAATTTTCTCATCCGAGTAGCCTACGGGTCTCAGAAAATAGGCTAACGGTCATCTCCAAGATCACTGTCGAGAGGGGGACATTACAATTAAATATTATTATTAAAGTACAACTTTAATAATAATAAAATGCCATAACTTCAATAATAACAATAACTTTAAAGTACAACTTGAATAATAATAAAATGCCATAACTTCAACGATAATGAATATAAATCGATTTTGTCTGCGCTAGGAGGTAACCCATTGAAACCTTTGCTCACGCAGTTGCCTTACCAAAAATAGTAAGGTTGGGCACTATCACTCAATTGACTTACTACAAATAGTAAGTGTATAAAAATGGGGCCATAAAGCATTGAATAACAAGCCTCTGAAAAGTGCCAAGGGTTTGGAGAGATAAACACTGCAAACTGCCACTGAAGAGCGAGATAACTCCAACACCGGACCCTCTAAACAACAACATTAGCCTATGAGGGTCAGATGATAGGCTAATCCATCGAGATACTGAAGTGAGTTAAGAAGGGTACATTACAATTTTACTGTTCTCATATGTTGACATGTATTGTAAGGACTAAATATTTATCATGTATACTATATTGTGTGGGTAATTGGTTTTATTCAGCGAACTATGTTTGTAGCCATGACTCATGGATTAGTATATTTTCCGTCTAAAAAATTCTGTCATGTAAAATGGCACTTGCTTTTGTGGTCCTTTCCACTATTTGAAAGTCCTATTGGTCACTTGGGTGCGATTTTTCATCGGCCTTCTGGGTACAATGCTCACTTCTAAATCTGCTGTTCAATTTGTTTTCTGTTTGCTAAACATGTATTAATTGCAAAAAGCTCAATTCATCAAGAAGACAATAATGATGTGTCTGATAAATACTCAAACAATCCAATATTTCCAGAATTGATTTTTAATTTATCAATTCATCTCTAAAAAGTTTTATTTCTGATCCTGAATCTTCATCAAACTAACAGCTGAGGATTACTCCAGAGTCCTAACCACTTGCCAGTAATGAAGTTTATGGCTTGCTTTTTAACTTTCATTGACTGAGAAAATGTCTAGTGTGGGTTTTAAAGATTACTTTAAAGTATGGGAGATGTCATCTCCTAATCAAATTTCAGACAACTTTCAAGCAAGCATTTCATTTCAGTTATCAGTTAGTCCCTAGCATCAACGCAATCTTCTTGTTTTTCCTGGGTAATTTGAAATTCGCCAGTGCCTATGATGAACTCAATTTTATTTTATACCTTAGTAATTTGAATTTTTTCTTAAAATCTTTTGTTAAATATTCCCATGTATTAATATTGTTTTTGTCATGTTCCATGTAATAGTTCATGGCAACCCCTCCCACAGTTGCTGGGAAATATTTTTTGTTATGATTTCCATTAAGACTTCTATTCGCAAGTCCTTATGGTCTTATGCATATTACAATTTCTAATAAGTTCCTGGCTTACCATCATAACTGAACTGCAACAAGTTTGTTTGGTTGGTGGAGAGTGTTGCACTTTCCATTTGTTTTGTTTCTTTTTTATTATCTCCCTTTTCTGATTAACTAAGACTTGACTGAATTTCTTTTGGCTTTCAGCTTGCAATATTTTCATTTGTGGAACAAGGTTGTTGTACAAGTGTCTTAAACACAACTGGACATAGTCTTCCTGCCCCAGTCTATTTATCTAAACACTACTTACAACCTCTTCCTCTAGGCTGCCAATTGGTTCCACCCTTTCATTGGCTTTGAACATTGCTTGAATGTCAACATTGTTGCCAACCTCCGATGTGGAACCAACTGGCAGCCTTGTGTAGAGGAGGCTGATTTGATTCTTTGTACTTAACTTGGTTTGCATAGTCAACACACACTTCATCTAGTAATGGAAGATGCCTAGCTATTTCTACCCACTCTTCCTTTGTGTTGTGCCCAATCAAAAAAGTTTTTGCTTCATTAAGGCATTTTGTAGAGAGTGTGAAAGTCTTGTAAAAATTTGCGTGAAAAGTCAAAATTTCTAAAAATAGTTTCTAAAAATAGACTTGATTCAGGGTTTTTTGGGTTTGTTGTCAAATGGATGCTAGCAAAACTTTCTAAAAATAGAATCTTTATTTGGAGGGCTCTAACTGATTCTAATTGGTTGAAAATACTTCCCAATCAAGGTGGTAAGATCAGAATTGTCAAATCATTAGTATTTCTTTGGTGGGTCAATTTTTCTTTTTCAAAGGGAAAAGCATGAGCTCTAAAGTCATCAATGGAGGAAGGTCAGTTGCCAGGTGTCAGATTTAAAGTCTCAAATGTTGATCACAATGACGAACGACGAACGATGCACACAGAACGGTGAACGAAGAAGGCAAAAAAAGATTGAAATTTGTGATTTTTTTCTAACTTTGGGATGTGTAAGCGCCCCTGTCCAGGGAGGGCGCTTGGGGTCTCATGCCTTAGTCAATTTCACCCTTTTTCAAAAACGGTGAATCTTGCTCGTCAGTAACTGTTTACTCAGTTAACTAACTTCAATGTATGCAATGAGTAAACGGAAATAGTTGTCAGAACATAACAACGTACTAGAAAGTAAAACATAAGATCATCACTGTTGTCTTTATTTATTCAACATATGCCAAGTACATATATTTCCTGACAATCATAACAGTAGTAACTCTATTGAGTACATGACTCCGATATATATAGCGGTGGAGGTGGTTGAGTACCAACCATCGCGTCGCTGCATTACACTAATTACCCTTTCGGGAACTAATTCCCGAACTACCAAGTAACAAGACAAAACACTCAACTAATTGCCAACTAACTAAGTCTTATTCATTTTATTCCTGGCTGACTAATTACATTATGGCCAACTACATCATCCCCCCCAACAAGTAGTCGTCTTCCAAACGACTGAAAATGAAAAACTCGATTAGAACGAAATTAAGAAGAGGGAGGGAGAGAATGCGCCCCTAGGTGTACAGATGAAGAGGGAGTGGTGGTGGATTGTTGCTGGAGGCGCTCGAGCTTCTGATTGGCCACCTTTTGTCACTCCCGAGCTAGCTTTACAATCTTGACTGCTTTGGCGAGTTTGGCTTGAGCAGCTGCCAACTCCTCTTTTGTATCTGCCAAGTCCTCCTTTTCTGCCAGTTGAGTAGCCTTTTCTGCCAACTATACATCCTTCTCTATCAACTGGTTATCCTTCTCGGCCAATTGTCTCTCCTTTTCCACCAACTCTTCCTCCTTCACTGCCAAGGCCCATGCTCTCCCTGCGGTTACTTGAGCCAACTGCTCCTGTGACTTGCGGATTCGCTCCACCAACTCTGTACGGCATTCGGTCACTTGCCCCAAGGCCTTGTCCCGTTCCCCCTCCGTCACACTGATAAGGACTGATTGCTGGCGCAATCGCTAGTACGCATCTCTGTAGCATTGTTACATGCCATGAAGTGCAACGAGAACTCTCCCATGTCTTCCTGCCGCTGCCGGTCTCCTTGGCTGCCATGCAACTGTCATTTCCTGCAGCTATTCTTTTGTCGACACATTCGGCCAACCTCGTGCTATAAAGCACTGAAAGAACTCCTTCTCGCATCCTTTCTGCATGAACGCCAAAATGCGCTCTGCCTACTGTGCTACTAGGGGATCAAGTTCGGTGATGAGCCATTGGCTTACTTCACCGATCTCCTGCATATGTCGACCCATTCCACTCAACTCATGTATCTGCCTACCCATGGCACTCAATTCTCCTATGTACCTGTGCAAGGTGCCGATAGGGTCCTGAGGATCTGCTGGTGTCATCCTTGCCCTCCGTATTGGTCCTACTGATTCATCTCCGCTGGATGCTGCCTCCTAGGCTGCCCTCGTCTCTGTCGGCTAGGTTGTTTTGGTGAAGCAGTGGCATGGCCTGCAGGAGGGGTGGTTTGTATCACTGGTTCCTGAGGGGTGGCTACCACTACTTGGCCGAATAAATTGTCTCCCTCTGGCTGTATGCTCGGCGTAGTGGCTACAAGCTATTGTGCATCCGAAGCATTCAAGGGTGGTTGCTCGCCTGGCAACTTGGTGCTCTCCTATATATTTGTCGGCTGAGTGGCCGGCTGTACACTAAGCTCTCTCTGGACGCTTCCCTAAGTGATCGGCTGGGTGGTGTCTGGTATAGAGATGCGTGTTGGCTCCTTGGCCACACCTGGCGATGTTGGAGGAGTCCTTGCCTGCTCCCCCATCCCATCCAGCCATGCATCCACTGCTTCGTCACCTTCGTGCATTCCTTCCTCACAAGCAACCACTGCCACTGGCATTCTGTGTACTGCTGCTGGTGGGGAAATTATCGGGATGGCTTGCTGGGGTATGTTGGCCATGATTGCCTCCTCTACCTCCTGTAACCCCCCTTCCCCTGCTATAGAGACTCCATCCGTGCTCATGTCCTCGTCCTCGTCCGAGGACACCTCAATGGCTGCCTCGTCTGTAGTGTCACCTTCTCCTGTATGTTCTTCCTCCTGCTCGTCCTCCTCCTCCTTGCTAGGTCGAGTCATCTGTCGTCTCCTTTTTGTCAATGGTGCTCCCTGCTGTGTCCCCTCTCCAGTACCCTGAATGTCCAAATTGGCCCAGTAGAATACCGTAGGCCACCCATCGTCAATTTTTGCCAGCGGCTGTAGTGTGCCCTAGTGGCTAGTCGACACTTGCCGATGGATTGTGTCTAGAAGTAGTCCTATAGCATGCTGTGTCATGTAACATGCTTTATGTTGGAGACTCATGAAGTCTCTCATCCGCTTCGAAAGCCCACTTGCCCAGTTGTAGACATTGCCAGCCGCCAATCTAGTCATTAATCCGATCATCCATATGGCAATATCGGACGCCCTGCTTGCTCCTGTAAGCCTGCTTTTGATTAGGTCCATCACACACTTCCACTCGTCATTGTTGAGGAAGTGCTTCCTCAACCCTCTTTTCCCTATGCCCCAAATGGTGTCCTTTTCCTCCTGTGTGAGGTTGGACCTACAGACCCTGGTAAGTAGAGCCTCCTGCTTCTGCCTTGACATTTTGCCTGGTGGTTTTGTTGGTGCCAGCCCTCGGGAAGGGATTCCGAAAACCCTTGTGAATTCAGGGGCGCCATACCATACTGTCACTTCGTAGCCCCTAAATTTAATTGTGGACCGGTGGCTATGTCTGTCGTAGCCAATTACCAACTGGCGTAGGTAGGGTTCAAAGTCTCTGGTATTAAAAAACGGTACCTGTGCTACTTTATCCACCTGTGCTTTTTCTAATGCTCGCTTCAATATGTGGGTCTCGGGCGTTGCAGCCCACCATGACCGGCATTCCGCACCAGTAAGATTTTCCCACGTAATTGTTTTCGGGGTGACTGCATCATCACTGCCCTTGGCCATTGTTGTGCTTCCTACCACCTTCGGCCGAACAATACTCAGCTTCCTGGCTTTGCTGGTACTGGCTGCCATTGTTCTTCCTTTGTGATATTTATTTTCCAAATAGCACCAATGCTCTTCACTTTCATTGCACTTGCCTGCCAGAATTGAATTTCTTGATTTAATTGGTAGTTGCCAACAGTTGCAATAACGGTCACCTGCAGGGAAATAATAATAAAAAATGGCGCACAAGGAGCAGGAGCAGGAGTAGGGTTGGATCAATGGGAAGTGAGATCGCAGTGAAAGCCGCGCACAGGAGCCGGTAGGGCGGAGGCACAACCCTCAGTGGGTGTTTGCAAACGGATCATGGGTGGACAAATGTCACCCCTACTACAGAGAAAAGGGGGGAGGTTTTGACGGAAGTAGAGAAAGGAAAACTGGTAAATTCCCCGAGAAGTATAGGAGGCCGGAGTTACCCTGGCTACGCCCTAGAACATACCGTTTGCACCAAATGGAGGCACTCAACAACCTTGGCAAAGAACAACCTACGGATCACGGTAGGGGTCTGGGAAAACTTCGGAATGGTAGGTTTTGGTATAACAAACCTAACGGAAGGGCAGAGACAGGCGATTGGCGTAATAACAAGACTGTAAGCGGTGGAATAAGGGTTAAGAATCGAGTGGATCAGAATTGGGAAGGGCGAGGCATGGACCCTAATGGATTTAAGGAAAAAAGTGGCAAGACTGCAAACCCTAATACACCGCTCCTCATTCCGATTGAATGGCAGAGAATCAAAGTTGAAACAGACAAACTAAAGCAATTAGATCTGTTCATTAAGTGGGGCGGCGGCAAGAGCAGGGCTGGAGAGATTGAAAATTGGTGCTTCGGGCAGTGGGGAGGCAGGATTCAAATCGGGGCCCTTGCAAACGACTACTTCTTGGTTATCTTCCCGACACCAGCGGAGAAATGGGATGCTCTCAAAAGTGAACCATATTATTGGAATAGTGCTGGCTTCCATTTGGTGGATTGGTATCCGAATTTTAACCCGTGGAATCATATGCTACAGGAGGGACCGGTATGGATAAGAATATACGACATGCCTTCTGAATATTGGGAATTGGGTCTTATGAAAGCAGTGGGGAATAAATTAGGCACTCTAAGATCCATAGATGAGATCTTGATCGACAGATGCAAGGGGGCCTACATTAGAATGTGTTTGGGGATTTCTATGCCCCAAAATCTCCCCTCACAGATTGAGATCCCCACTAGTGCGGGACCGCACATATTAAAGATTGAAAGAGAGGATCAGTTGTTTCTATGCCCCTTGTGCAAGTCAATTTCACACGAACAATTGGAATGTAATGGGGTAGTGTGGACTGACAGGGCAAACAAATTCACCCAAAAACTTTATAGGGAAGATAGAGTGGTTCACCCAGAGCAAGAAAACAACTCAAAGGTTAGTTACCAGCAGGAGCACGACCATATGATGGACTGCTGGGCGTCGGACTGGCAATCAAGAGAGGCGGGCAACACAAAAGGTGGCAGATACTTAACTGTGACAGAAATGTGCGGAGAGGAGGTGGCCTGTCTCAATACGGAATGTATGTGGGAGGCCATGGGAGCCGTGGGAGGCGACATGCTAGGTAAGGAATCAGCAGTAGCTCTAAGGGTAATAAGTAGCATGCAGGCGATGGGCGAAGAAGTGCGGACATCAACGTAGGACAAAGATAAGTTAATGAAGATGCCTCAAGACCAGCTGTCTGACAATGAACTGGACTCACAACTGGAGCGGGCACACTATCGCTACCAACAACGGAATCCAGAAATCAAGAATGATTCCCCAAGGGCTCTCATCGAAGCTACAGAGTCTAACCCAAACTATGACTTGGAGAAGCTGGAAGATGAGGATTCAGAAACTGAAGAGGAAGGTTGTCCTGAGATAGATCAAATAGGGATCCTGGAGGAAAGAACAATTGAGCAAACACAATCGAAGTTGGAAAAGCCAAATTTAGCTTCAAAGAAGAAAAGGGGTCCCAAATCCAATAAAGCCAAATTAGAAATGGCAGCCAGTGCTAAGGGGCAGAGAAAACTGAGAAGCGGGAAGGAGATAGTCCTTCCCGAGGAGGTATGAAGTTAATTACTTGGAATGCTAGGGGCTTAAACGCCCCTAGCAAGTGGCGCTTAATCAAGTGTCAAATAGATCTGAGCAAGGCAGAATTAGTCATGCTACAGGAAACCAAATGGGGAAGAGAAGATATACAAATAAAAATGAGAAGTTGGAAGCAGTGGGAAGGATTGTTTGTGGAATCAACAGGGGCCTCAGGAGGACTAGGATTGTTGTGGAATCCTCTATCCCTACAATGCAGGGTGGTAGTGGAGAATCTGAACTGGATGGCGGTCCAATGCAGGATCCTCAGTCAAAATAAGTTTTTGCTAATTGTCAATATATATGGACCAACACCAACCAACGCCAAAAGGGAGCTGTGGCAAGAGATTGGGGCCTGGATGCAGATGCAAGATGGGACACAAATAATCTTAGGCAGAGACTTTAATGCCACCTTGGACAACTCTGAGAAGCAGGGGGGCTCTCAAACTTTGTCAAGGGTACAGTTGGATTTCCAAGCTTTTGTGGAGGAGTGGGGGTTGAGGGAAGTGTATACGAAGAATGGTAAATACACATGGACTAACCGGAGAAAAGGCTTCACCTATATAGCAGAAAAGTTGGACAGATTCTTCCTAGGTGGGAATAGGGGACCAGAGACAGACTCCTTTGAAGCTAGCATCCTACCTTTCTCCGGCTCAAATCACTTTCCGGTTCAATTGTATATAAGGCCTGAGATACCAAAAGGTGGCATACCTTTCAAGTTCGAGCACATGTGGCTCAGGGACCCATCATTAACTGAACTGTTGGAAACATGGTGGAAGGAAGTAAGAGGGGGAAATCACACTTATATGTACACACTCAGACAAAAATTGGCACATATCAAAAACAAATTGAAGGACTGGAATAGAGAGAAGTTCAGCAATATCTTCAAGGAGAAAGAGCGGATTGAAGGTGATCTGTCCAAGCTAAATGAAAAGGTGATACAAAGTGGAATGGATGGGAATGACTATGAGCTCGAATCAAAGCTTAAAGTAGAGCCGAAAGAGATCATGGCAAGGGAAGAGACTTTTTGGAGGCAGCAATCTAGGGAAGTATGGCTGAATGAAGGGGACAAGAACACTAAGTTCTTCCACAGAATGGCAATCACTCATAGGACCAAGAAAAGCATCACTGAAGTTGTAAAGGAGGATGGTTCGAGCACAAATTCCACAGAAGAGGTGAATCAAGCAGCAGTCCAGTATTTTCAATCAATCCTCAACCGGGCTGCTGCGGATAACAAAAGGGAAAGAGAGGGATTCTTGGACCGGATCCCATCTTTAATAAGTGGAGAAGACAATCTGAAGCTCTACGAGCCGATTAGCCTAGAGGAAGTAAAGGTTGCCACCTTTCAGGTTGGTGCTGATAAGGCTCCTGGACCGGACGGCTTCTTGACCAAATTCTTTCAATACTTCTGGGATATCATTGGTAAGGATGTGCATTGGGCTGTTGAGGAATCAAGGAAAAAGACCACGGTGTTGGGGGCCTTTAATCATACTTTCATTACACTTATCCCCAAGAAGAAAGACCCGCAGAACTTCGGAGACTACAGACCAATCTCTCTCTGCAACACAATTTATAAAATAATAACGAAGATCATTGCTAATCGGCTCAAGAAGGTTCTCAAGAAAATTATTTCAGAGGAGCAAAGTGGTTTCTCCCCAGGTAGATCAATTTTCGAAGGCATTATAGTGGCACATGAAACGATTCATACAACAAGAAAGACTAGAGCTCCCAATATGATCATCAAACTGGACATTCTCAAGGCATATGAAATGGTGGATCGGCAATTTGTGTTGGAAGTGTTGAAAAAGTTTGGTTTTCGACAAGAGTGGGTGGAGTGGGTAAGGGGATGCATGAATTCACCCAAATTCTCGGTGCTAGTAAATGGTGCAGCACAAGGTTTCTTTGAATCTTCAAGAGGAATCAGACAAGGTGATCCTCTATCACCTTTCCTTTTCATCATCATGGCAGAAGCACTTGGTAGAAGCATATCGCATTTGAGGACCGAAGGTAAGTGGAAGGGTATAGAAGTTGCCCCGAGAATAGACAAATCGACACACAATCAATTTGCAAATGATACTATATTGTTTGGGGCGGTGACCAGGGTGGAGGCTAGATGCATCAAGAATCTGTTGAGTGAGTATGGGGTAGCCTCAGGTCAGAGCATAAACTGGCGGAAATCCGAAGTCTTCTTCCTCAATGTCCAGCCGAGTCTTCAAAGGGTCCTAGCAAATATCCTGGAACTGAAAATAGCCTACTTCCCTGGAAAGTTTCTAGGGATGCCATTGTTTGCAGGGGTAAACAAGGCAAGTTATTGGGAATCAATACTAAACAATTGCAGGAAGAAACTGGGGAACTAGAAGGGGGAAATGGCTCACCTCGGCCGGTAGAGTCATGATGTTAAAGGCTGTCCTTTCGGCAATTCCGGTTTACTCAATGTCTTGCATGAAATTACCCAAAGCTACTGAAGAAAGCTTGACACAGCTCATGAGGAGATTCTTGTGGAGCGGCGCAAGTGACACTCAGAAGTTCCCACTGTTGGCTTGGGACAAGGTATGTAAACCTCAAGGGGCTGGAGTGAAACAATTACGCCAAAACTTGGCAGTGGGTGCGAAGCTTGTTTGGTACATTTACAGTAAAGGGGATCAGCGATGGGTTCAAATTCTGAGGAAGAAATACATTGACTCGGATGAGGCAGCTAGAATACTCACCATTCAGAATCCCCCAAGGGGCTCAACAATATGGAACTTCATATTAGAATGCAGAGACATTGTGACAAAACATATCACATGGGAAATAAACAACGGCAGGCGGGCAGCATTCTGGGAGGATTCATGGGAGGGATACCCGGCCCTCAAGTATCTTTCACATATGGATGATATTCGCGAAGAAACAAGCTGTGTTTGGGGAAAAAAAGTTATTAACTACGGGTCGTTCGTAGGTGAAAATGGTCAACGGAGGTGGAAGTGGAAATCACTGTCAGAGTCAAATGCCCCCCAGGCTCAGAAGGCGTTTTTGGAAGACATTTTGAAATACAGAACGTGGACGGCTTCAGGAGGTGAAGACAAGATTAAGTGGTGCGCCTCAAAGGATGGGGAATACAAAGTGAAGGTTGGATACAGGATAGGGGAAGCAATGGAGGATGACAAACATTGGCCGAAGAAACTTCTTTGGGGAAAATTTGGCATGCCAAAGGCAGGAGTCTTCTCTTGGTTGGCAATTCAGAAAAAGATCCTAACACAAGACCGCCTGGCCAAATTTGGGATTAGTGGACCTGGGAGATGCCCTCTTTGCAAGAACCATGTAGAAAATGTGAACCACCTCTTGTTGGCCTGTCCATACGCGGGGTTTTGCTGGAACTCCATACGAGCTAAGTTGAACCTAGCATGCCCCCTTCCTCAGGAGTTGGTGGATTGGTTCGTTAGCTGGCCCATCATAAAAAAACAAGACTTCTTTGGGTGTATTTGGCAGGTAACGCCCTCAATAGTAATCTGGGAAATCTGGAAGGAAAGGAACCGCAGAATCTTCAAGGAATAGGGGACGCCAAGAGAGCTGCTAGCCAAGAAGATTGAAGCCTCTATTGTAGAAGTGGTGAACTCTGCAATCAGATCCTTCAATATGAAAAATAACGTCTTTTCGAGCTGGGACAGCGAGTTGACCAAAATTTTTGAAGGGCTAGTGGTCCCAAAGCTGATGGGAATCAGAAGATCAGAACAACTGGTGGATCCCTGAAAGGGAGTCAAGTGGTCAGCACCAGATCCAGGATGGATCAAGATAAATTTCGATGGTGCCTCCAGTGGCAACCCGGGGCCAAGCGGGATTGGATGTGTTGCACGAGATGAGCAGGGTCGAATTATTGCTGAGCAAAGGGAGCACATTGGAGTAGCAACAAATAATATCGCAAAGGTCAGAGCGGCTTTGAGAAGTTTAGAACTGGGTAAGGAGCTCAGAGTGAAGAAGTTACATCTGGAGGGAGACTCTTTGATTATCGTTAATGCCATTCGCCAAAATTCAGCCCCCAACTGGAAGATTAATAGATGGCTGGTTAGCATTAGAACCTTAATTGATGATCTGGAAGATTTCAAAATCAGCCACGTCTACCGGGAAGGGAATGTAGTGGCGGACGAGCTGTCTAAGCAAGCTCTTCGTGGCGATTAAGGTGTTTCCGAAATGAGGGGTGCATTCGAATATCAAACATGTACTGAATTTCACCTGCGTGCAAGGGTTGGGCAGTTGGCAGGACTTCACTGTTGTCTTGACGATCGGATGCATATACATTTTCTATTGGAATGAGTTTTATGTTCGGGCAGTGGTCTCGACGATTTCCATTTGTCATACTGACCGGATGGTGGAGGATACAGATTGGGCTGACAGGGCGTTATCGTCGTAAGGTCTCGGAGAGTGACCTTCGGTCTCGCCGACCTTACAATTGCATCATTGTGGAATACTCTTTCAGGGGGAGTCAACACTTTCGCTGTGTGGTCTTGGCGAGCTTTATTTGTCATACCAACCAGCCAGCGGATTATACATCTTGGCCAGACAGAGGGTGGTCGGAGGGATGTCATAGCGAAGCTCCCATGTTTTACCGACCGTTCAGAGGGGGCTTACATTGGGAGGAGTTGGAACTATCGGGGGGAAGTCTGGCCGAATGGACCTCTATCTCCCCAACCGATACAAAAGGTACTCATCGGTGAGAGTCGGTCTTATCGGGTTGAGGTCTCCCCGAATGCGGTTTGTCCCACCGACTTTTTCAACAAGGGTTCCCCTCAACGAGAGTTTGATTTTGTCGCAGCAACTTGAGGTTATGCAAAGGGCGCTCGGGGAAACGTTATAAAATCTACGAGAGGTCTCCCCGACTTGGATATGTCATGGCAACTACTGGGGAATGCGGGCTGTCAGCAACAAAATTGCTTTCGGCTTTCTTGACGACTTGTCTCGGCGAAGGATCAACTAAGCTCTGTCGAGGCGGTCGACATGTGAATTCAAACAGAATACAAATCTGGTGCCAAGGATAGACAAGGTGGTAGTGGTGAAGGGTTGGAGCGCTGGAGAGGATTCGAGGTGGACTGTAGCAGGTAGTTGGTATTTTGGTGGAGGGATTTGGCGTGTAGTCTATGGACTTTTAGTCCGATGCTCTATATTCCTATGCATATGTATTAATTTATTTTATTAATATGAACGGGTACTGGCCCTACCCAACTTTTTATCTAGCAAAAAAATAAAATAACGGTCACCTGTCACCTAGTTCTCGACCACCTGTTTTGTGGTGAATGGTACAACTTTTTCTCTTTTTCTAGTTTGTTGCAACTTAAAAATTCGTAAAATATTTTTGGATTTAATTTTTCGCACAACACACCTAAATTTGTTGTTCCTGCTAACCTGGCACCTTCGTACGGCAACCTAGCAACTCTGTACGACCCTCTCTGTGCCTTGTCTTTTCCTCGGCTTTGTTTCTTGTTTAGCCCGTACGTGCTTTTGCACATGTACACGTACAAATTTTTGTTTCTTCCGTACGGTCCGCTTCTCAGGCATACAGATTGGATTCTTCTCTTTCCATACGGTATTCTTCCTGCATCGTATGACTCCTCCCTGATGCAGCCGTACGGGTTTTGAAACGGGTACCAGTGAATGGCGTACGAGAATGCCCTGAACCAGTTGAGGTACAGTGGTTTCCTGTACGAATCGTTTGGTTGGCCGTATGGTGTGTTCCACTGTCGGGTGTACGGGTTATGGTTTATGCCGTACGAGCCTCCTTGTCTCCTCCCTAGTGTACGAGCTTTCCCCTGGCGTACGAACTTTCCCTTCTGGCAACTTCCCTGGCGTACGGGCTTCCCCCTCTGGCAACTTCCTTGGCGTATGGGCTTCCCCCTCTGGCAACTTCCTTGGCGTATAGGCTTTCCCCTCTGGCAAATTCCTTGGCGTACAGACTTCCCCCTCTGTTAAATTCACTAGCGTACGGGCTTCCCCCTCTGGCAAATTCCCTAGATTCAAAATCAGATGAAATAGTCTTCCATTTTTGGCTTTGTTACATTTCTGCTTGGTATCTGCCAATTTGGCATGGTAAGAATTTGCATATCATTATTTTCCATTTTGGCGTTGGTCAATTGTGTTAGGTTGAAATTGTTCGTAATTTGGATAGCTAGTTGTCAATAAGTTGCTTGTTGAGTTTATTATCCTCATTTTAGTTTCTATATGCTCTCATCTTGGTTACATTGGGAACTTGATGATTAGAAAGAGCTAGGATTTGAATTCATTGTAAAAAATTTGGTGGATTTTTGCTAACCATCTTGCATGGGACATTACATCTTGGTTTTAAGGGTTTAATTTTCTCTGTAGAATCTTCTTACGATGGTATAGTGGGTGAATTGGTTTGTAACAAGTACCAATGAGTATATCTATTGCATTTTAGTATAAAAATATGATTTCTGTTGCTAAATGTCTAAGGGTGATCCGTGATACCATATTCTAAGGTATATTGTTAGCACAAGAAAATATAGAGGAGTTAAGTTCTTAATGTTAGAAGTAGAACTTTGGGTTCCAGCTCCATGGCTAAAGGGTATGGATTCATTTATATATGGTTATTAGTTCAAGTTTATTAATTTCATATTTCTTGAGACATTTAATGGAATTTACTTTCTTTTGAAATTAAAATTAATTGAATATGCACTTTTATTTGTCAATCAGTCAATGAGGATTGATAGGGGTCCCTCACTCGATAACATGAGACACAAGTGGGGGCTCAATTTCTAGGGGGGACTTCACAAACTTTGAACTTTGTAAATTTGTAGTAACATGACGAGCATGCACAGTGGTATGCAGGGAAACTTGAACCTAGGTGCTCATTGTGATAGTGCTCCAACCCTACCACTCAGTCAAGCGAGCTGGACATAAATGAATGTGCATTATAATACTCTGTTGGTTTTCATTTTCAGAGGTTCAGTTCTGAACCTAATTGTAAAGTGCTTCTTTTGGTTGCAGCATTGATCCTCCTGGAAGTAAGGATGTAGATGATGTTCTTTCAATTTGTGAGCTGTCTGATAATTTTCTTGAGGTAAGAATTGTGTTCTTAAACTTTGTTGCTTGATTGAACTTCAATTTTTAAAATAGTCCTTAGGATAGGATTATACAAGCAAGAAAATGTCTATGATACAGATATCTGTTTTACACATGTTACAATTAGGATTTCCTACAAAAGTTCTTATCTTTATATATTAGGAAAAATGATGAGCTGAACCATGCTAGCTACAGTTAATTCTTTGACATGATAGCATTCCATGTAGATTGTAATACTTTCATTGGAACTATTTTTTATGCCAACTTGCCTAATATTCAGGTATAGTCTTCACAATGACCATAGATTATAATTAGTTTAACTTGCTGAATCAGAATCGGGTATGGGTGTTTGGGTTTGGTAAGCTGGTGTAGGATTTTTAAATTTTTTCTTGGGTTCAGTACTTCTGTAAAAAACTAATATAGAACTCATAAATATGTATGTTAGGAGTCAGGACCCTAAAAACAGAAATTGAATACCGCATGCATATGCTAAAAAAAAATTACCATAAATATTACAAATTTGAAATGTAGTATACTAATGTACTTAAGATAACTATACATAAAACTGAAATATTATACACACACATACAGAGACACACACACACACTTAATTCTTAAAGCTAAAGTAGAACATGGGGTGGGAGGTGACAAGAGAACAAGACAATGATAAGCCAAAATGCATTTATTGTGGGAGACTAGGACATAGAGCAAACATTTGTTCATTTAGGATGAATGCTCTAGATGAAGTTGCTTCTAAGATAGCTGAGGGTACCAAAAATCTCTTTAAGTTTTAACAGCTCAGATATGAATCATTGTTTTGTAGCTTACCATGCCTTGAATATTTTCACTTGCAACCATTTTTCTCTTCTACAAATGATTGCTGAGTTTGGTGTCACAAGGCATATTGCTGGTAGTAAAGAAATTCTTTATGATTTATTCTAGCTTTGATAAAGGGGAGCATGTTGCCATTGGTGATGATTCTATTCTTCATGTCTTTGGTAGTGGGAGTTCTTGCTCTTGCTTCTTCCAAAGGCTTGGAGGTTCATCAAATGGATGTTGAGAGTGCATTTCTTTATGATGTTTTGGAAGGAGAAATACATATTGAGGATCCTCTCAGGTTCAAAAAGATAGCTCTACTCTTGTTGTATGTTGTTTGAAGAAGTATTTTTATGGACCACAACATGCCCCATATTCCTGGTATGATTCATATCTTTTTTGAATCTTCTAGTTTTATTATATGCAAGGGGATTATGACCCAAAATGATGACCATACTCTCATTGTTGTTTCTTTATGTTGACAATCTCATCATTACTAGAGATTGTCCGAAACTCATTTCTGAGCTCTAACAAAGTTTGGGAGCTGCATTTTAGATGACCAATCTTGGTTTTTGTTGCAAGGTGTGCGCCCTTGGTCTCCTTGTGCTGTGCAGCATAGCGCTTGGGTTTGTGTCATGGCTTAATTGCTTCCTATGGATTCATTAACTTTGGTGGTTGTATTGGGCATTAACAGGTCAATCTTTTGGTGCAAAGACAACCGTCTTTGCAACAATTGGTATCAGAGCCCGAGTCATGGGTTTGAACCCCTCGCTTGCGTTGGGGGGGGATTGTTGCAAGGTGTGCACCCTTGTTCTCCTTGTGCTGTGCAGTGCAATGCTTGGGTTCGTGACATGGCTTAACCGCCTCTCGTGGATTCATTAACTCTAGTGGTTGTATCGAGCTTTAACAGGTTGATCTTTTGGTGCAATGACAGCCGTCTTTGCAACAGTTTTCACTTCTTGTTGGGCATTCAAATTGCTCAATCTTTAGTTATTTCTAAATCTATGTATGCTATGAATTTTTTGGTTATTTTTCATTTGCAACTTTGCAAAATTGCAAGTCTACCTTTACTCTTCTTGGTATGGGCACAATTCTCTACAATCATTTTGATTCTCGCATTGTTGATTCCTCTCATTACAGATATCCTATGGTTAGTTTACACTATCTTACTCACACTCTACTTGGTATTTTGTTTATTGTAAGTCTTGTCTCCTAGTTCATGTAGGAGCTTAAAGTGGCCATTTTTAGATTGCTAAGCTGATGTTTTCCATATTCAAGGGATTGTCTTACATGGTATCCACTATTCTTCGATATCCCACTTTTTGTCTCTGATTTATTTGATGCTACTGATTGGTGTTATATTTTTGGATATATTGTGTAATGTCTCCTTTCTAGGCAGTTAGCAAGAGTTGTGGTTAGTCTATCACCTTGGTCCCTATAGACTAATGTGGTGGTTAGGGGACCCTTTAGAGGGAGTTTGTGGCTTGTCAGTCAATTGTTTGGGGTTTATTGGTGTTATTTCTAGCTCAGTATTTCAAGGGTTTCATAGTGTGCCTTCCATAGCATTCTTTGGACACTTTGTCCACACTATTTTTAGTAAGTCATAGGGTGATCACCGACTTGGTTAGTTGGTAGCATTTCTATTTTGGGAATGTCGGTGAATACTTACCTTGGTTTTATTTTGGCAGTTAGTGCAGTCTGGAGCTTGAAATTTAAATAACGTAAATATTAAAAAATTAAAATATTTAACTTTAGCGTTATTTATTTTTATTTAAGTGGCTATGATTGAGGGGTTATAAGGGGTTTTTTAATGACAGTTTGATATCATAAAGTTGGCCGCCCAACTTAAGGGCATCATAAGGGGATAAAAGTAAATAAAATAAAATAAATTAAAAGGCCAATTTGGGCGTGGAAATTAAGGAGGATGAAAGCATTTTTGTGTGCTTTTTGTCATTCATGCTTGAAGAAATCCCTTACAAGGAGCTTCAATTGCAGGATTGAAAGACATCCCAAGGTTGAATGCTGATAACTCCATTTAGGGGTTATGCTGGTAATTGATTTTACAATTTACAGCCATTATACGAGTGAATTTGCTAAAGGGTTTTGAGGAGAAGGATAGTCAACAAGTTAGAGGGGATATTTACAAGAATTTTGAGAAAGGACCATTTTGGAGATCCCAAGCTGCCCGTACCATTCCAGCAGGGTCCGTATCTGTCATAGAGGAAGGCGTGAGACTTCTTAGGCCAAACGCCTAGGGTTTGAGTTGTTTTTGACCACCATTGGAGGCGCCTAGGGCTTGGGTATTGCTGCACATCAATTTTACAGGGGAGAAGCCAGGGTTTGGTGATTTGTGGGTGATTTTGTATGCTCCAGCTTGCTGGTTTTGTAATATCAGACCTGCAACTTTTCATAATAGCAAATGGGTATGCTTTCATTGTGTTTCAAATGCTAAATATTGATCTGGGCTTTTATTAGTTTATGCAATTTCTCTAATAAATAAGTTAGTTTTGTTATTTGCTATTTATGCATCTCCTGCAAAGCAAAAAACACAAAAAATCAGGAAAGCAAACACTGAAAAAGAGAAAAAAAAAAAAGCAGATTAGGGTGGGACATTAC
Source organism: Sequoiadendron giganteum (assembly GCA_007115665.2). Taxonomy (NCBI): domain Eukaryota; kingdom Viridiplantae; phylum Streptophyta; class Pinopsida; order Cupressales; family Cupressaceae; genus Sequoiadendron; species Sequoiadendron giganteum. The sequence continues at coordinate 211,358,711 of CM021107.1, read as the reverse complement.
ATATTGACTCTTGGTTTGTGTTCTATAGATATTTGCAAAAAATACCAATTCCAAACAGTTGCATGAAATTAAAACATCATATTTGATTATGGCTTAAGAAATTGCATTAGAATTATACCCGGATTACATAATATGCAATAATGGAGATCTGAAAGTGTTTGATCTGCAACTAAGAACATTAGCAATCTCCAAAAACCCTGTATGATACCACCCTGAATGTCTGATTTAAGTCAACCTTCTGAATTCAATGTAACTCAATAATAACCTTTGAATGAGATTATCTCGTTGAATGCCCTTGGGTGATTTTTCACACCTATAGACATTGTTCTTTTTAAGGGTTTTCGTCCTCAAAAAGCTTTAATCTTCAAAACCAGCAAACCCTTGCTCTTTCTCCAATTTGCTCAAGTTTTAATAAAATGATCAATGATAATGGAAAAACAAATGTTTTTTGCTTTTTATACTCCAAATCCCCTTTTGGCCAAATAATTAAATAAAATAAATATTTACTTTTGATGCATCAGGGTTTTAAATTAATAAATTAATAAAGCATCATTAAATATAACACTTTATTAATTTCCATTTAACCCCATATATCACCTTTTAATAAGTCATCATTAAATAATTTTATTATTAAAGTCAAATAACTTTAATAATATAAATAAATCATTAATCCTCAATAATTACCCAACACTAGCTCAGAAGAGTGATCCAATCATATTTTCCGGATGTAGGCATGATGACTGGTCCAGATTTAACTTACTATAAATAGTAAGTATAGGCTGAAGAGCACACAAAAAATACTGAGAGGGGGGGCTAAATCAGTATTTTAAACTTTTGAAACTTAAAACCATCAAAATCAACAAAGTAAGACAGTAAGAGCAAGCATAAAACAAGATGAACACGGATTTCTCGTGGAAAACCCTTTCAAGTAAAAAGCCATGGTATAAGTATGCTTATATTCACTTCAAAGGGCAGCAACCAGATTACAAAAGTGAGAACCAACTCACTGGAAGCACCAACTTCCTTGAAACACCAACTTTAGGGTGTTGAAGCACCAACTTCAGAAACATTGAATTCTTGATTCTGAACACATGCTTGTGAAAAAAACTGTCTATACTTTGAATAACTTTGTTCAAACTCTCAACTTCATTTGCAACTGATTTTTTCACAAGTAACATGGCTTCATTACATAGAAATGTGATTCTTTCATAAGTAACACGACTTCATTACTCAGAAATATGATTCTTTCATAAGTAACACGACTTCATTACTAAGAAACGCGATTCTTTCATAAGTAACATGACTTCTTTACTAAACAATGTTAGTCTTTCATAAGAAAATTCGGCTCCATCACACAAAAAGACAATTCATAGCAGCGCACAAACCAAGAAAATATACACCATTTATCACACAGACCCAAGATATGCATACAATCTATCACAACAATACATAGAGATTTTTTGAAGTGGAAAGTTTGCAGTATATTGATAGAACAACCTAGGATAAAAGTTCTTAGACCAAACAAGCTGCCACAAAAGATGTCTCAGTCAGCAAAGACACATGAACCTTCACAAATGTGCACAACATGAATCAATTTCAACGCATACTGCACTCAGGTCATACTTCCAAAGTTATATCGATGGCGTTATTTTTATTAACTCCATCCTCAAAGCATCCTTTGTAAGACAAAACTTCTTCGCACAAACTCATAATTCAATCCAGCCAAGAGTGACCGCAATCATATTTGAATGTTCTTGACTTAAGACATTGAAACACCCCCATACAGCAAATTCTATGCGACGATGCCAAGAATGGACAAGTCATTCGAAATACATTCATTTCCTCAGAGCACCAAATCAAAAAACATGGCACACTTCTAACAAAAAGGACTTAGAAATAAAGGAGTGCGATAGACTTTTTAATAATCTGGTATAATGACCCGCACACCTCAACAAATATTTCCTAGAATTTCATAACTTCAGATTCCACGAAGGTCAAACTCCATACAACTCATTCAAATAATAATTATAGCAATGGCGTTAGGGAATCAAAGTAAAGAATTCACTCAAAAATATTTCGAACATTGAAAACTGTAGTTGACGCACTAACAATAACCAAAAACAATTCGATGAAGATTTTTTAAAAGGAAATGGCCAATAAACTTGTCATCATTTTCTGTGGCTGGCCCATACAAGCCGAGCTGAAGACCACAACTTCTACACAAAAGAAATTCGTAGAAGACTGTAATGTCCTCTTTTTAGCCACTATGAGAGTTTTGATGGATTAGCCTATCGGTGGGTCCTTGTAGGCTAATGATGGTGATTTGAGGGCCTTATGAGCGAGTTTCTTGGTTTTTCAGATGGCAGTTTATAGTGTTCTCTTCTCTAGTGTTGGGTGATATTGAGAGACGATCTTCTTCAGGTGTTTCAAGCTCCGTTTGCACTTACTATTTTTAGTAAGTCACTTGGACATTTGGGTCCACCTTATTATTTATGGTAAGTCAATCTGATGAGTAGAGGAAGTAGTGGGTTACCCCATGGTGTTGGCAGAATCAGTTGGCCTTTCAATTAGCACCTCTGAAGTGCTTATTGGAAACAGACAGCTATTGAAGTGTGTTAGTACATGCTCTTCGGATTATAGAGAGGAACATCTCTGTTTGCTGATTTTCTAATGTAAAAAAGGGGTGTACTAAGATTCCTATCTTTTTTACTCAGCGGTAGGACACAAGGGTGCATAAACACACTGCGCCGTAGCTAAGCTTTTCTCTAGTTTCTGCAGATCTTAACTACGACTAACTAAGCTTCTAAACTATCCTACCTCCTCAAGATAAACAGAGCATGAGGGCATAGGAGCGAAATGGATGGGTTGGATTACTTGAATCCTCTGTCTCAATGGAATATGGCCGAGGCTCTAAACTCTCGGATATATACCAAGATAGGGCTTGATACAAGTAAACACTCATTACGGTAAACTGGATCTGGGACTTGCCAAGGAGGAGGAACCCCTATCTGAGGTGTAGGCTTGGAAACAACTAACTTGAAACAACAAGGAACGATGGCCTGTCTAATAGGATTCTCGAGGAGGTGACGACACCTGTCCAAAGTGTAGGCTGCAAGACAAATCATTAAACAACATCATACGATAATGATCGATAACAAAATATCCAAGGAGGTGACGACACCTGTCCAAGGAGGAGATTGAAACAATGCACTATTTGAAAACGAGACCTTGAATAGACTCAAGTATTTAGATCAAGCAAGCATGCGCCATCTGATTTATTTCTTCAAGCTTTGTCCAAAGAATTACAAAGGTTGGGACAACAAAGGCACAAAATCATGCACAATTACGATCAACCAACGAACTCTCATCCAAGAGTGAACAGATATAAACAAGCTAACTCTGGCAACAATGGCGCAACAATTTTGCTTAGCAAATAAAGGTTAAACAAATAATAAGCCCAAGGCTCTTATTTATAGAAACTCAAAGGAGTAGGCAACCCTAAAATTTCCTTGAGTTAACAATCAGTTCTTGCCAATCAACAAGATTTATTCCAATGTCTAAAAGTAGGTGAGGAAGCAGTTAACTGGAAAACTACTTCAGTTAACTGAAACTAAACAAAAGTCAAACTGGGAGTCTACCTCAGTTGACTGACACCTAACTAAAAGTGAACTTACAATTACAAATGTGTCTCCAAATAGACATCCACCTTTAAAGGAGATCTGAGATCCACAAATCGTGGGAGTTAATTAGACATCCTAGATTAGTGGGATCTGACATGCATGATCTGTGGAGATCTAGAGTCAACTTGGAAAGGGGCATCAAGTTGACTTCAGTTGTATTTATTGCTATTTGATGGGTAGGACATCCTTCCTTGGTGCTTTACACCTCTTCACCATTGGTCAACAAAGTCTCTATCCAGTCATTGACCTCTTTGGCTTCCGGGCAATTGATGCTCTTCAAGATGACTATGTGGTGCCTAAGCATTTTTTCACCTGTCATAAGCTGTTGCTGATAGTTTATGCATTGGGCAACTGCTTCATCTAACTGGATAGACATGGCTGCAATTTTGGCTAATTTGCAGCCATTGGGGTCTTCAAGGAAAGAAGCATGGATGACGTCTTGAAACCGTGTCTGTACCATTTCAAGCTTAACATATTCCCCTGCTTCCCACTGATATTCTAACTCAGGGAAGGATATTACCAATGTTCTTGCGAAGTTGATAATATTAGCGACAAAGCGTCTATAGTCAATCAGCTCCACTGAATTGGCATTGTAGGCTCTCACCTTGTATGCCAATTGCTCTTTCCAATCAAAGAGATGGCTTTTGTTCTCAGTGGTTGTAACTGATTGATATGCATGTTGTAGATCAGCAATTGTCGCTTCCTCTCTCGGCCTCTCTTGAGTTGCCTTGAAATCTGACTGTTGGATTTTTGATCGAAGAGCATGTGCTCTATCTCTCAGCTGATATGCTTCTGCTAATACATACCGTCCTTTGACGACAAACTCATCCACTTGACGTCTCAAGTGTTTGCCGTATGTGATTAACTAATGATGGTTTCTTTCAGCTGGGAGATCCAATAGTCCTTGAGGCAAGGCCGAGGAATTGGGAATGTCATGTATCAAACTAGAAATGTACAATCTTAGCTGACGGTTTTCAGCCTTCAAGGCTGCTTTTTCTTGTCCATCCTTGGTCATTCTTTCGTTGATGCTCGCTGAGGCGATTCCGAGAAGGTCTGCTTCCACCTGTTGAGTGGTCTTTCCAAGGTTCACCTTTGAAAGCGTGAAATCCTCGACCCTCACATTATGTATGTCTTTATCTTCAGGCAGGGCAGCAGTCTCTATGACAACCTTGTTCTCTGCATTCCTCTCTACATGTGTTTGCTTCTTCAACTTCTTTGCCGGTATGTCTTGTGGGACATGGTGGAATTCAGAGAAATCAAGCTGATAAGGTCTTTCCCTTTTCCTTCCAAGTGAGCTTTCTAACCAGATAGAATTTTGGCTAGCATCGCTGGGAGGAGGAACATAGGCCCCCTGAATGCTGGAAGAACGAGACTGTGCCGTGGCAATGCCTCGTGGCGGCGAGTCCGAATCAATGGGACTTTGCGACCTCTGTGATGGTGGTGAAGCCGGTGGCTCAATTTCTATTATAGGCACCGCTTCTGCTGCAACTTCTTCTACAATGGATTCCATCTCTACAGCGATTACTTCAATCATTGGCTTTGGTGTAGCTACAACGCTCTCAACTGTTCTAGGCAAATTGGTGGCTGTTTACACCTGTACCTCTTGCTGGTTTGTGCTAGCAATTCCTCTTCTTCCCCATGTGTTCCCTGACATCCGCATTCCTTCTGGAAGAATGCTCATCTTGTTCTGTTTGGGTTTCTTCCTAGATGAGGAAGGTAGTGTAAACTGAACCGTTGGCGGCTCTGATCGGGGAAGTACTACCTTCCTTGTCTTTTTATTGTCAAGGTAGAGTTGACTGTGTCAAACTACTCTACCAGTTCTTTCCTCAATAGACGTACTCTCTTTTGTGTACCAATCTACTTTGCCGAGTGGTTGTGCATAAACTTGACCCGTGAAGAAGGAAGAAAGAATGATCTCTTCTTTGTCATTAGATAGGCCCTCGATGTCCTCTGACATGAATTCTACAATCTGCGAGAGCTTGAATCTGCTGTAGTTCCTTCTTCTCACTTCGAACTCATCCTCACAGTTGACCCAAAAATCCTCCATGAAAGGTTCATGTGATGATCTTTGTTCGAGATGTGCTGCGAACATTCCTCTGGGATCATATGATGACCTCCTGTCAATGAGGTACTTGAGATTAAATCTCACTATTTCCTGGCTTATCAACCTAGCATCGGCTGTAGTCCTACATCTATAGAATTCCATCTGAAAAGGAAAGTTTGCAGCAGACTTCTTCTTTACGCGAAGGTAAGAGTGAACCTCGGCCAACTACCTCAGGAATTCCATGAACACTACCCTATCTGAAGGGTAGTGTGGCATCATGGTAGGGTGGCTATTGTATCCATACACGCGTATGTAGGTGAAAGTGGGGAATTGGATGAACCAATCCGCCCAATCCACCATTGCTGCCTTAGCTACTGGTGAAATACGAACGTGCGTCTCATGGTCTAGCTCGCGCACGGTGTGCATAGTGAAAAAGGTCATTTATCTTCTTGAAGTGCCTTTCTGCTAGAGTGAACTCAAGGCGAGGAAAGTATTCTTTGACCTTTTGCACACCCAGGGTTCCCACAGTGTTTAGTGTTCTGAAATCGCATTGGAAGGCTATCAGGTAGACCAGGTAGGAACACATGTGGAAACGGTGCTCTTCTAGAAACCTGGTAAATTGTTGGTGGAGTGTGTCACTGATCAGAGTGGCCGAGTCGTAATGTTCTTTCCTGCTGATTATTTTGCCAATAATATAGAACATCCACGGCTGGAAGGATTTTCACTCCTCTTGTCCAGTGACTCTGGTGAGTAGAGTGATTAACACTCCGTACTCATCTTTGAATTCTCCTCTCCCAACCAATTTGGGCAAGTTGGTTCTCTTTGTTTTCAACCAATGTTCAGCCATTATAAGCGAACACTTATCCCTTGAAGCCTCGAATGCCTTTTCGGATTCTGTCACAGATACGACCTTCCTGGTATGGCATGGTGGAATCGCAAAACATGTCTCTATGTCCTTCGGCTTTAAGCTGCAAATCACTCTTCCGTCAACGGACAGGATCTCTCTTGTAGTAGGGTTGTAATGCTTTGTGCAAGCAATTACAAGCTCAATGCTCTGTAAGGTGATCGGAATGGATGCAGCTTGGAATAAACCGGATTCTTCAATGTTTTGCAATGTAATTTGGTTCATGCCCTCCAAGTCTTCAAAACTGACCTCTGGATTTTTCTGGCATAAGTCTGTGTCAGTTGTTTTCATATAATCATGGTACAAGACCGTCTTGTCTGGTAGTGTACCTGGGAGTACTGCATTATGAAAACCTTAAAGATTGACTGTGCAGACGATGCTGCTCGGACAACTTTTTCTGAAACTGCTAAAAATAGCCTCGCTTGGGGGTAATTTTTACGAAAAATTCTGAGACATGGGTTTTGTTGAGAATGATTTTCTAAACAAACCCAGATCGTCAGAAATTCGAAAAAAACGAGTTTTTCTATGACATGCAAGAGCCCTTTGGTGGCAGAGGTATCGAGGCACCAGAAAGTGATTTTTCTCGGAAAAATCCAACACATGGGTTTTGTTTGTGCTTCAGAGCTAAACAAACCCAGTTTGTCTGTTTTTCAAAATTATGACTTTTTTCAGAAACCCTAAAAAATAGGGGCAGCAGGGCTACTTTTTCTGGAAAAATCCAACATGTGGGTTTTGTTGTAAAAGTTGTGCTGATCATACCCAGTTGGCCAGATCTGAGGTAATCTGTCGTTTCCTGTGACATGCAAAGAAATATAGACATAAATAGAGGAAGTAGACAAAAGATGGATTGGAAGTTATAAACTGCCACTTTGGAATAATCTGCCTCTGGAAACAATCCTCGGGGAAGAATACTTTTACTGCCACTGATCTTCAAAAATATTGAAGATCCGTCCAAAAGCTCTGCCAGATCTTGAAAACGTGTTCTTGGGGGCTATTTGCTGTTTTATCCTTCAACCTACAAAAGAATAATGAAGAATGGGACGCCTAGCAAGAATACATGGTGATTAGGGTTGAGATCCATCAATTATGGAAGACAACTCATGATTTAGGTCTGATTTGGAGTTCCAAAAGGTGATTTCCACTGATTGTGGAGTGTTTGGCCTCTTTTGGGCTCCAAATTTGCTAACTCAAGTCAACATCTTTGCTTTGACTTCTTTAGATGTCCATCCTTGAAGTTGGTCTTTTTTGTCCATTTTGCAAGCTGAAGTGCCTTCGTTTGATCTTTGCAAGAGGATGACTGATTTGAAGATGTCAAATGATTACATTTTCCCTCTGAGATTCAAGGGCGCCTTTCTTCAAGAGGGGCGCCTTTTTCACCTTTAGACTTAATGTTTGGTTTGACCTAAAACATACTTTCAATGGCATTTTTACATTGTTTAGCTCAATTTAAGCAGAATGCCAAAAATTTCATTTTGGGTGTAACATAGTATTATGTTGATATTTACAGAGTTGTGGTTTTTTGATTATTATTAAAGTGATAACTTTAATAATAATTAAATATAAGAAAATATTGTTAAAGGAGTTAATGACTTTATAATATATAATTCATTTTTATAACATAAGGTCATTATTAAAGAGGCATGAAAGGGATACCACACATAATGTTATATTTTATTTGTGCAACGAAAGCAAGTATTCATAATATTTAAATGGATTAAAAAGTAGTGGAGATTTTGCTTTTTGTGAGGAGGTATAAAGGCCTCATTAAAGCACATTGATCATTCATTCATCTATTCATACTTGTGCAAATTTCATGAGCTTTTGTTGTGGAGGAGAAACAAGGGTTTCTTGCTGCAAATCAATCTCGGAGAATGTAAACTCTCCTAGGTTTAATGAGCTACAGGTGTGCAATACCACCCAAAGATTGCTCTTTCAGGTGGCTTCATTCAGAGTATGTGATTGTGCTTACAGGAGATAGATATTTCAAGATTTTTAGAGGTTCTTTGTCACAAATCAGGATATATATATATATATATATATCTGCTGTTATTCTCTTTGCTGATCATTGTCTTTTGCAAGCACGTGGAGGTTTATTTAAGCAGGCTGTACCATACTCAGCTGGGCATACCATTCCTTGCCGGCCGTACACCCTCATAATAGCCATGTGGGGTTTTATGGAGTGAAACGCCTAAGTTCTTCAGCCACAAACTTCATCATTCTTGGTGTCTAGATTATGAGAGCATTTGCATATAATTTTGGAGGTGTTATTCTGAGCGTTTGGAGGAAGGCGTCCAGTTTTGATTGCATCCATTTTGCTGATCAAACTCATTTCAGAATTGCAACATTTTCATTTCAGCCTCCAGGCATGAACTTATTGTAAATGCAAAAGTAATGATAAATCTGATTTGACATATTATAGTGTTTGTTTCCAGTATTTCTTTTACTCTGCAATTTTATATATATTTTTTGCATTTCTTGGCAAATATTTCAAAAAATTCACAAAAAAAGAAAAACCACAAAACCAAAAAAGCAAATAGAAGAAGCAAAAATCAGTTAACAATTTTATTGATGAGGGATTAGTTGCTAGATGTGGACTCCAGACGGAAGAATTTGAGGGGTTCCGAGTGAGAGTAGCTAATGGTTTTACTCTCACGTGCAATAGGAGGATATCTAATCTCGCCCTACGGCTAAATGACTATGATTTTCAGGTTGATTTCTATGTGGTTGGAGTGGGTGAGATGGATGTTGAATTAGGCATGAAGTGGCTTCATGTCATTGGAGAGTTTACTCTCAACTTGCCCAAGATGGAGATAAAATTTGAGGTAAACAGCAAAAAATATGTGTTGAGGGGAATTGACGAGGGGAGTCTACATGCCATCTCCATCAGTGGGAAGAAGAGTAAAAAGAATGGGAAAGAGGTTAAACAAGTGATGGAGGAGTGTGATCAATCCCAGGAGGAGTACGTTTCTATTCATTGCTCTGAAAGTTCATAAATAGGTAATTTAGACCAACAATTGGGTAATGTTCAGTTTATTGTTAATCCATTATTTGAGGATGAAGCTGGTTTGACTTATGACAATCCACTCTTTGAGTTGGATGATAGCCCCCCTTTAGACCCTTGTGTGGAGTTGGGAAATGATCACAAGGTATGGGATCCTAGTGGTGCATTGGGACTACAGACAAAGCTTACAGATGTATTCCACAACGTGTATATTGTGCAGAGTGCATACAGTTTTACTTTTAATCCGATCGTGCATGATTTGACTACAATGCACAAAACTTGTACGCATGTGTTGGATGGGTGGTATGAGTTATCTCCTTTCGTGGATGAGGGAGGTAAACCATCCAGGTATCCAGAGTTGCCTCTATAGGATGACCATGCTTTTGGGACACATGATACAGGGGTTGAGCTTGGCCAACGTGGTACATTTGTTATGTTTAGATTGGTGCGGCAGAAGTTATATGGAGGTGAGAGGGACAAAACATAGTTTTTCCCTTGGGATCCAGGTGGTATTATGTTCTTTCTTCAGTTAGAGCTTGTTAGGGATCTCGAGTTGAGATTGCTTGAGGACAAGCAATATCGGGGAGGGTGGATTATAATGTCCCCTTTTTAGCTAGTATTAGAGTTTTGATGGATTAGCCTATTAGCGGGTCCTCGTAGGCTAATGATGGTGATTTGAGGGCCTTATGAGCGAGTTTCTTAGTTTTTTCAGATGGCAGTTTACAGTGTTCTCTTCTCCAGTGCTGGGTGATATTGAGAGACGATCTTATTTAGGTGTTTCTGGCTCCGTTTGCACTCACTATTTTTAGTCAGTCACTTGGACGTTTGGGTCCAACCTTAGTATTTATAGTAAGTCAATATGATGAGCAGATGAAGTAGTGGGTTACCCCATGGTGTTGACAGAATCAGTATTATGTTGATATTTACGGAGTTATGGTTTATTAATTATTATTAAAGTGATAACTTTAATAATAATTAAATATAAGTGAATATCATTAAAGGAGTTAATGACTTTATAATATATAATTCATTTTTATAACATAAGGTCATTATTAAAAAGGCATGAAGGGGATGCCACAAATAATGTTATATTTTATTTGTGCAACAAAAGAAAATATTATTATAATATTTAAATGGATTAAAAAGCATTGGAAATTGTGCTTTTTTGGATGAGGTATAAAAGGCCTCAAAAGAGCACATTGATCATTCATTCATCTATTCATACTTGTGCAAATTTCGTGAGCTTTTGTTGTGGAGGAGAAACGAGGGTTTCTTGGTGCAAATCAATCTTGGATAATGTAAACTCTCCTAGGCTTAGTGATCTACAGGTGTGCAATACCACCCAAAGATTGCTCTTTCAAATGGCTTCATTCAGAGGCTGTAGTTATGCTTACAAGAGATAGCATTCTCAAGATTTTCAAAGGTTCTTTGTCACAAATCAGAATATATATATATATATATATGCTGTTATTCTCTTTGCTGATCATTGTCTTTAGAAAGCACGTGGGGGTTCATTTAAGTAGGTCGTACCATTCCTAGCGAGCCGTACATCCTCATAACAACAACGCGGGGTTTTATGGAGTGAAACGTCTAAGTTCTTAGGCCACAAACTTCATCATTCTCGGCGTCCAGATTATAAGAGCATTTGCATATTATTCTGGAGGTGTTATTCCGAGGGTTTGGAGGAAGGCGTCTAGTTTTGATTGCATCTAGTTTGCTGATCAAAGTCATTTCAGAATTGCAACATTTTCATTCATCCTTTGGGTATGAACTTATTGTAAATGCAAAAGTAATGATAAACCTGATTTGACATATTACAATCTTTGTTTCCATTATTTCCTTTACTGTACAATTGTATATATATTTTTATGTATTTCTTGGCAAATATTTCAAAAAAACACAAAAAAGCAAAAACCACAAAACCAAAAAAGCAAAAATCAGTTAGCAAATTTCCTATTAGGGGTGGGATATTTCAAAGACATCAAAGAGTCTGCCAATAAATAAGATACATGAAGGCATATGGTAGCATGTAAATAATTGGGCTGGAAATGCAGACACGAAATGGTGTCCCAAGCTGCCCATACAAAGTGTCATGAACCGCCTCATAAAAAGACATGTTAGAGGTGTTACAAGGAGGGTCTGTTCCAAAATAAAGTGACTCGATGAACTTTGACAATTCAAAGTTGACATGGCATGACACTTCAATACTAACTTGGCAAAAACAAAAGGCAAGCTAACAAATTGACATCTCAACGTTGACAAAACAAATAATCTGCCATAGAACAAATAATCCGCCACATATAATCGATCATACCATAAACATAGAAAATTTGAGAAAGCATATTAGAGTAGCACAGACAAACCAGAACTTTATCTTGTAAATCCGAGACATCATACACCTAACTTTTACATCAATGACCGAATATTTCAACATGGTATGACCAAGTGACCTATTATAAATAGTAAGTGTGGGAGAAATCAATTGTACCCCAAATTAAATTTTTGCTACACTTAGGCATTTTGAAGAAACGAGTTAAAGTCTTGACAAAATCTGTCAAAAAGGTCAAAATTGGGGTTTTGCATGTCTTGCATGGTGGTCAAAACTTGGTCAAAAACTTGGAATTTTCAAATTCTGACAATCTGGGGTTGGTTCAAAATGATCAAACCTACAATATCTAGATCTCAGTTTTCCAACCCTAAATTTTAGGAAAATTTCTATTTTTAGCAGTTTTCTAAAAATAGAAACTTTTTCTGGGTTTCTCAAAAAAATAGATACTTGCAAAATTTTCTAAAAATAGAAAATTGCTAAAAATAGAAAGTTTGGCTTTCAGGGTTGAAACTGATTTTGAATGGCTTAAAATACTTCCTCATCAGGCTGGTGCAGTTAGAATCACGAAATGATAAGTTTTTCCCTAGTGGGTCTATTCTGCTTTTACAGAAGCTTTTTTTGGAGAACCAAGGTCATCAATGGAGGTCACTTTGTTGCCAGGTGTCAGAATCAAATGTTCAAACATCAAATAGAAGCTCCTAATTGCGAACGTGCACACAAAACGAGGAATGGAGAAAGGTAGCTGAAAAGGTTGAAATATGTAAAATTTTGACTAAGGCTGGTGAATCCAAGCGCCGTTGCTCAGTTTGGGCACCCAAACCTTCATGCCTTAGAATTTTTTCTGTTCTGGCAGTCAACAACAAGGAAGGCACGTCAAACGAGGTAGAAATTGAAAATTGCATAAAAATGGTTGTCTGCCAGCCATGGGCGCCTCTAGAGGAGAAGGGCGCCCAACTTTTCAAGGGGTCAAATGTCAGAGTTAGGGTTTCTACCTCTAGACCATTGTTGCTCAAAATCCTCCCAGCTCCGTAACGAATCAATCAGCTCGATCATCTGACCATTCAATCAACCAGAATGTCAGATCGAACGAAGAAGTCTTGAAGAAGTAGCAAATTGGAAAGGTTGGAAAAGCGTAAGAAATGACTAAGTCTGGGAGTGTTGGGCGCCCCAGGCAGTCAAGGGCGCTTAATGATTTGAGTGCTCAAAAGATAAAATTAGGGTTTGTGGTCCCCAACAACTCTTCTCCAGTTTCAGTCCAGCTCTGCAATGGATTCAACGTTGAGCTCGTCAGATTTGTTCATCATCAGATATCACAAAATTATCAGAGGGGTAAAATTGTGCAGAATGAAGAAAATCAAAAGCAAAGACGAAAATTCTTAAAAATGGACTAACTCTGGTGAAGTTGGGCGCCCCAGAAGGAGAAGGGCGCCCAAGCTTTTGAAGGTCCAAATCAACTTTTTCGGAGACATCACTCCCAGGAGACCCCCCTCAAAATCTTCTCAGCTATACGATGAGTCTAGCCGTCAGTCTATCGAGCTCCAGATCATCCGAAATGGTTAGATCATCTGAAAGAGAGGAGATAAGCTTGAAACTTGAAAAGCGTGGAAAAATGGTTAAGTCTGGTGAAGATGGGTGCCCTTGGAGAAGATAGGCACCTAGAGTTTTGAGGCTTCAGATGGCAGTTTCAACAGTTGTAGTCTCCAAGATCATCTCGTCACATTCTGCCAAGCTACGCAACAGAGCAATCAGTCAGTTCATTAGACCTCCTAAACTCTTGAAGTTGAAGATTCATCAGAAGATCGAGAAACATAGAAAGTTGAAATTTGTGAAATAAGAACTAACACTGGTGAAGATGGGCACCCCTAGAGAAGAAGGGCGCCCAACATTTTGAGGGGTCTAATGAATCTTTTATGAAAATTTCCGTCCAAGACAACTTCGTCAGATCTACTCCAGCTCCGCGAGGAGATCCTCCGTCAGTTCACAGGATCCTTTGAGTACTCAGAAATCAAAGATCAACAAGAGGTCAAAATCAAGCAAAAAAGTTGAAAATTCAAGAAATTTGACTAAGTCTACTAGGGAAAAGCGCCCCAGGCTAACAAGGGTGCCCAAGGCTCAATGCCTTGGTCACTTTTTCCAAAATTTTAAATTTTTTATCTTTGAGCATTCAAACAACGTCTACATTCAACGAACCTATCCGGGATTGGCTCCAAAGGATTTAAAAGCAAATCAAAGCAGACTTTTCTCAACCACAACTTATTTAAAGAAGATTTTGTCTTTCATTATTCATTTTTGTAGGTTGGAGTCCAGAGCAAGAAGATTCTCTCTTTTTCCTCAACGAAGATTTGAAGACCCAAACGACATGCTTTTTCGGTGTTCTTCGGGTTTCTGAGATCAGTGAGCAAAAATGATCGCTTTTTCATATTCCAAACTTCTAGGGCGTTGCTCTTTCAAAATAGGCACTCAATTTTTTCCGTTTTTGATCACATGGGTCTCTCTGCTTTATCGTCCTCTTGAGCATTGAGAAATTTTTCCCTCTTCTAGAAATTGCTTTTTGGCTGCTTTTTCAAGATGGATTTAGCTTTTTCACTTTCCAAGCATTTGGGTTTCTCTGGAACGTGATTTTCTACAAAACCCAGGTCACAACTTTTTTCAGAGAAATTGCTTTTTCAAAGACAGAGCAACATTCTATTTTCAGCAACATTCTATTTTCAGCAACATTCTCCACTCGAAAAACAAGAAATAAATCAGCTTTTTGGGCGGATGTGGCCGAGATTCAAAGCGACAATCTTCTAGAAGCTTTCTTTCTATTTTCATCTCAATTCTTATCCATTCTTTGAAGAAGAAGGATATCAAGTTATAATAGTTGGCGCTTTCCTTGTTTTTAGGTGTTAAACGTTTATCCTCTTTAGGTTTAGAAATAAGTCTTGCATGTTGGCAAGTCTTAGTTGTAAAAGCAAGGAGATTTTAGGGTTTCCTACTCCTTTGCTTGGCTATAAATAAGAGCAATGTTTGCTCATTTTAGTTTAACCGTGCTTGTGATAACAAAATTGTTGAGCCTATGCCTTCATGTTTGTTATCGATTAGTGTCAGTTTACTTTGTGTTAAGGGCAAGTTTGCATGCCTCGTTTAGCTGCAAATCCTTGTTCAGTACACGTGTCTTGTGTCAAGTGATAATCTGGTTTGATCGCATGTTGCGTGTATTTTTCCACAACTTGCTGTCTTGGAATTGTAATCTTGAGCCAAAAGTTTGAGTAAATAATGTCCTTAGCGTGGTTTGCTGCCCCGATATAAAAATCTCAGGTTTCCGTTTATTGTTTTGTGCCAAGAAGTGTGAGGAAATAAAGTCTTGAGCGTGCTTTGCTACCTTGATATAAAGTCTCATATTTCCGTTTATTGTGTAATGCTTTTATGATCTCTTTTTCAGCTTGCATTGAAATTCAGTAGATGTATGTTGAAGAAAGCTTATTTAAGTATCTTTGTCAGAAAAACAATCTTGTTCATTTCTAACTCTCTTGCTCTGCATTTACTTGAGAGGTTAGAAACGTCAATAGCGTAAGTTAAATTGTAGTTGTTAAGTTTCATTTAAAGGAAAACCTCAGCTACAACATCTAGAGTTCTATAACCTTGTGTTCTCCCAGCTGAACCAAAAAGATAGGCAAAATTAGTTTAGTTTACTTTTTTTATGCAACTCAGCAAAAGAGGGAGCTTCCCCTCCTAATTTGAAGAGCAGTTTACTGCACATAGCTGTCTGTTTCCAAAACGCATTCCAGAGGTGCGATTTGAAACGCCAACCAAATCGACTAGAATGACCTGCAGAAGGTCCATTACCAAAACACTGAGTCACTGAGTAGGAGAAAATTGAGATAAGCATCAGAAATCTAGTTGAGGAACCACTGATTACCCTCAAAAGGGTCCCCTAAACATCCCATCAGCCTATGAGGACCAGATAGTAGGCTAACCACTGCAAAGATACAAATCCCAAAAAACGGTCAACATTACAGGAGCCACAATGCGATCTTGTTTTTCCTATGTCTTCTTGGTCAACTTGGATTTCCTTAAGAGGAGCCTAGTATTATCTTCTTTGGTAGTCAAAATACTATACAAAATGCTAGCAATCCAATTCATTGTTAGTGGAGCAAACATATTGAGATTCACATGTATTATTGTTTTCGAGTGGAAGATGGATCTCTAGTTTGTAATTCTTAGTAGAAATTGGCCAGTAATTTCATTGAGATTCTTCCACATGAGGCATTTATTCTCGTTCATAAGCACATTGAAATATCTCCTCAATCCCCTAGTCAATTTGAAGGAGGGATGTTGGTTGTGTACTCTTTTACTCCTTACGTACTCCTGTAATTTTAAGGTGTGATGAGTAGCATTGATACATCTCTTGACTCCCCTAGTCAATCACAAGGGCATGCGTTGGTTGTATAATATGGAATTAAAGATTGAGCACTTGGTATGCCGCTACGGGATCCGCAATCTCACATGATTTATTTACCTATGAGCTCCAACTTTTGGTTAGCCTTGGGATATGTATGAATTAAATATTAGGCGTATATAATGGCTGATCTTCATTGTGGTGGTATACTCTCACCAATGTAATTAATTGGAGAGTATAGAAAGGCCTTATGTGGCTTGTTGTAAGATCATCTTTTGATATCAAATATACATATGCAAAAGTTTTGGTTAAGGGCATACCATATCTTTTCTTTTGCAGCATTTTTTTCCTGTAATTTGAGTTGAGCAACTTCATATCATTCTTGTTAGATAGTTTATCAAATTTTTCAATGTCAGCATACCATTTAGGCATGGTCTTCATACTGACTATAGCTTATAATTAATGATCAATAGATGTATTTTGTTAAAGAACTTCTGATGATTAACCTTGAAATCACTCTCCATATTGTTTTAGGTAGTAGTAATCAAAGCCACATAAAATTTATACATCTACTAAATAATAGTTCTCATCACTTAAACTTTGGTACATCTTAAGCTTCACGAAAAAAAGAAGTTTGAGTTACATTTGTTAGTATGTACCTTAAGATTAATTAATTTTAATTGATTATTAGAGTTAGTGTTTTTGTAAATCATTAATGCTCTCCTGTGAAGATGTAATGCCCTAAATTTATCACTTGAAAAAAAATTAAGGACAAAACACAAATTCCAAATTTCGTTCACCTACGCTTGCAAAACTCACAAAGTTTGCTACCAAAGTAGGCACTACAAGAAGGAATACAAATTTTGACCATTTGTAAACTATAATTCTTTTAGTTAGATAACTGAATTGTTTAGACCATCATGGTCAGTTCAACAGGAGACATGGAACCCACATCTCCAAGGTAGACTTAAATAGTTCAACCAACCCAAATTGAATCTGAAACATCATATAAGTCACATGTCAACAATAACATATATATATAACAATAGTAGTCACAAGAATAATAAGAGGACAAATCCTAGGGGCCAAACCTAGTCCTCGGGGGCTCATCTCGGATGACCTTGCCTACGTATATATTTTGCAGAGGCATCGTAGTTTGACACTAGACTTCAACCATATCACCCATGGTTGGATAACAAAGGAATATAACTGCCAAGTTACAATGATGGTTTAGCATCAACTCTAGTCAAAAGCCACTAACACCTCTCCTCATGGTTAAAAAAAGGAAACAATAGTTCAAGGTCAAGGATTGAGACTAGACCAACACATGGGTTTTCTCAAGAGTTTTCAAAAAAACAATTTGATTTTTGTCCAACTCATATTACCATCTAGATTTATCTCAGAAATGGTTTCACAATACCTTAATACATACAATGAATAGACATTAATGGTTAAACTATCAGCATTTCCAGTATAAAGCGAAGAGATAGAATAGGTTTATAAATTGATTTCTCCTATATGACCCCTTCTATGGCTAACATTTAAATAATATACTTAAAATTTAATGTTATACACTTTATGAATCATGCCTATTAACTATAGGACAATTATACAATCAAGAAATTCTCCTTATATGCTTGGTCATTAAATTGGAATTTGATTGGAATACTTAATCACCTAGATAGACCACAATCGCGCTTTATGAAATAACTCCTATCATATAACAATAGAGAACTCAAATATAACTCAAAATTACAACTTGATTAAACTAATTATTAGTGATGTTGTGTAAGACAAACATACAAATCTTTTAAATAATAATAATTTTTAACTTAATTCTTTCAAACTGATTGATAGCACCTTGCTCATCACAATGAGAATTAATGAAGATTAATTTAATAAATAAATAAATAAAATTGGTTTAAGATAATAACTCTTATTCTTTTATAATGCATGAGAGGGTGGGTGATCCACCAAGAATATATATTTCACCAATCCTCAATAGTGTTAATTTGCATCCTAAACTTTCATACCTATGAATTGATAAATGTATCTAATGTTCTCTAAAAAGTAAAATTTCGCAAAGACAATTATGCTTCAACTTTTGCTATCACAGTTTGCATTGGAAACTAAAGGATCAACCATGAACTACTATTGACTAATCTATCCTACACGTTTGTTTTAGGACATGCAAGAAATTGATTTGTTTTTCCTTAAATCACATAACTATCAATATTTTGATCTATGGCAATATCAAGAGGTTGATGATTTGAATAATTACAAATATGTCCTAGACATTGTTCACTAAGATTTAAATCCCTTAACTTTAAACCAACTTACATAGTTTTGACTAATGATAATGCTAATATGGTCTAAATTTGCATTCATGTGCTAAGATGGGACTGCACTGGTTTAAAACGTTTTATAATAGCTGATTACTTATATATATTAATCATATTATGACTTGACAAAACTAAAAATGATATGGATTCAAATGCATAATTTAGTTCTTCATAAATACAAAGTTAGCGTGGACTTTGTAGGCAACCCATAATTAAAGTATTTAATGCACTATAACATGTGGCACAATAATTGAAGGGCAGTGGTGAAGCATATCATAGAGTCCTATTGCTGCCTAGTTTGAAAAATAGCATAATACTTGAACAGAGGTTGCAATGGTCACCATTCTAGTAGATAGACAAAAAGAATTAAAGTGAAAGAACCAGGACAAAGTGAACAGCTTGATAGGAAGAAAATGCCAAGAGGAATTATCATCACTTGCAGCCAAACACAGCATAATACAAAGCAGTGAACAGTATGGAGATTGCTCTTAAGAAAAGTGGTTTCATGATTTGCAACGATTGAAGGAATTTATGAGAGATTTAATAAAAGAAATTGGCAATCTGTAATGAACAGAATTATTTATGAACCATCATAGTAAAACTTTTTGATATAGAATAAAATCACAAGACTAATACTAAGGTTGAGTGTAAAAGCGATAAGCATTATTTTACCTTAGCATCACATATGAAAGCAGCCATAGAATAAAGAAACAAGACCAATTCCTTACTTTAACAGATGACAACAGAATTATTTTAGAAGAGGTAAAACACCATAATAAAAATTTGGCCATGTACAGATTCCTATAGATAAAATTTCAACTGAAATCCTGGCAAATGATTTACCTCAAGATTATGCCCAAATCGTATCCTCTTGTCCACACGTCGATGAGAACCAAAAGGGTTGAATTTGCTGGAAAGATGTTATAACAGCTAGAGCTTACATCTCCACCAAAAAAAATACCAGCTTCTTTAAGACTTTATACAATGAAGCATGGGTCCGTAGAGTATGATGTTATTGACGCATTTAACCTTAAGGCACAGGCATAATCAGTAAAAGTCCATCATAATTCGAATTAAATTAACCATCCATGTAAATTAAACCACTTTGAATGCATTGATGTAGTAAGTGGTGTAATCTTAGGTTAAGCTTGGCTCATGGCTGCATTCCTACTAGCTTCCTCTCTTCAAAGTGTTGATGTTAATACAGTGTCGGTCTTCACTAAGACTCATATTAAATACATAGGCCGACCTTATATTTGATTTATATCATGTAATTATTCTGGCCGACTTTAATTGTTATTAAATATTTATCAAAGGCCGACCCAAGTGAAGAGGCGCCTAGGAGATATAAATACAAGGTCACTTCTTGACTATTCTCACAATTTGAATATCAAGAAGTTCGCATTTTACTGGCAGAGCAGAATTCGCAGTCCTAGAAGAAGTTCATACTTAATCAGCAGATCATCATCTTGTAGCAGCAGATCATCATTTTGTAGCAGCAGACCAAGTTGAAGGAGAAACATATTCATTTGTATCTTTGCATCTAGGAGAGGTGCTATTATTCATTGTATCAAATTCGGCATTGTGTTGGGCCTGAGTTCAAGCAGATTTCTGCTCTTATTCCTTCAATAAATAAGAGATATATTTGCTGGGTTTTTCTCCCTCAAGAGGAGGGTTTTCCCAGGGTATCTTGTTGTGTTCATTGTCTTATGTGTTGCATTTCATTTGTTAAATTGATTATCTAATCTGATCTAAGAAACACTAACATGGTATCAGAGCGGGTGTGAAAAAGATCGTGATCAGATTTAGTTCGCAACACTCACCTTATTCTTTTTCAGTCTATCTTCTAAATTTCTCAAGATGGTGAACGGTCTGAAAATCGAGGATAGACTTGAAGGGATCTCGAACTACATATCATGGAGGTTCAGGTTCATGCTAACTTTGGAAGAGAATGACTTGGCTGAGTTTGTGAAAACAAAAGTTCCCGAACCTGAGGGGGAAGAAGAGAAGCTGCAATGGAGGAAGAAAGACACTAGGGCAAAGAAAGCATTGGTTGATTCCGTCAAGGATCATATTGTACCAATTATCTTCAAGTTGGATACAGCAAGAGAGATGTTTACAACCTTGGAAGAGATGTACGAAATCAACAACACCAGTCGTGCCCTTGCTCTGAAGCAACAACTTCATCATGTGAAAATGGCGAAAGGAGAATCTGTTATTACATACTTCATAAGGATTTCAGAGATAAAAGATCAGCTCTCCACTATTGGTCACATGATTGATGATAAAGAATTGACTATGCTTGCTCTCAATGGTCTTCCGCTTTCATGGGAGGCATTCATCCAAGGAATCAGTGCAAGATCCGAACTTCCCAAGTTTGATCGATTGAGGATTGATTGCATTCAAGAAGAGTCAAGACTAACAGCAAGGGGGATTGGTCAAAGCTCAAAGAATGAAGAATTACAAGTTCTTACCTCTCATTCATCAAACAAAGGAAAAGGCTTTAAGAGAGGTTTCTTCAAAAGGAATCGAGAAGATGGAAATGAAGATGCTCCTACCTTCAAAAGGAAACGAGACATGTCCAAGATTCAATGTTTTCGTTGTGATAAGTATGGTCACTTTGCGAGGGTTTGCCCCCAACGACCTAAGCTTCAAGTTGCCACTGCAGATGTTGAAGAAGTTGCTCTACAAAAGGACTCCAGTGATTATCTATTTTATTCAGCCTTGTCTAGCAATGTTTCTACTGACTCTAATACTTGGTTGATTGACAGTGGTGCTTCTAGGCACATCACCGGATTCAGAAGTCATCTTTCAAACTTAATGGAAAGCAACTCCAGTGATCAAGTTGTTATTGGAGATGATGCTAGATATTCTGTAAAAGGGATTGGAAACTCCACTCTTCACTTGGATTCTGGAATTTCTTTGGAGTTGAATGATGTACTGTTCGTACCAGGGATAAAGAGGAACCTTGTTTCAATTTCAGCATTAGAAGACAAAGGTTATCAAGTTGCCTTCTCTAAAGGGAAAGTTCTTATATGGGCAAAGAACTCCAGCTTCAAAATTGCTCAAGTGATTGGAGTTAGACATGAATGTCTCTACACGCTGTGCACTCGTCCTCTTCAAGCACTTGTGCATAACAGTACCAGCATGTGTGATCTTTGGCATCGAAGATTGGCTCACATTCACTTTCGTGCTCTACCTATCATGGAGAAGATGGTCACCGGTCTTCCGAAATTCGATCAAGAACATGAAGGTACATGCAAGGGATGTGCCCTAGGCAAGAACACAAAAGGTACGTTTCATTCCAATGAAAGTAGATCTAAATGTATTCTTGATCTCATTCATTCTGATTTGTGTGGTCCAATGTCTAGTGCATCATCTAGTGGTTTCTTGTATTATATTATTTTCATTGATGATTACTCTAGAAAGACTTGGATATATTTCTTGAGATCTAAAGAATCAGAAGAAGTATTAGAAAGATTCAGAGAATTCAAAGCACAGATTGAAAATCTGTCTGGGAAGAGGATCAAAGTATTGAGATCTGATAATGGTGGAGAATACACTTCTGGCACTTTTCGAGACTTTTGTATTGAAGCAGGGATTAAGAGGGAGTTCAGTGTTTCCTATAATCCACAACAAAATGGTATCGGTGAAAGGAAGAATAGATCTATTGTGGAAGCAGTGAAAGCTATGATCCATGATCAAGACTTACAAATCTCTCTTTGGGCTGAAGCATCAAGAACAGCCGTCTATGTTCAAAACAGGAGTCCCCACAGGATCTTAGAGAATAAAACTCCTGAAGAAGCATTCTCAGGCGTGAAGCCTGAAGTTAGTCATTTGAGGATCTTTGGCTGTCCAGTCTATGTTCATATTCCAAAGGAAAAGAGAACAAAGCTAGAACCTTCTGGGAAGAAAGGAATTCTTGTAGGCTACAGTGAGACATCAAAAGCTTACAGGATTTACATTCCAGGACAGAAGTCTATTGAGATCAGTAGAGACGTCACATTTGAGGAAGATGTTGCTTATAGAAGGTCCAAAGGCACTCCTATGGAGGTCGATGAAGAAGAACCTCCTCAAGATATGGAAGTTGACCATATTCCAGAGAATCTGAAGGAGGATACAGAACCTAAAGAAGATATTGATCCAGCTGAGCCTTTGGATCCTACTGATGGGCCTCTAGACATTGTGATTGGAAAGAAAAGACCTCTTTGGGCTCGCAGGACAATGCAGGAAGCAGAAAGGTTTGCAGCTCCAAGAGGAGCCTTCAGAGAAAGCAAGAGACCTCACAAGTTCTCTAGTTATGTTGCCTTGATGAGTCAGATTATTGAGTCAGAGCCTTCAAATGTTGAAGAAGCTTCTAGTCAACAAGTATGGAAAGATGCCATGATTGAGGAGTATCAGTCTATACTTAAGAACGATGTTTGGGATATAGTTCCTAGACCCAAAGACAAATCTGTGGTGTCTTCTAAGTGGCTCTTCAAGATCAAGCATGCAGCTGATGGGAGCATTGAGAAACACAAGGCTAGATTTGTGGCTAGAGGGTTCTCACAAAAAGAGGGAGTTGACTATGAAGAAACCTTTGCTCCTGTGGCTCGTTACACGTCTGTTAGAACCATCATTGCTATTGCTGCATCTAGAGGATGGAAGATTCACCAAATGGATGTAAAGACAGCTTTTCTGAATGGCATAATAGAAGAAGAGGTTTACATTGAGCAACCAGAAGGATTTGAGGTGCATGGGAAAGAGTCTCATGTCTGCAAGCTGAAGAAGGCCTTGTATGGTCTTAAACAAGCTCCTCGTGCTTGGTATGAAAGAATTGATCAGTATCTTTCAAGTCTGGGTTTCTCAAAGAATGATGCAGATTCTAACCTCTACTTCAAAGTAGTAAATGGTGAAGCATTAATTTTGGTTTTATATGTTGATGACTTGATCATTACTGGTGAAGAACATCTAATTCTAAAATGCAAGAAGGAATTAGCTTCAGAATTTGAGATGAAGAATCTAGGTCTCATGCATTACTTTCTTGGCTTAGAAGTTTGGCAAAAGCCAGATGAGATGATTCTAAGTCAAGGGAAGTACACTGTTGACATTCTCAAAAGGTTTGGTATGATTGACTGCAAACCTATGTCTACACCCATGGAGACTAATTTAGATAAGTTGAAAGAAGCTGCAGCTAGTTCAGAACCAGTGGATTCTACGATGTATAGACAGTTGATTGGTTCATTGATGTATCTAGTTAACACTAGACCTGATATCTGCTATGCAGTGAGTGCACTTAGCCAGTTTATGTGTGAACCAAAGCAAATACATCTTGTAGCAGCTAAACATATCCTGAGATATTTATGCGGCACAATCGGATATGGGTTGAGATATTCTTCAAACGTGGATTTGGAGCTGCATGGTTTTACTGATTCTGATTGGGCAGGATGTGTCTCAGATCGGAAGAGTACTTCTGGTTGTTGCTTCAGTTTGGGGACTGCTATGATCTCCTGGTGTAGCAGGAAACAGTCTTCAGTGGCCTTGAGTACAACTGAAGCAGAGTATATTGCAGCTTGTGTGTCAGCTCGTGAGGCAGTGTGGCTTCGCAAGCTCCTTGCAGGATTGTTTGGACAATCAATGGAGCCTACTATTATACACTGTGATAATCAAAGCTGTGTGAAGCTTTCTGTCAATCTTATGTTTGATGACAGAACAAAACATGTTGAGATCAAGTACCACTATATTAGAGATATGGTACAAAGGAAAGCTATACAGTTGAGGTATATCAGCACTGAAAAGCAAACGGTAGACATTCTCACCAAGCCTCTCGCCAGGATTAAGTTTTGTATACTTCCGGGAGAAACTTGGTATGGTGGAGAATGCAGCCGTGACTGAGAAAGAGTCTCAGTAATCAGTGATCCTTGTTGAGAATGCAACTCCTTGCTGAGAAAGAGTTGAGGTGCAAGCCCTTGTTAATACAATTCTCTGCTGAGAGAGAGTTGAGGTGAAAGTCCTTGATAATGCAATTCTCTGATGAGAGAGAGTTGAGGTGAAAGCCCTTGTTTCCACCCTCTGGGAGAAGCTATGGTGGATGTCATGTGTGTGATTCCATGACAACATCACGTGAGAGAATCCGTGATGAGTTTTTACCATCTATGGGAGTAGCCATAATGGTTAATATCACGTTGAGGTGATATTTTATTTTGTTTTCATTCTAACATAATGTGTCTTGTGCAGATGGAAGTTCATCCCTAGCTGAGAGGGAGTGTTGATGTTAATACAGCGTCGGTCTTCACTAAGACTCATATTAAATACATAGGCCGACCTTATATTTGATTTATATCATGTAATTATTCTAGCCGACTTTAATTGTTATTAAATATTTATCAAAGGCCGACCCAAGTGAAGAGGCGCCGAGGAGATATAAATACAAGGTCACTTCTTGACTATTCTCACAATTCGAATATCAAGAAGTTCGCATTTTACTGGCAGAGCAGAATTCGCAATCCTAGAAGAAGTTCATACTTAATCAGCAGATCATCATCTTGTAGCAGCAGATCATCATTTTGTAGCAGCAGACCAATTTGAAGGAGAAACATATTCATATGTATCTTTGCATCTAGGAGAGGTGCTATTATTCATTGTATCAAATTCGGCATTGTGTTGGGCCTGAGTTCAAGCAGATTTCTGCTCTTATTCCTTCAATATATAAGAGATATATTTGCTGGGTTTTTCTCCCTCAAGAGGAGGGTTTTCCCAGGGTATCTTGTTGTGTTCATTGTCTTATGTGTTGCATTTCATTTGTTAAATTGATTATCTAATCTGATCTAAGAAACAGTAACACAAAGTTTCTTACAACGAATCTCTTTCCACCCATTACCGACCATGGCAAGCCGTCTCTTTTAGGTGTCTCTGGAATAGGTCTCTTGCCTGCTATTTCCCTTCAGGCATCTGCAACTACTACCTCTCACCAAGCTCCCCCTCCTACGCACTCCTCTAAATGGCCTCTCCCTGGTCGATATGCGTGCTATGTACAAAAGGATAGACTAGGCACGTGAACTATTTGACAGTCTCACTCAAAGGGATGCAGTCTGGACTGCCCCAATTGCAGGATATGCACAAGATGGATTAATTGAAGAGGCTTCAAAACTTTCAATCAATGCAATCGGCAGGTGTAAAGGAAAATTCTGCAACCTTACTCAGCTTCCGCCCTGCCTATGCCAAGAAAAATAAAATAAAATAGGAGTTTTGGAACCGAGAATGTACATACATCCAGCATACCGGGTGGAGGTGTTTTCCCAGATGATGTAGTTGCAACCCTTCCTATTGGTTTTCTCCTCTAGTTACAACCATATCCATCTCCTTTTTTTTTGTCCCAGGAATAGCTATTGTAGAGCATTAGACATTGGTGCCCAAATGGGTTTTCAACTCAGAGCATTTAACTCCCCCTTCAGCTAGCTCTTTGACAGCGTATAAATCGGCTATCACTGGTCACATCTGTTGGGCTGTCCATTTTACTATAGACTTACTCAACCTCACCTGTCATCTCCCACGACCTCCAAGGCTGTCAGCCAAAAAAATTCCTTACTTCCTTTAATGCCTGTGCACATTAAGTTCACTCAAGGCTAGCTAAATGCAAAGGAACTCTACTTGAGGGGTCGAGAAGACTTGTAAAACATTTTTCGGCTGCCATTAAAGGTAAATTCATCTGATATTAAAAGTCTTTGAAATCTCACTTTATCACATGAAAGCCAGATAATATCGATTTGACAACTGGATGGGATCATGTTATTTCCATTAGGGAATATTTTATAATCAAACAGTACTTTAAATCTATATTTGTCTAAATTTATTTCATTCTATTATTTAATGCTTATTATTAATTGTTCAATCTAGCCACATGCAGTGCACCCATGCATGGACACATACTCTCCACATATTAACATACATAGTTTTCTATCAGCATAATGACACTAGGTGGTTGGAGTAGAAATTAAGGCATTAGATCCTTGAAATCGAAACAAATCCAAATCAAGTCACTACTATTTTAATGATTGATGTGACGATAATCTTTCCACAATAAATAAGATATTGATCATTGACAAAGATATATCCTGATATTATAACCATATCGATATTATTATTAATGAGTAATTAATAAGATAGTAATAGAAGTGTTGTGACCTTTTTCACACATCGCCCCATTCAAATGGGGACCCCCAATTTTTGCTGCATTTTGGTCTTTTGGCTTTTGTTTTGCGTCTCTCTCTCTCTCTCTGATTTCTCTGTTCTTCTAGGGATGTATCTGTATTTGACCTAATTTGAAATTTTGGCTGAGTCTGAAGTGAATCTGTGAAGTTAGGGTTTTCAGGCTGGATTAAGATTAAATCAAGCTGATAAATTGACAGCTAAGCTTAACATTGCTTTCAAAAGGCTTCCAACAGGCTCCCACTGAATTTTCATCATGTTCTGATGACTTACTATTTTTAGTAAGTGTTCAATCTGTGAGCTTTTCATCAGGATTTCGGGATTCTAACTACTTCAACACATTCAGGCAGCTTCGAAGGGCCTACACATGAAATTTGAGCTGATTTAGACAATTGGCTATTTTTAGCAGTTCTGGCTTCACGAGCTATTTTCAGGGCTTCGACATACAATTCTCCGATAAATGACAGGAGAATTGATCTGGGTTTTTCTAGACCTTCGCGATGGTGTAACATGCAAACCGAGATGGTGACTTTTAGAGTTCAGCCTTCAGAGGCTATTTTTAGGGTTTGCATACAGAGTTCTCTAACGCATGTCCGGATATTCCTTCTAGGTTTTTCAAGAGCTTCGCAACAGTGTGACACGCAAGCGGAGAAGATCAAGTTTCAGGACTTACTATTTTTAGCCAGTGCCTGCATGCAGACCAGTTTTCTGGGTTTTTCTGGGATTTTTGAGATCCCGCGGGCGGTGTAACATGCAAACTCATCCAACGTCCGATTGACCACTTTTCGGACACTTACTATTTTTAGCAGGTTCACTCCAGCAGCTCCCCGACACTTCAGTTTCATGAGCAGAGCGGCAGGCGACAAAAATCAAGTCAAACTAAGGTCATTTGAGCCACATGCAAGTCAAATTAGGGTTTCCATCTTCGATGCCTAAAAAGTGGGGTAAAAGGCCAGAATTTCGAGAAACGAAGGTATCCCACTGCGATCAGCATCCTTCAAGCAATCTACTGGTAAAATTTGGGCATAATCCGGGCACTTACTATTTATAGTAAGTCGTCTCCAGAACAGGGCTATAGATAGCAGGTCAACACGTATGACAGGCGAAAATGAGTCCACCAAGCAAAGGAGGTCACATGGTGTAAAATGTATGACAGATGGAGCAGTGGAAGTCAGAAAGTCAAGGGTTTACTATAAATAGCAGGTGGCTATAAATAGCAAGTTGGCATGTAGGACAGGCGAAAACGAGTCCACCAAGCAAAGGAGGTCACATGGTGCAAAATGCATGACAGACGGGGCTGTGGAGGTCAAAATAGCAGAGACTTACTAAAAATAGAATGTGAAGGTAGGCTAAAGAGGTCAAAATATTCTAAGTATAAAACAAAAGCTCCACCATCAGAAGGCGCCCTCAACTCAAAATGGAAGCATGCTAGTGGAAATGTGCCCACATCAAGGATGATAGCCTGAAAATTTTCTAAGTTTGAAACAGAAGTAGCCACCCCTAAATGCGCCCTCAAGCAAGGATATCAAGCAAGAAAATATCTAAGGCATGGCAAATTCCTAGAGACCCCCCTAAATGCGCCCTGTCTTGAAGAGATAGTGATAAAAATTCTAAGGGATTGAAAACTGGAAGTTGACCCTCTCAAATGCGCCCAAGGTAAGCATGAGTCTTAGAAAATTTTCTAAGTCTTGAAGAATGGAAGTGCATGGGTCAAAATGCGCCCAAGATGAGAAGTAAGAAGTTTGAAAAAGTTTCTAAGTTTAAAATGGAAGCTTGACCCTCCAAATGCACCGAAGGTAAGTTGAGGTGTTTGAAAAAGTTTCTAAGCCACAAATGAAAGCTCCCTAGGCAAAATGCGCCCACTTCAAGCAGCCTATATGGAGACTTCAAAGAAAATTTCTAAGGCAAGAAAACGAAAGCATCAAGGGTGAAATGCGCCTTCCGCATGGAGGATGTTTAAAAAAGTCTCTAAGTGTTTGCAAATTCCTCCTCACCCCCTCAAATGCGCCCAGGTCATAGAGGAAAGTCATAAAAAAATTCTAAGGCATGGAAATGGAAGTAGGCCCCCTAAAATGCGCCCAAGCAAGGAATGAAGGCATGGAAATTTTCTAAGTCACAAAATGGAAGCTTGCATGTGGAAATGTGCCCAAGGTTGCTGAAAGAGTAAAAACGCCTAAGGCATTACAAATGAGAATGCCACATGCTGGATGCGCCAAGAATGAGGAGAGTGGGACTTAGAAATTATCTAAGTCATGAAAATGGCGGCATACCCTTCTATATGCGCCCATGAGGGAAGTGAGGGTTGAAAGTATTCTAAGTCACAAAAAAAAATGAAAGCTCAAAGGTGGAAATGTGCCTAGCAAAGGTGAGTAGAAGGCCGAAAATATTCTAAGGCAAAAATAAAAACCACCCAGCTAAAATGCGCCCAAAGTTGCCAAGAAATGATGTGAAAATATTCTAAGTATGAAAGTAAAAGTAGACATGCCTAAATGCGCCCACTTTAGAGAATGAAATCTCCAAAGGTGAAATGCGCCCATGAAATGAAAGGGGACATGGAAATTTGTGCCCTCAGGTGAAACAAGATGACTTCAAATATTTTCTAAGGCAAGGAGATGAAAACTCCCTAGGTAAAATATGCCCAAACCTTGGGGAGATCGATAGATGATAGGAAAAATGCCTAAGCCATTAAAATTGAAGCTTGCCTAGCTAAATGCGCCCTCAAGGTAGAAGTTAAGTGAGTGAGACTTGAAGGAAATTTCCAAGGTGGATAAAATAAACTAGGCCTTGTGAAGTGCGCCCAAGATGGAGTTGAAAACATTTTTATTTTCTAAGGCAAGGGCAAGGACAAGGGATGCGCCTAGAGGATGTATTAATATTAATCTTTCCAGATGCAAGGTGATATAAGCTGGAGGAAATTCTTCGGAAAATATGAGGAACACCAGGATTTAAAAATTGAGGCTGCAGGTGTGAAGTGCACCCGGAATCAAGATGAAACAAACCTTAGTAATTTTTATTATTTTTCAAAAATAATAAAAATTAAACTTACCCCTTCGTCTGGATACACATGGAAATTATGATTTATGAGGGGAAATTTCTTCTGGGTATTGGATATTTCTCACTGGGAGATGATTTGAGGTTCTTCCACACCTTGCTCGTGTTGTTTTGGTAGAGATTTCGGCCTGGCACCCGTTTAGCAAATTTCCTAAGGCTCTGAGGGATAAATTTTCTAAGGCATGGAAAAGGAAAGCAGAGTGGGTCAAGTGCATTCAAGCTCAAGACGAGTGGAATTTTATCTAAGTCACCAAGCTCCTAAAGGAAGGTGGATAAGGCAAGTGAATGAAATTGCTAAAGCGGGAGAATGAAAACAACAAGATGGCATGCGCCCTAGCACAATGGGCCCATGATAAAAGTCTGCTAGAAAATTATGAATTTTATCAGACATCAAGTAGACCTTGGAAGTCAGAACGTGGGGATAAGGTAAGTAAAATGAATTTAGATTATAAAGTGTTCCAATGCTCTTCTTTTGTTTTGCAGGATGAACGCTGAAGCCAAGGCATGAAGACTTGATGAAGCTGGACTACGTTGCAACTTTGGAAAGAAGAAACGACAGTGAAGATCTGGCTAAGACACTAAGAACGTGATGCAAAAGAGGCAAATGTGCCCAAGGCAATGGGCTAAAGAAATATGAAAGTTGCAAGGAAGAAGTGCGTCTTGGAGTCAAAGCAACAGGAGGGCCGAACAGGAGGAATTCTTTGCTCATCACTTTCATATCGACCACGTACTCGCCTCTCCTCCTAACGCAACAAAATTGGCAGACAGATAGTGGGAACACGTTTCTGGACGAGAATCTTCTAGAAGAAGATAGTGGGCATTAATTGCTCGTAGTGGTTCCTGCAGATGAGTGGAGAATCTTTTGTGCATTCATTGCCCCACTCCTCTCTGTGGCGGTTTTTAGGGCGAAAACCCTAATTAGGGCATATGTGGCTCGATCTGAGCCCTTCATTGTAATTCAATTTGAGCCGTCCGTTGGACTGGGCCAACTATAAAAGGGGCATCCCCCCTCATTTGTAACTTAGTAGACATTAGATTGAGAATAGAGAGGATAGAAGTTAGAATAGATAGAGAGATAGCTTAGTTTGGAAAGGAAAGAAAACTTTCCCTTTGAAAGTTTTGTAAGAGGTTGTTGTGGAAAACTCTCATAATACAAAGGTTTATCATTGCACGGTGGTTCTATCTTTTGTTATGAATAGCTAGCAAGGCCTTTTCGTCTTTCCAATTCAGATTGATAGAATAGAGTAGACTTTATTTTATGCAAGTAGTTGTTAATTGTGGAGTGTGGCGTTGCGGTTGGAGCATATCTTCTTTCATCCATACCACTAGCGGGCTTGTTGATGGCAAGTTCGCCTTGCGTGGTCAACTGGAATATCAGTACCTAACTTCGGTTGTGATTCGTGTGTTCACTTGCATTGTTGTGACGGAGTGCACATGTTGAATCACAATTTGAACATCTTACCCATCCTTTGAAGATTACACCAACTTTGTCAGAGTTGTCCAAAGGGAGACGAAGCAAAGTCTGGTTTGAAGATTGTTTAAGTCGATCCTCGTCCTCCACCCTTTAGGAGTAGATGGTAGCATCTCTAATCCCTATATCCTTTTACATTCAGCATTATCCGGTCAGTTTAAGAACCCAAGCTTCATTGACAGATCTCCCGAAATTGAAAATCCTTTCCTCAAAGTTGAACGATTACGTAAGTCCCCTTAGAATACCTAGCATATTCACATCAACCAACTGAGTCTATTCACAATAAAAGGAACCTTGGAGTTGAACGCATGAACTTTCACGCAATCTTAGCATGCGGAATACTTTGATCAAGAGGGAATAGAGTGACCGTTGGACATTTTATTCTGTGTTGGTGTTGTCATAAAAAACACGTCAATAAGAAGCACCCGCCTTAATATTAATTTTAATGCAAGTTATTAAAGTGGACTCTAATGATAATAATATTAACACAATCATCATTCATATAAGTGTTGTTAATATTAGCAATGTTATTACCAACACAAATCAAATGAACAAAACAAAATACCAAGGTTATAACTAATAATATTATTATCATTAGTGGTTGAAATTTAAAATGTTATATATATACTCATCAACACAATCTATATACATAGGATGTTCTTTGATATATATTATAATAATCCAATTCTTAAAAATAAATCACATAGTCTAAAAATAGAAATTCTTTTTGGACTACTAATAAAAGAGCATATAATAGAACTCATAATCAAATTTGTACTAACGCATATAACATGAGTCCTAAAGAATAGTACGTTAATAATGAGCTCATTGAGGTAGAACTTCAATCCTCCTAGAAAGTTAATAATTAACCAATGAGTAGTAGAGGTACTTAGATAGGATTCATCTAGTAATTAAGGTTTCATTGGCCTGGAAACACATTCTAAATGTGATGTGAACTAGCCATTACTTGAATTTAGTATGCATAAAATAATGCCTAAGACACTAAGAAAGAATTAAATTAAGATATACAATATTTAACTTGACATAGTAAGTTCTACAATGGGTCAAGAGTATTTGAATGTTGAGTCTCTTCAAATGGAAAATAATTTCCTCTACTCTTATAGGTTCCAAATTAGATATCCAATTAATAAGGCTAGCAAAACATCACTCGAGTTCATGAACACTTCTTAGGAAATGTGTGCTTAAGAAAATAAATACAAGCTTTTGGAGACTAGATGAGATCTGACTAAAATAGTGTGGATGACCCTATATGCTTTGATGAATTAACTTTCTTCTCATTCCTTGAGCTGATAAATAGCAATATCCACTTATATAAAAATAGACATCTTATAAAAATAAACTAAGAGTATAACTAAATAAATCAATTATTAGTACATCTATGCACAAGGGGTGACCGTGATAGTTATGGATAGGACTTTCATGCGAGTAAGAAGGTTATCATACAAGGCAGGTTCTTACAGAAGAGTACATTAAATCTTCATTCAATAATTATCATTTCCTTGAGGTCACTTCCAATCAGTATGTTTTGCTGGGACTTGTAAATAATTTTACTTTTACAATTTTTCTATTGACCCTCCTAGTTTGTAGCTGCTGAATGACACATTTTTCTTTAGGTACATATTCATACTCGCATGAAGAAAAGGGTATGAAATTTTCATGTGCTTTGGACAATTTTGAGATGGTGGATAAAATATTGTTCAATTAGGTTCAGGTGAATATTTGAACGAAAACTTGTTAGCATTTGAATTTGTTTGTTGCTGGACAACACAAAACGGAACAAGACATGTGGTAGCCGTAGAACGATTCTTCAAATTATAAAGGGAGGCTCTTTGTGACCTGAAATCTAAAACTGTAAACAAAATTATAGGTTTGCACAGTGTACATGGATTCAGTGGGGGTTTGCATTAAACTTAATTATTTACTTGACTATGTTTTTGTCCTAAATACAAGCACCGGACTGTGAACAGCTAAGACTTGTCATGAGATTGCAGATTTAAAGGAGGGTAAACTATCAAGCATGAGTGATGACAACTTTCTACTAGAATTTGGTTCTAAATTAAGTTTTGAAGTAAAAAATCAGATGAGTGCTGATTATTGGCTAAATTAGAGACTAGTAAATCTACATTGACAGAAGTGAACACCACATAATTTCATGGAGGAAATTGTTAAACTGTATTCAAAGCTACAACTTAAATAGACAGGTTTTGCTAATACAAATTGTGACCCAAAACAATCTACTTTTGATTTTATTTAGGAAATTACAAGCATGCCATTGTAATTACATAATCAATTTTGCTAAACAATGGGTTCTATAGCATAAGTGTGACTTCTACAAACATTCATTAACTTTCATGAAAATATAATAAATTGACTAACAATTTTTACAGCATTAGTCAGACATTAGCTATCATTACAAATTATGTACTCAAGGCACTTATGTATAAATTCTCAAGAGGCTGCTTTCAAGGGAAAATAATAATAAAAGAATTACAAAATGAAAACACTTAAAAGCAACTGTATTCCTATGTGCAGAAAATATATATAAAACTCTTTTAAAGAACAGTAATTCTAAACAAATTAATAAAATAAAATCCTAATAATAAACACAAATCTATCTCCTCTATGAAAATAAGAACTTATGTCACTTAAGTCATTTTCAAAAATTTAAAATGACTTTGAGTTGCAAACTTTGTCAAATCTTCTTAAGTCTTTGAAATATGGCAAAATTTTTGGAGCAAGCGAAAATTGTTGAAATCCTATCCATGCATATGAAATTGATGATTGCTTCTAAAAAACAATTTCCCAAAATAGAAAGTCAGATTTTTGAGTTCCTCTCACCATTTCTTGGAAAAACATACTTACTAAACTTAGGAGTTTCTAAAACTGGATATATTTTCTATTGAGCACTAAAACTTCGAGCATGAGATTATGCTCAAGTTCAACACTCAAATTTGGATTTCCCTAGACTTGGAGGAGTTTTATCATGGCAAGCCAGCTGGAAAGTGCACTAGGAGGAACTTTTGGATGGCAAAGCTAGCTCAATTGAAGGAACTTTTGGATGGCAAAGCCATCACAAAAGTGCATCTCATCTTTGTCCCTTAAGCCTTAACTTATTGCTACTTTTTGGTCACGGGCATGAAATGTCCCACCCCAGGTGGACACTTGCTAACTAGATTTCTGCCTTGTTTGTTCTTTCAAGTTTTTGTTTGGTTTTGAATTTTTGAAAGGTTTATGCTAGGAAATGCAAATAACATATACCAATGCCAGATAAAAAGAAACATTGTATGTAAATACTGAAATAGCTCAAAATCTGATTTATTATAGTTTGCAAATACAACATATTCAATTCAGATTTCATACAATGCTTGAGAAATCTCTTAACACCATACCCAGGAAATGCAAAGTATAAATGCAGGTCTGATATAAGTCTGATCAGCATCTTGTGAAATGAGATACTTAGAAGTTATCCCCCTTGTCATGGTACTTATGGATATTAATTCCTCAAACCAAAATAATAAAAATTAAGTTTTCTAATTTTTTTTTTAATATTTAAGGCATCAGCAACACCAATGTTACTTGTTATTCCTTGAAATTGTGCTGGTTTCTCATCCATTCTTGAATCCTTTCCATGTCTTTTTATATCCTCACATATTGGAAAGTTGGGGTAACATAACATAAATCTAGGTATGCTCAATTTTATGTAAAAGCATGATTTTATGGGCACCCATTTGACATTGTAAATTATGTATTTCCAATATGTCTTTTTGGATTTAATTGAAATTACTTTTAATGGCACTACATAGTTGAGTACAATTGAGCTAGATTTGTTGTAAGTTGTATGACTAACATAGGCATTAACTTTTCTTGTATAACTGGGTACACTTCCTCACAAACCAATCAAGTAAACTGGTGGTAATAAAACTTTTCATATTACTAATATTTTCTGAAAAATGATGGGAGACTCATTGAATTTGATCAAAGAATTGCTAGATACCCTAGTGTCAACTTCAAAGTTATATTAGTCAAACTAACTAATACTTGAGGTGATTAATAATGCATCAATTGATGAAAGCTATAAAATGAGAAAATAATTGATAAATTCTACTATATATATATAGCATCCGACAAATTCATCGCCAACAATTCTCTAAAGGAAAATTCACCGCCTTGGAAAATTCATTGACGGTAAATTCACTGCCAAGTAAAATTCATTGCCAGCAATTCATCGCGGCGGAAAATTAACCACATTAATATTTTTAATAAAATCAAAGTTTTTGAAAAATATATTAAAAAATATTTATGCGGTTAATTTTCGGCCGCGGTGAATTCCTGGCGGTGAATTTTACTTGGCGGTGAATTTTCCGTCGGTGAATTTTCCATGGCGGTGATTTGTTGGCGGTGAATTGCTGGAGACGAATTTTCCTAGAGCCTATATATATAGCTTATTATACCAATATTGAACGTAAACATTGTTCTCTCAGCTCATTTCTAATGCTAACCATGGCTCCTAAATACATCATAATAACACCCATCATATTAAGGTAAGTTTGTTACTCTCAAATTGTGTGATTGTGTGCAAAGATGAAAGATTATTAGTATTTTTTCAGGAATCTTAGCATATCCATGGAATTATTTTTCTGAAGTTGTTGATCCTGCTCAGTGAGTCTTGATCATGTTTGTGACCCTAAATCCTTTTCAAACAAAGTAATTGAAGGCATTTTCTCTAATCCAATAACTTTTTGGTGTTTTCTTATTTTCCATTCTTGGATGCTTGTTCAGATGTTTCTTTTCTTTGTTACATTTATGGATATTTGATTTATTTGTTTGCAGGTTGGAGTTCACATTGCAGATGTATCGTACTTTGTTGAAATGGATTCTCTCTTAGATCTCGAAGCTCGTACACGTGGTACCACTGTATATTTAGTGGGAGATACATATCACATGCTACCAGCTATCTTGAGGTAAAATATAATTTATACTGTGTAAGGATTCAATGTCCAAGATAAAATCATAAGACTTTTTATGGTGTTGTGCAGTGATAACTTTAAGAAACCCCCCTCAAAAAAAGATATAAAATCTTGGTGAATCTTTCATTTTTTGAGGAAAAAAATTTAATTTCTATTGGCGAAACTTTCCTTTTTTTCGAAAAAAATATTAGTTTTATTGGTGATTCTTTTACATCACTAAACTTTTGTGGAAAATTTTGACGAATCTTGAAAAATAATAGGAAAATGCATTAATTATGATGGCGAATCTATCCAATCTAAAAATAATTCTCATGGAAAAGTAGGGGCCCAAGGGTGGAAATTATCGATGAGTTGAAAGGGTAGACTATAATATTTACTTTCTACCATTTTTTTATAGTATAATATAATGGCCCTCATTATATTCTACAAAGTAAAACGTAACCATGATCTATAATTCTCATGGGGGCTCAAAACTACTTTTAGATCATTCGTCTAACAACCCTTGTTGTACACTATAAGGTGAAATTTACCCACAATCTATAATGCTTGTGATACCCAAAATTGTGGGCCCCATGAGCATTACAGATCATGTGTACATTTTACCTTGTTGAATACAACAAGGACCATTAGATTATATTTAAATCAATGGTGGAAACTAAAGATTAAAAATACATGGTCCAAAAGCAACTAATAGTTATGATATACTATTGGCGAATTAATATAGATTTCTCCAATAATTTATAAAATTAAGGCGAATCTGATCTAATCATGTACCGAATATTGTGGCGAATTTTTGAGTTAAATTTTTTAATAAAATAAATTATTTGGCGATTTAAATAAGACTATAATAAAATTTTGTAAAAATGTGGCGATTCAAGTCACATTGTAGCTTGAACTATTAGCCAATTTTGGATTCCTAAATTTCAACTATTAGCCAATTGGCGAATATTAGCCACTAAAAAAATCATTGGTGTTGTGAAAGAAGGGAAATATAATTGAAACAAGACAAATAAAGGCAATGAATCATAAACACATCTAGCCATATAAGCAAGGCTAGGTGTGAATGAAGCACTTTGTAGCTCTAATAGTATATAGACATGAACAAAGAGTAATATTTGTTTCCTTGAAGCAACTTTTAAGCTTGTTTCTTATGAAACATATTTTTCAAAGGTTTACATTAGGAAATAAACTTTGTATTTATATTATTGTTTCAATGCATGATCATTTGAGTTGGATTGGCATTTTTGGAGGTTATAAGAGATTGTGGAGCACTTTATATTTCAGCATTGCCTCATTAAAGAGACTTGTGGGAGATACTATTGCTTGTACATGGGTCTAGGGAATCTTGGTTCTTTGCCTCATGGATGCAACTACCTTAATGTGTTGGGTTTTGTATGCAATCCCATTTACTACTATATTTAATACCTCAATGTTCATATTGTAGTAGTTGGAATTTGGAAATGTTAAGTACTTCTTGGAGGCTATAATTGCCCATCCCAATGTTGACACATTGATGACATCATGTCCTCCATGAGCAACAAGGGAAGTATTTTCATCCTTTTTCATTCTAAATGTTGCAGATCTGTGCTTACTAGATTTAGATGGTGGAATGCCTCTCCTCGTCATCTTCCTATCTTCATTCAAAAGGACTTGACTAAATTTGTATACTAGCTTACTTGCTAATACTAGATGATTGTTGACATTGAATGCTAGGAGAGTTTATAGGAGGCATTCTTTGTAACCTATTAGGTTCACTTATCTAGGTGCCCTTAATCTTGGCCATTCTATCATGGATATCATAGCACCTTGTATTCATTCTTTAATAGTGAGTGAGGATGCAAAGGTTGGTTTGCCATTTGATTGATATAGTAGGAAACATTTTCCTTTGTTGCTTTATCATCTGTATCCTCTATGACGAGATGCATTATTTTCTCAAGCTTATTTGTAATGCTTAATATGGAATTTTAGGGCTTACTTGACTTGGGTTCACTCTATACTAGCTAGACTCTTATAGTGTTGTGTTTTCAATTTACTCAAAGTGTAATGTCCCCTTTTCCTAGGTAGTGGTCAAACGCAGTGGTTAGTCTACCAGCTAGTCCTTGTAGGCTAACAAGGTGTTCAAGGGATCCCTTCGAGGGTGATATTTGGTTCTTCGGTAGGCCTTTTTGGTGCTTATTTTATTACTCTTCAACTCATTGTCCTATTTTATTTGTGGTGTGCCTTCCGAAGGCCATTCTAGACACTTTGACCCACATTTACTGTTTTTAGTAAGTCACTCAGATGTGTTGCTCATACTTGCTATTTATAGTAAGTCATTGGTATGGTCAGTTGACAGAGTTTCTATATTTGGCATGGTTGCATAATTATATCCTGGAGTTATATTGGTTAATATTGGTCCTATGCATTTAATAAAAATAACGTCAAATAATAAAGTTAAATCAAATAATTTAACTTTATGCGTTAATAAAATATTTTTGAAAGGGACTTTATTATAAAGGGGATATAAGTGATTTTAAAGTATTCTTTATAATATAAGTTAAAGTGTCATTTTAAAAGGGGAGATATAAGTGACTTTTAAAGTATACTTTATATTATAAAGTTGTGCACCAAAATTAAGAAGTAAATTGAATGAAATGAAATTTAAATGTGAATTTGAGGTGAAGTTAAGAATTATAAAAGGGCATTTGAAGCTCATTTTATTCATTCATGATTATTATTCTTGTTTTGGAGAAATTTGGTGAAGAGTTTCAACAAGGGTTTGCTGGTTGAAAGCCATACGGTTTTTGAGGACGAAATCCCTCAGGAAGAACAACTCGGTACAAGATTGAGAGATCTCCCAAACCAGTTTGTAGAAAATTCCATTTTAGGGATTGTGCTTGTGCCTTGTCGATTTACAGGAAATGATTCAAAATAAGGGTTTGAAGATTGAATCAGGAAATCTGAGTTTAATTCATCATTGACAAAGTAAGGAAATTACAGAGTTTTATAGGAAATTATCAAGTGTTTGCCAGGCAAGGGTTTTGACAATTCAATTGTTGCATATAATTGGACGCCATACTCAGAGGGTTTTAAGGTTGGACGTGGCATCATCTATTTCTTGGTTGTGCATTTATACTTCCACCAAGTGTGGAGTTTGGAGGATTTCCTGCTGCTAGGCGTTGAGCATTGAGCCTGCACTAATTCATATTGAAGGTGTGGGTCCATTCCTTGGGACGAGGGCTGTCTTAGGAGGCCGTGGATGTCATGCTGGGTAATGTGGCAAGCTGGATGTGATTCTAAAGAGGCATTTTGCTGCTATAGTTTAGACAATTAATTTCTGCGAACACAAATTCCTTGCTAGCAGCTTTTAGAACGGGCATTTATAATGCAAACTAATATTTATTTCTGAAGGTTTTCTTTGCTGATAATACTAAGAAATTATGCATATGACTGCCACAGTCAAGTTGTAATTGTCATTGATTAAACTATGCTTAGAATCAACTTCAATCTGCATTCATGTTCATATATGTTGTTGTTAATCATATTCAGAAATGTAATGGCTGTGAGCACTTTCAATGTAATAAATGATGTTCTAAAATGCAACATATGAAGTGATCTATTTGATACTGCTGTTGCATGTTATTTGCAATCTGAAAACTCATCGGAAACTCAGTCCAATAGCATACATAATGGTTGACAAAATGTCCCATGTGTCAAACTGAAAATTAATCAAGCAAAATCGCAATAGAGATTGTTCCATTTGGGGTGGGACAATACACAAAGTTGGTAATGCCTTTTTTGAGGTTCATCTTGGTCCAATCTGAATATGTAAATACTTTTGAGTCTAACCGGCATTATTTTTCATCTCTTCATATTGCCATATATAATAATAAACCAAATAACCTGGTTATACTTTTAAGTGTAATTGACATTATTTTTCATCTCTTGATATGTCATATGTAGTAATAAACTTGTTAGAATACTCAAACTTGGCTCAGACTTGGCAAGCTGATCTTTGACTTGGACGGATTTGGTACTTAGTCTTGGCCAAGACTTGACAAATTAGTAAAACCATGAAATATAGAGATTTTTAAAACTTTTATCATGCACTTTTCATTAAATAAACTTTAAGCACTCTTCATTAAATAAAATTTAAAGACGCAATAAAGTAATCAAATAGGGCTACTTTGATCATAGACACGAGTTTACATTGATCACAAGTATAAAAGTAGATTTTAACATAAGGAAACAACAATATATAAACATTGTCAAGTGTTTTAGGTTTACAAAACTCTTGGATTATGATAACCATGCCATTGAAAACAAAAGTCACAATATGGAGTCATGAAGTATGGTGGAAAGGAGCTTGTATCCCTTATCCTAGAATTGGTAGCTTTGTGTGGATTTATGCAATTGTATCTTAGACAAGTCTGTAAATGCTGCTATAGGCTAGGAGCATTACTTAGGATATGGTTTGACTTAGAAAATTAGAAGTATAAATGCAATTTAATTAGTAGGAATTTAATTGGAAAAAAAGTCAAAAGAATAAAACAAAGTTCCTCTTTCATCTAGCATGGCTCAAAATGTTCTTTTTGTTTTATAAATTTAAAAAACTAGAGTAGGGATTCAGGGGCAATGCCCCCAATGGGGTCAAGGGGCAACACCTTTGGTGTGCTCTTTGTGATGATATAGGGTGGGGTTGAGGGGCGGAGCATTTGCCACCAACACCAAATAAAAGCCTTTGGAGACTACAAAGACCTTCATGGTTCATGCCATTTTTCATAGTTTTTTTGCTTTTAATCATAATCCAAAAGTCCTTGAACCGTTAAAAGAACTTTGGACTTTCATGCTTTTATGTTTAACCTTTTTCAAAATTTTATTCTCTTTTTGCCCCCCGATTTTCATAGACTTGGCTGAGTCTACTTGTTGGGACTTGCCTAGTCCAACAAGTTTGGCAAACTTGTTGGGTACCTGGGTAAAAATTCTGTGGGCCTTGGTTTGGGTTGCTTGGTTCAGGACTTGCTGAGTTTGGGTAAGTCCCGATGAATCTTGTAACTATGATAACAAACCAAATATTTGTTATATCCATATGTAATAATATACCAAATATTTGTAATAAAAGCAATAAACCCTGAAAAAGAAGGGGGTTGTGTCATGTCCCCCAAATTGCAACACTAAAATATAAAAATAACCAAACATTGAAATGTAAATAAATAAATAAATAAATAAATAAATAAATAGATATATTAGCAATTTTATTATAATTATAATTTTCAAGATAATATTATAATTATAAATATAAGTACTTTCCATTTAAATATAATTATTATTATATTATAATTAATAATTATAATAATATAAAATAGAATGTAATGTCCCTTCTTGGGAATGCCCTAATTTTTCTTGAAATCCTTAATTTCCAAATGATAAACGAGTTTGCGAATACTTTTTCAACTAATTGAATCCTTGATTGTAGTCCTTCATTTCCAATCAATCTGGTCTTCACACTTAGAAGATATTGTAAATATAAGAAATCTATCATCCGTATTAATTTAAATTACCATAATTACTTATAATGCTTAATAATTGTTGCAAGCATCATTATTGTATATATCTAATTCACACTGTTAAAGTTATGATCAGATTCCAGATTGTCAAAGGTAAATTCTTACAGGTCAAACAATATCTAACAATTCATTATTTCTTCTCTTGAAGCCGAATGTGCTGATTGCAGAACATTGTCCGATTTCTATGTTTGCATATCGAATAAGGAACCACCATAAATATGGGAAGAGTCCGCCCCTAAGAGGCACGCCTCATGAGAGGACGTGTCTCCACGAGTGGAGACACGTCCACTCATGGGACGTGTCCTTTAGGGTGCGGCCTGTGACAGGTTTGTTTACCATTAGTTACGTATATACTAACACATATACTCCCTTCTACAAGGTGGTGGATGATTAAGAGGATTCCGATTTAATAAATGCAGAATATATCATCACGGGAATGATCGAATTTATATGTATGCTCATAACTTCGATTTAAATGTTTCCTTAGAAATATCATAACATGAATGATGATCTTTGATCACTTATGAATGACAATGATACTTGCATCACTGTCATTCATATCTGAAATATCATAACATGAATGATGATCTTTTATCACTTATGAATGACAATGATACTTGCATCACTGTCATTCATATCTGACCGAAGCTATCATACATTAACACTCCCTCTTAGCTAGGGAAGATATTTCAAATCAAATAAGTCAAGATATCACCTTCACACGTGATATCGAAGATATGATATGGTTTTCTCAAGGTTGTCAAGTCACATGACATTCTTCATGACACATCTTCATTATTCAACACTCCCTCTTTAACTAGGGAGGATAACTTCCATCAAGTAAAAGTGATATCACCTAACTCGTGATATCAGAAGATATGGTATGCTTTTGAAAGTGTCAAGTCTCATGACATACTTCATCACATATCTTCACTATTCAACACTCCCTCTTTAACTAGGGAGAATAACTTCAAAAGTGATATCATCTAACTTGTGATATCAGAAGATATAGTATGCTTCTGAAAGTGTCAAGTCACATGACTTTCTCCATAACACATCTTCATTATTCAACTCTCCCTCTTTAACTAGGGAGGATAAACTCCAAACAAGTATAAGGTGATATCACCTAGCTCGTGATATCGGAA
Source organism: Sequoiadendron giganteum (assembly GCA_007115665.2). NCBI lineage: Eukaryota > Viridiplantae > Streptophyta > Pinopsida > Cupressales > Cupressaceae > Sequoiadendron > Sequoiadendron giganteum. The sequence goes on along the minus strand of CM021107.1, from coordinate 211,315,642 downwards.
GATATGGTATGCTTTTGAAAGTGTCAAGTCACATGACATTCTTCATAACACATCTTCATTATTATGGTATGTGCACTGACATCAAGTCACATGATGTCTACCATAATTCATGGCATATCCACGGATATAAATATCCACCATGATTATCTCTTAAGGATCACAATGATCTTCAGATATCAAGTCTCATGATATCCATCAAGGTGTCCAAGAGATACTATCATGACATGTCCACAGATATCAAGTCACATGATATCTATCATGATAGTTCATCATTGTAGAGTCGTCACTTTACAATGTCAAATACAAGTGTTCGTTATCAGAAAGATCGTCACCTTTCGATAATGTACACAGGGGGAGTAGGCCCATAAAGTCATGTAGTCACACACATGACAAAAGAGTTTACACATTAAACATCTTTATATGTTAGTACAATTTATAAACAATTTGTATTTCAAACATAAATAACAAATTACATTTCAACCATACCAAGTTTCTTCCTGAAGTGCTCTACCTTGATCCGGGAGAGAGGCTTGGTGAGAATGCCTGCAGTTTGATCATTTGTACTAATATACTCCAACTAAATCACTTTCCTTTCCACCAAATCTCTTACATAAAGATAGGGGATCTCAATGTGCTTAGATCAAGGAGTTCCACAAGCAATTTACGAAGCCAAACTGCTTCTCTTGCTCGCATTGAGGCTGCAATGTATTCAGTTTCTGTCAAACTTTGTGCTACTGAAGACTGTTTTCTACAGATCCAAGAGATCATAGCCGATCCTAAACTGTAGCAACATCCTAATGTGCTTTTCTGATCGGTTACACTCCTAGCCTAAACAAATCAAATGGTGCTTTGAAGATATCTCAATATGTGTTTTATAGCCATAAGGTGAATTTCCTTTGGCTCACACATGAACTGGCTAAAAGCAGTCACTAGGACCTTCCATTTGTAGTTGGAGTGCTCTATTAACTGAGCTACTGGCCTCTTGTGGCCAACCCATCATTAGTCCGGGTGTGGCTTATATCCAACAGCCCCCCTTAAGCCATACTGTGGGTGCATGGGGCTCTTCTGAAGTTAGATCCTGGGACCTGTCGTCATGGAGTCTCTCAACATGATGCCTCATCTCAGTCTCAGAGATAAACAAGGCTTTCACCTCATATCTCTCTATCTCAAAGCATTACAACAAGTGAAGATGAGACTCCCTCTGAAGCTCTAAGTACTTGCATCAGCCTCTTGACCTCCTCGACAAAAATTATCTGTGATACTTGCTTTAGAGAAATGCTTTCTAATTCACACCTTTGTAGAGATTCAGGCTGATCTTTTCAACCTCATCCCAGATCACTCTAATATGAATGGGTTTGAGGAGTTACCAATGTTAAATCCAGGTTGACAGACATGAGCAATTCTGATCTCAATTTCTGAAGAGGTACTTCAAGATTTTAGTGTCTGTCATTGCAACATTGAATCATAGAACTCCCTCTAAAGGTTAATGCTTTCTTTTAAAAAGAAAAATATGTTCAGCCATTCAGACAATCTCAAGGTTGTAAGCAGTGTCTTCATTTTTCAACCTATAGGATGGATCAAGCTCTTTTGGAACCAATCTCTTTCATTTCTTTATCCGTCCTAAAAAGCATTAAGAAGAGATTACTAATAGTTCATGAGACTCAACTATCTCAAACAAGAAATACTTTTGCTAGAAGCATAAAAGATTGACTATCTCAATGTTATAGCATGATTTAATAACTATATAACAATTTATGAACATTATTCAATCATGCAATACTTATCTCATTAAACTTAGAATCTTGTACGCAAGAATGAGGAATCGATATCAATGATCACAATATCTGCTCTTTTCGCCCTTTGCGGTGGCGTCGATCGCTACTGCTCTTAGTTTGATTGACAACTCCAATCACCTGTCAAAGGTCTCACACCCAGTCTTCAAGAGGTTTGGAAACCTTTGTCTATATGGTTATGATAACCTGAATGCAAATTCCTTCCAAACTGATTTGATTCTTGTGCACAAAATGCTGACTCAAGGAAGTCGACACAGCCAGATAGGGAGGCTCCACCAAAGAACCAGATGTGAAGACGTCCAAAATCATATATGGCAAAGACAAAAACAAATAAAGACATCACACAACCCATATTTATTTCTGAAGGTCGTAATCTTCCGTGATGTCTTTATGTGGCATCTTCTTAGAAACGTCATTCTTCCATGATTCATGAATTTCGTCTGAGGTAACATAATGCCCGATACACAAAGCACACTCCTTGTGACTTAGGCTAATACCGAAGCATCAACTTCTTGCAGGGGTTTGGAATAAAAATAGTAAAATTTCCTGATCTCCATGCACAGTCACAAGTCAAGACACTATGCAAACTCCACCAAACCTAGAGAGCATAGTCACAAGGCAGACACATACAGACCATCAATCACCACACACAAGAGATGTTTCATGGCCACATTCATGGACACATGGGACTTTGTTTCTGGAGTTTGCATGTTGTCTTTTCTTCACACACAGCCATCACCGAATATCCCAAACATGAGGTTGCAACAACAAACTATACATTCAACTCCTCACCGAAGGCACATAAGAGGCACGAATTAACTCATAGCATATATCTTCTACACACTCATTGAAGAAAGACGTCTTAGATTCAGATCCAGATAACGATATTGTGGTGGAGGCGAGCATACACACCGTCTAGGCAGAGCCTCTGGCTCTGGCTGACTGCATTCTGAAAGTCGCGATCATCATCAGCAAAGCGATCTCTGGCCGGCGTCATTACAACACTAGGAAACCGCATTCATAGGCTCATCGACATCAGGCAGACTATGGTGGAGGACAAGTGACCTCATCTGTAAACTTGGCGCACCATTTTGGAGATTCATCGCACCATCATTCACGGATACTAAGAGTTGGGTATCTCATTTGGAAATCCCGTGATTCTACCAACATCAGATCGCATCACCTCATAGGCCACACACGACATAGAGATACTGGCGCTCGAGATCAACAGGAAACACATAAGTGCGGGAGTTGTGCATCGATCAAAGCTTTTATACTCACGGGAATAGGAGTGATCACTGAGTAGGACAGCTGGAGAAAGTCAAAGCTCTGAATGGCCTGAACGCAACATTTAGACATCCATTGTCATGTGATGAAGCTTGCTCACATACTTTAATGTGAAATCCTTCAGGCTGCTTGACAAATCTGATCAAGATCTTGCATAAACCTCGCTCTGATAACATGTTAAAGTTATGATCAGATTCCAGATTGTCAAAGGTAAATTCTTACAGGTCAAACAATATCTAACAATTCATTATTTCTTCTCTTGAAGCCGAATGTGCTGATTGCAGAACATTGTCCGATTTCTATGTTTGCATATCGAATAAGGAACCACCATAAATATGGGAAGAGTCCGCCCCTAAGAGGCACGCCTCATGAGAGGACGTGTCTCCACGAGTGGAGACACGTCCACTCATGGGACGCGTCCTTTAGGGTGCGGCCTGTGACAGGTTTGTTTACCATTAGTTAGGTATATACTAACACATATACTCCCTTCTACAAGGTGGTGGATGATTAAGAGGATTCCAATTTAATAAATCTAGAATATATCATCACGGAAATGATCGAATTTATATGTATGCTCATAACTTCGATTTAAATGTTTCCTTAGAAATATCATAACATGAATGATGATCTTTGATCACTTATGAATGACAATGATACTTGCATCACTGTCATTCATATCTGACCGAAGCTATCATCCATTAACACACACATCTATCCATACATACATATACATGTACATATGCACATACATATACATATGCATATACATATATAGTACTACAATTAAATATCCATGAATGGTAACACTAAAATGTTATCTATATAAACACTGTTAATAAGAAACTTACTATCAACAATTATGCATCATAAATAACATTAAAGATATTGTAATAGTATTTTATATAACCCATTATTTAATTGCCTATGGATCCTATCATTACCTTTACCCATAGCATAATTACTAATTAACAATAAAAGATACTATAATCATGTTAATTTCAATCAAATCAATTAGATCAGATTCAGGATGATGAACTATTTAAGTAGATGTGAAAAACTACTTGTGAATTTTCTATCCTAAAACTATGTCTAAAATCTTCTTTGTTGTGAATGCTCAAATGCAGAACATTTATCGATTTCTATATTCTACTTTTGAGGATTCGATCTCAATTAAATATATGGAGTGGAGTCACGTCCTAAGTCAAGAGAGACACGACTTTAGGAAGGACACGTTTCATGAGAGACACGTCTCAAGTAAGACGCGTCTCATAAGAGACACGTCTCATGAGATGTATCTCTCATGGGACGTGTTTAGTGCCCCTTAACATAAACCGAATTTATGAAATACAAATGGCGATTATAATAAGTTTGATTTATATCCTTTAAAAGTATATTTCAATCTATACTTGGATGAAGGTGATCTGATATAAATGATGATGATGCATGACTGCAATCATCATTTATATCTGACTGAAGCTACCTATCTTCAACACTCCCTCGTAGTTAGGGAAGATAATTTCAACCAAGTATATAGTGATATCACCTAACTCGTGATATCAGAAGATATGAAATGCTCCAAAAATTTGTCAAGTCACATGACATTCTTCATAACACATCTTCATTATGGTATGTGCACTGACATCAAGTCTCATGATGTCTACCATAAAATTCATGGCATATCCATGGATACATTTATCCACCATGATTATCTCATAAGGATCATAATGATCTTTAACTGATATCAAGTCTCAAGATATCTATCAAAAATGTCCAAGAGATACTATCATGACATATCCACAGATATCACGTCACATGATATCTATCATGATAGGTCAACTAAACATTGTAGAGTCGTCACTTTACAATGTCAAATACAAGTGTTCATTATTAGAAAAATCGTCACCTTTCAATAATGTACACAGGGGGAGAGAGGGCCCATAAAGTCATGGAGTCACACACATGACAAAAGAGTTTACACATTAAACATCTTTTAAATATATTAGTACAACTAAACAATTTGAATCTCAATCACAATATCAAATTACATTTCAACCATACCAAGTTTCTTCCTGAAGTGTTCAACTTTAACTCCGGAGAGAGGCTTGGTGAGAATGTTTGCTGTTTGATCATTTGTACTAATATACTCCACTTGGATCACATTCCTTTCTTCCATGTCTCTTACATAGTGGTAAGGGATCTCAATATGCTTAGATCTGTCATGGAATACTGGATTTACTGAAAGCTTGATGCAACTCTGATTATCACAATGGATAATAGTAGGATTCAAGGGCTCACCAAATATTCCCACAAGCAATTTACGGAGCCATGCTGCTTCTTTTGCCCCCATAGAGGCTGCAATATATTCAGCTTCTGTCGAGCTTTGTGCCATTGAAGACTATTTTCTGCTGATCCAAGAGATCATAGCCGATCCTAAACTGAAGCAACATCTTGATGTGCTTTTCCGATCGGTTACACTTCCTGCCCAATCTGAATCAGAGTATCCATGTAAATCTAGTTGGTCATTTCTGTAAAGAAGACCATATCCAATAGTGCATTGAAGATATCTCAATATGTGCTTCACAACAACAAGGTGAATTTCCTTTGGCTCACACATGAACTGGCTTAGAGCATTCACTGCATAGCAAATATCAGGTCTGGTGTTAACCAGGTACATCAATGATCCAATGTAATATCCTCGATTTAGCCCTACGCTCTACAATTGGATTTAGCCTATTTCTGGAAACTCGTAGGCTAAGCAAAATGGGAAATTAGGGTTTCCTATTTTATAGGAGGTTTCAGATGCAATTTTGAGGGCTTACATGTGTGTTTTTCTAACACATGTCTAGTGGAGCTTTCTGGGTTTTTGAAGAGCTTTAGGATGAGGTAACATGCATGTTAAAATAATGACATGCAATTTTGACTGATACCTTGCATGTAGGAAAGGTTTCTAGGTTTTTTTGGGTTTTCAGAGATCGCCAAGGTGATGTGACATGCATCTGAATCTGACATCCTTTCCGGGCACTTACTATTTATAGTAAGTCATGATGGTTGCCCGATTTGTGCGTAAAAGATATTTGGAAACACTTACTATTTATAGTAAGTCATGATACTGCTCAGTTGTCATACAGATGTGGTTTTGAAAAACTTACTATTTATAGCAATATGCTATTTTTGGTAAGTATATTTATATCAGTATCACTCTAGTAGCAACTCAATCTTTTGCAGTTCAGTGTGGCCGATTAGTTTGGCTTTCTGTTGAGTTGAAGTGAACTTACTATTATTGACAGTGGCTAGTTTTAGTAAGTCAAATTTTGGCAGTATCATCTGCAGTTCAGCTCAGGTCATCATGCTATTTGTGGTAATCCTTCAGTTTCAGTATTGGCATTTGTTTTGGTTATCTCCTTGGACTAAGTGTTATACTTAGTCAATTTCATGTTTTTAAGTTGTACCCCCACGCCTAGGAGTGATAACTTCATGTTGTTTTAAAGAGGGGACATTAAGGGGTCATGCTGAGCATTTAATGATTTATTAAATTCTTTATTGTTGCAAATTAAAATGGATGCCTAAAGGGAAGGGGAGTAATGTTTTATTATTTCACAATAAAGTGAATGGTTGAAGGTGGTGTCCTTTGGGAGGTTGAAGTGATTCAACTTCCTGGAATTCAGAGTGTTTCATTTGCCCATTGAAACTTATATATTGCTGCATTGTGGAGAGCTGATTATGTGATGTTTTGGAAAGCAAAGTTATGTTGCTGGTTTGAAATTTAGAATCCGGCTAAGGGAAAGCTTAGCAATTTTATTCCACTCTTCGGACTTGAAACTATGGTTCCCCAGATGATGGATTGAGAGTGTGCTTCATTCAGAAGTACATATTGAGCTTCATTGTTGGAGAAATTGATGTTATTTCCAGAATTTATGTTGCTGGTCCTTTCATGGCTGGAGGAAGATTTTGGTGCAGCTTTGAGTGTGATTTGTGTTTTGTTCTGGGTGTTTGCTCATTCCATTCCTAGACCTGAGGCGACCATTCTTGGAGGTTTGCAGATTTAAATTTGAAGTTTGTGAATTTATTTGCTAAAATCGCCCTTGCAAGGAGGCCGGACCATTCAAGAGGACATTGGGATGCGTTCCAAATCAAATGTTGAGTTTTGATGCAATCTGGGAGTTGTAATTTGGGCGCCAACCATCTAGGAAGCATATGCAATTTGTCTCACATCATTCGGAGGTATATTTGGAAAGTTATGAGCATTTCATTGTGATTTACAGTTGCTGGTTTACGTTTACCATGTGTTGGTTTTTTATATCAGAATTCAAGAAGTGCGGATTTTGGCTCCCCTTTCAGTAATTGAGAAGGTTAAAACTTGAAAGACTCATCCTCCTTTATTTGCGTTGAATATGTCTTTGTAACACTCGTAAATTGCAGATTTTTTTCATTGTAAGGCTGTGATTTAGTAGTACTAATCCAGTCATGGTATTTACTGCATTTACTTGTGAATTTAATGCAACATTTTAACCCCTAGACGGTTTACCGCCAGTGTGGAAGAATTTACTTGTACTCTCATTTATCACCCACTGTGAAGTGGAGAATTCCCACAATTGAGTGGATGCCTGCCGCAGCAGACGAAGTGTTTTAATTGTAATTTTTTCTCCCCACTGTTTGGTGGTAGTGTGGAAAATTCTCTCATGGCTGGTTATCCGCCTATCTTCTTTCAATTCAGCAATTAGCACTCCACCATATGTTAGCACCTCGCTTGTTAAAGGATCTTGAGTGCACATTCTTGGTGTTGAGTTTAGTTTCTCTCTTTCAAGTGTAATCTTTGTAACTTTGATTCAGTAGATCCTAGGGATCCTCTGACCATATGCCCGCCCCTCCTCCTTAAATGGTTTTAGGGCGCATTCTTGGTTAGAATTCTTTGATGCAGCGTTTTGGGTTAAGCTAACCTTAACGGGTGCTTGGTTACATTGTATTTGTTTATTGAAAATCAAAAAAATTGAGAGAGTATATTTCATCCAATTATCTGTCTATATAGAGTGGGATCTGCAAACTTAGATTCTGCAGCTGCTTCTTTTAATTTGTGTAAGTTGCTTTCCATAGGTGTAGACATGCGTCTACAATCCAACATCCCAAATCTCTTCAGAATATCAATAGTATACTTTTCTTGATTTAGTATGATGCCATCTGATTTCTGCCAGACTTCTAAACCCAGGAAGTAATGTAAAATGCCCAAGTCTTTCATGTCAAATTATGAAGTTAGATCCTTTTTACCTTGAGCAATGAGGTGATCTTCTCTTGTTATCAGCAGGTCATCAACATATAAAATAATTATTAGCATATCACCTTTAATTACCTTAAAATAAAGATTTGGATCTGCATCATTCTTGGAAAGTCCTAGTCCCAAGAGATAGCTATCAATTCTTTCATACCAGGCCCTGGGAGCCTGTTTAAGTCCATATAGAGCTTTCTTTAATCTGCATACATGTGAGTCAGGTTTTATGTATCACAAAACCTTCAGGCTGCTCTAGATAGACTTCCTCTTCAACGGTCCCATTCAGGAAGACAGTTTTCACATCCATTTGATGGATCTTCCAGCCTTTAGCTGCTGCAATGGCTATTATTGCTCTCACAGAGGTGTACCGAGCAACAGGTGCAAATGTCTCTTCTTAAGCAATACCTTCCTTTTGTGAAAAAGCTTTGGCCACAAAATGTTCCTTCTGTTTTTCTATACTGCCATCAGCTGCATGTTTGATTTTGAAGAGCCATTTGGAAGAGACAACAAATTTCTCTTTTGGACTAGGTACTATATCCCATACATCATTTTTCAAAATAGATTGATACTCTTCTGTCATTGCATCTTTCCACACTTGATGTTTGAAAGCTTCCGTAACACTAGTAGGTTCAGAGTTAATGATCTCATTCATTAAGCCAACATAGCTTGAGAATCTTTTGGGTTTCTTACTTTCTCTAAAAGTTCCTTTGGGTGCTGTATGATTCTCAGCTTCTTTAATCATCTTCTTAGCCCAAAGAGGTCTCTTCTTGCTATTTTCATTTGGATCCTCTTCTGGAGCAGTTTGTATTTCATTAATGATTTCTTCAGGATACTCCCTTTGAATCTCAGGAGCTGGCTCCTCTTCTAAGTCATTAGGAGGATCTTGAATCTCTATCTCACTTGAGCTCTTTGCCCTTTTGAAGGCAATGTCTTCTTGAAATATGACATCTGTACTTAGTTCAATTTGTTTCTGTCGGGATATATATATTCTGTAGGCTTTTGAGGTTTCACTATATCCCACAAATATCCCTTTCTTTCCGGAAGGTTCTAGTTTGGATCTCTTTTCTTGAGGTACATGAATGTAGACAGGGCAACCAAAGATCCTTAAATGGCTTATGTTAGGTTTTACACCAGTAAATGCTTCTTCAAGAGTCTTGTTAACTAAATGTGAGTGGGGACATCTATTTTGGATGTAGACAGCTGTCTTAGAGGCTTCTGCCCAAAATGAGGTTTCAATGTTTTGGTCAAACAACATTGCTCTAGCAGCTTCTACAATTGTTCTATTTTTCCTCTTAGCAACACCATTTTGTTGAGGGTTTTAGGCTACAGTAAACTCCCTCTTAATCCCAACATTTACACAAAATTCCTTTAAGATTTATGAGGTGTATTCCTTCCCATTATCTGTTCTTAGGATTTTGATTTTCTTCCCGGAGAAGTTTTCTGTAAGTGCTTTGAACTCCTTAAACCTTTTAAGGATTTCTATTGACACTTTACATTTAAGAAAATATATCCAGGTTTTCCTAGATAAGTCATCTACAAATATTACATAATATAAGAATCCTGCCATAGAGGGTACAGACATGGGTCCACATAAGTCAGAGTGTACTATTTCTAATACAGTTTTGGTTTTACTCAAACTATTTTGGAAGGTTCCCTTTGTATTCTTTCCTAGGGCACACCCTCTGCATGCTTCTTCATGGATTTGTTTTAGTTTGGGCAAGCCTGTTACCAATCTTTCTACAGAAGGTAGGGCACGGAATTGAAGATGTCCTAATCTTTGATGCCAATTTTCATTTAAGTTTGAGGTCTCATGAATAAGAGCTTGTTTAGAAACGGTGCACAATTTGTAGAGATATCCATGTCTTTCTCCTATAGTTTGTGCTTTCTTTATATTTGAGTTCTTTGGTGATGCCAAAACTTTTCCATCCATAAAGGTAACCCTATATACGTTGTCTTCAAGAGCAGAAATGGATATTAGGTTCCTTTTTATTCCGGGTACAAACAATACTCCGGTGAGTTGTATAGAGAGGCCAAATTTCAAATTTATGGTGCAAGTTCCAACCCTTCTTACTGGATGTGTAGAATCATCCCCAATAGTCACTTCTTCATCAGATTCTTCTTTCATAGTATCTAGGTGTTCTCTGAATCTTGTGATGTGCCTAGATGAACCACTATCAATTATCCAGTTGTTGTCTTGGTTTTGAAACTTGACTTGATAGTGTTGAGTAGAAGACAAATTTCTCAGTCATAGTCTGTATTTGTTTTTTCCAACTTTAGCAAAGGATGCTTGTTGTTTTGTTCTATCAGGGCACTTCATTGCATAGTGTCCATATTGATCACATCTGAAACATTGTATTTGAGAGATGTCTTTCCTCTTCTTGAATGATCTTTTTCCATAAGAATTTCTCTTTCTTTTGAATGACCCTTTTCCATAAGAATTCTTCTTACCCTTTTTATGAGAACTTGTGTTTAGCACATGAATATCCTCATCTATGAATTTTTGATTGTTTCCTTTAGTTGAGAGTCTTGTTTCTTCTTGGAAGCAGTCAGTTCTCAGCCTATCAAATTTAGGGAGTTTAGATCTCACACTTATTCCTTGAACAAATGACTACCATGAGTTTGGTAGGCCTCCTAGGGCTATTAGAGTTAACTCTTTTCTATCAATTTGATATCCAATTGTTGACAGTTGATCTCTTAGTTCAGTGATTCTCATGAAGTATGCATTAATAGACTCTCCTTTGTTTATTTGAACATGGTTAAGTAGCCTTTTCAAAGCAAGGGTCTTACTGGTGTTGTTTATTTCAAAGGTGCTCTGAAGGGATTTAAACATTAGGTATGCAGTCTCATGTTTTGACAGAATAGGTACTATGTGGTCCCTAACTGCATCTACTAAAATTTTCATAGCTTTTTCATTGTTCTCAATCCATTGAGTTTTCTCTGGTTCATCCTCAAGTTCTCTCTTGTTTTCTTTCACAAATGAGTCTAACTTATTTTCTTTAAGAATCATCATGATTTTGAACTTCCATCAAGTAAAGTTGTTTGCACCTTCAAGACGATCCTCAAATCTGATTACACTAGACATTATGAAGAATGTAATGTGTATTTGATTTCTAGAGAAAAATACGATTTTTCTAAATAATCTGATTATTTTGATTTGATTCGGATTTTCTCAATGTGGCTCTGATACCATGTTAATTTCAATCAAATTGATCAGATCAGATTCAGGATGATGAACTATTTAAGTAGATGTGAAAAACTACTTGTGATTTTTCTATCCTAAAACTATGTCTAAAATCTTCTTTGCTGTGAATGCTCAAATGCAGAACATTTATCGATTTCTATATTCTACTTTTGAGGATTCGATCTCAATTAAATATATGGAGGGGAGTCACGTCCTAAGTCAAGAGAGACGCGGCTTTAGGAAGGACACGTCTCAAGTAAGACGCGTCTCATAAGAGACACGTCTCATGAGACGTATCTCTCATGGGACATGTTTAGTGCCCCTTAACATAAACCAAATTTATCAAATACAAATGGTGATTATAATAAGTTCGATTTATATATATATTGAATTTATATCCTTTAAAAGTATATTTCGATCTATACTTGGATGAAGGTGATCTGATATAAATGATGATGATGCATGACTGCAATCATCATTTATATCTGACCGAAGCTACCTATCTTCAACAAATAATACTATCTATGGCCTCACCTTACCTTTACTCACAATAAATAATAACATACTACCTATATTTACATATTTGTTACTTATTGTGCTTCTATTTTAATATCATCTGTAACTATATACTTATTACTTATTATATTTACTTATTGCATGTTATCATCATAAAAATGGAATCATATACTATCTATATTTATATACTCATTGACACATTATCTATACTTATTAGTTATTTACTATTGGAGGCAAGAATGATAAATATGCCTATCATCTACCCTAGAATTATCATATTGTAACAACAGTAATAAATATACATGAGAATTCTGCCTTACTAATTCTGACATATATTATATCTGTAGTTAAATAGACTTACCACATCTATCCCTTTTACCTACTTTATGTCCTTGACAAGTCACGGTTCCATATATTCTAAATGCAGTCTGAATCTTCCTTTTTCTCTTCTGATTCGATACCCCCTTTTCCTTTTTCCTTTCTGCCAAGCATGGTATACTGCTGTTTGTTTCTTAATCTATGCCAATCTCATATTAAAGTTTATATTATATTAATCTGGCTTGGTAGTTTGTATTGATCTGAGAATGCAATACATATTGAAATTTTCGATGCCTCTCTTGTTTGAAATTATCTGCCTTATATAAATGACCCGATCTGCCCATAGGAGACGGCTCTTCATGTTTCATGCTTTTTGCATTAATCGCACCTCTCTAGGAGTGACGTATCTCTTGCATAAGGTGATCACTCCTTCCACTTAATCGTGGCTGATGGTATAGTGATTGCTGTTTGTTTTATTGATAATTACTATGCCTTCTTACTAGGGATCGTTGTTGTTAGATTTATTTATTTATTAACTAAGGCATAGTCATATTTGGAAAATATTAGTTTTTATGAATATTATTTCTATTATTATGATATTCAGAATTAATAATAATATTAGTTTATGATACTTATAATTATATTAAATTGCTAATATTTATATTTATATTATTTTTAGATGTTTATTTTAATATGTTTATATTTATATTTTATTCAATATTATATATATTTGTATTTTATCTTCTATTTAATATATTTATTTTTATAATTATAATATTAAGAATTTAAATGGTTAATGTTTTTAATATGTGTTTTGTTTGTTTTTCTTTTGATGTTTTATATTTTGATGTTATAATTTCGGGGACATGACATAGAACAATTAATCTTATCATAATAATAGAAATAATATTCAAAAGAAACTAATATAAAAATAATATTATCTTAATATGGTTATGCCTTTGCAATAAATAAACAAATTTAAATATTATTTAAAAAAAAAAAACCAATATTATATAAGTATGACTGTATGACTAATGCCTTAGTGGGTAAATAAATAAATGGGTATCGATCCCTAGTAAAGAAGGCATAGTCTTTGTCAATAAACAAACAGCAACCACTATACTAACAGCCACGGTTATTAGAAAGATAGATTACCAAATGGAAAGGATACGCCACTCCATAGGGTGTACGGTTAATGCCAAAAGGTATGAAACATGGACAGATCATGTCATATATAAAGATAGAGAATTTCAAACAAGAAGGGCATCGATGAATGGGAAGTAAGACAAAAGGAAAATAAATAAAATAAAGCATATACGAGCAGATCGTGGAAAAGGAGAAGAGAATTATAGGCATGTCAGTCAGGAAAAACAATAAGGCTCAGTGAGAAATAATCATCTGAGATCAACGGTAGGAAAAAGGTTGTACAGATATATATATCCCATAAACAGCAGATCTAATGAATAGAATGCTGAAACATTAAGACATCATTGTAAAGGAGATTAAGGACCTATAGGGGGCCATTGATTCCCAAGCCAGGCTGCACATTAATTGAAGAAGATTCAAACCACTCAGCCTATTATTGGATCGCATGATTGAAAGATTATATCTGAGACAAATAATATATACATCAACTCACTTTAACTGTCTATGCATGAAGTCAGATAAGCTAAATCAGAACCCACATACAGTTGTAGTATCTATTCTGCATTTTAATATCGTATAATTGCAGACTGCGTACACCAGAATTTATATCAGATACTTACTTATGTCTATCAGCATATATATATATCATGATCTAATAGTCAAGTTGGAATGACCAAGGGGGCCGTTCCTTAAGACATATTACTGAAACTCTTGATTTTAGACCTGTTTAAAACTTTGGTTTAAGAAGATTAAAGGAAAATTTAAGGCAAATCAATAGGGGACATTACAGGTGGAAAACATATGGGTAAAACCTAGACAAGTCAATATATTCAAAATCAATAAAATAAGAAACTAGAAGTCATTTGTTGCTTTACACTTTCTAATTCAATGGTGCGTCAGGCAGGTTTTCCATTTACCATAAAAAATAAACGTTTTAAATTTTAAACCAGACCTAATTTGTTTAGAAGTGTGGAAAAGTCAAATTTATTGTTTTGATAATATTATCTGGAAACATATTCTGTCTTTTCATCTGTAACAATTGAAGTTGAATCCTTTTGTTGCATGGCAGTGAAAATTTATGCTCCCTTCGTGGAGGGCAGGATAGACTAGCGGTGAGTGTTATTTGGACAGTTGATCCGGATAATGACTTTGAAGTTCTAAATATTTGGTTTGGAAGAACAGTTGTTCGATCTCGTCATCAGGTTTGGACTTTTTTATTCATGTTTTTCCCTATAGTTGTATATCTCTCTAGGCTTAATTAGAACATAGAACCATCTTTGTACAAGTCTATGGAACTATAAATGTGAAAGTGAGATGAACAGGAAGTAGAGTAAGCTTAAGCTTACTTTGAAGACTCTGCTGTAGTTAACCTGTAAACATAATAAAATGCCATTTCAAATCTTTCTGAAGTTTAAAATTTAAAATCATTAACCAAATTTTTTCCCTGTATTAGAAATCGAAATTTTGCTTGTAACCTCTGTTTTTCCCTACGATGATATATCTCTCACTTTTAATTGAAGTGTAGAACCATCTCTCTACAAATGTAGAGGAACTATAAATATGAAATCGAGAACAAGAGAGAGTAGAGGAAGCTTAAACTTTCCATAAAAACTGTGTTGTAGTTTAAACATAAAAGAATGCATATCTAAAAGAAAATCTCTAGTTTAGAATTTAAAATCCCAAAACTCTTCCCAATATTAGGAATCCAATTGTTTTCCTTTTTGCTATATCCTCTGTTGGATTAATATCTGCAGTTTAAGTACTTAAATAATCTCATCTATTAACTGATGTAATCTTTTGTTATCAGGTTTAATATGAAATGGATTATTTCTTCTAAGAAAATTTTAATTTATAAATGGATTTTAGTGGAGTTATTTCTAAAGATTTGTAAACTGATTAAATTCTCTGGCACATTTAAGAGTCTGGATTTCAAGGTGGCTTTCTTCAAGTGTAAAAGTGTCTGGAGATTGAATTCCTCTAGGTGCCACTTTATTGTTTTAACAGTGCTACAGTCTAGGCTGAAAGTTATTTTTGATTGCTTATAAAAAATGTAATTCTTTGAGAATCTATAATGTTTGAGAATCTATATATTGCTTCATACCTGTAATTGTTTCATTTCTCCAATTCAATCTTGTAGTACTTGCCTATTTTTATAGAATTATTTCTTTGCATTTCAAAGCTTATTTATTCTTTTGTAATCTACAAAATTAACTGCAGTTTCTTCCTTGGTGTCGACATATTAAGTATTTAACCGAAAATGTATTTAGTCCCTCAATATGTTTATTCTTGAACACAAATATGAAAATGCTTCCGTTGCATATAAATTTTAAAGGAAAAATACAATGTAGCTGCTTTGTTTTGTCTTTGTTGCAGATGTTTTATGGGCAAGCACAAGCTATACTTGATGGTGTTCCCTTATGTGAGGGATGGGAAATTGATGAAAGCCCAGAAAACTTGGCTCAAGTACAAGCAGATTTATGCAACCTTGCTTCCTTTTCCAAGGTAAACTTATTGCTTTCCTATATGACGATCTGTGCATTAGCAGAAACAGGATATGGCAATGAAAATGTACTGATAAATGTGTTCAATCACTTCAAAGTATAGCAGCAAAATATTTTGGGGAAAAAATCGGTAAACCAAAAGATTAAGATATTATCAAAAATTGGGAAAAATCAGATTTTCAAAAAATGTAGAGGAATGCCAAAAAGAAAAGAAAAGAAAAATCTGCCATTTTAAAAATTGAAAGGCATTTTAATAGCATAGAGATATAGATAGCAAATAAAAATGATAATTTATTCCATGAATTGTGGAATGTAGATTTTTTTCATTTAAGTTCATATTGCTAATTACATTGCATTGCACAATGCATATTGCATAGTGCATAAATGATAGCTAATGTTAGAACAAGTTTCTAGGATTGCAGGGGATGTTTATTTAAAATTAGGTGAACTTCAAAAATATAAAGAATTTCAAACATTCTGTCATGTCCCCTTTTCTAGTCAAATTAATTGGGAACCCATTTCTTTATTTCTCGTAGGCTAAGGGATAAAGCTAGGGAAATATTTTAACAATAATACTTTAAGTTAGTTTCGGTAATGTAGTTAAATAACCTACTGACATTGGAGTTTAAATGATGATCAGCAAAGAGTCTTTGATCTTACTTACAGTAGTGGTTTTTTTACTGATTTCACATCACTATATTAATGCAACTCCATTGTCTATGCTCTAATCCTCTTTCACTGGTCTTGTGATAGAGAAGATCGGTGTGAATTTCCAATCAATGTTCAATTTGTTCAAATTTTGTAAATGAATTTGTGACGGCTGGCATGCTGAAAGATTGGACTAGTCAACATGGTAATTAATTACTGATAGGTTGGACTACTTGGCATGGTAACTAATTAGGAATTCAAAATATTACATTTCCCTAGAATAATGAATTGAAACAATGATGGTATCATACTTGATCAGGATGATACTTATGTCAATGGGTCTTTCAGATACTCCTTTGTTTGATACATCTGTAGTTGTATGCTTCCTTTCATTTAACTTAAAATAACTGATGAATTGTAAGCCTATCTATGGCTGTGATAGCAACTTCTCATCTCCCAAGAAAGTCTAATCGTCTTTGATGAATCTTGTTGAGTAACATTTATACTAGTTTAATGAATCCTCCACTTGTTTGATTGTTGTATATGTCTTTTGATGTTTGAATTTTTTTGTATATTCTTCTCATTTTCAAGGAGTTGATTGTTTCAAATTCTAAATATATTTTATGTTTTGTTAAACTTCTTTTAAGGATTGAGATTTCCTTAAAAGGAGCTTATACCTATTGTTGAGTGAACATTGTTACAAAGGACTTTTTCTTCTTAAATGTTGCAAGAAGAGATATTAGTATCTCATTTAATTTAGGGTCTCAGTTAGTCTAATTTTCAAGGGTATGGTATGAGAATTTGGTGACTTTAACTTTTGTTGAACTTCTTGTAAGGATTTATATATCTTTAAAGGGAGCTTATGTAATGTCCCCTTTTCCTAGGCAATGGTTAGCGTATCAACGGGTCCTCGTAGGCTAACATTGGTGTTTAGAGGGCCTTATTTAGGAGTTTTCTTCTTCAAAGTTTGGTGATTGGTGTACCCAAAGTTAAAATTTTTGCTTCATTAAGGCATTTTGAAAAGCATGGTAAAAGTCTTTTAAAAATGTTCAAAAAAGGTAATAAAAAGAAAAAAGTTGCATGTCACGCATGTTAAAAACTTAAAATTTTCAACATCTGACAATCTGGGTCTGCTCAGAGTGAAGTTATCTACAAAACCAAGATCTCAGTTTTTCGACCCTACTTTAGAGGAAATTTTCTAAAAATCTAAAGTTTCTAAAAATAGACTTTTTTTGGATTTTTATGGGTTTCTTCTCAAATGGATACTGTAAATTTTTTCTGAAAATAGAAAGTTGCTAAAAAGAGAATTTTTGAGGGCTCAAGTAGAGTTTGATTGGCTTAAAATACTTCCTGATTAGGCTGGTCACTCAAAATCGTCAAAAGATCAGTATTTCTCTAGTGGGTCTATTTTGCTTTTTTTCAAAAGCTAAAATAGGAGCTCTGAGGTTATCAATGGAGGATGATCATTTGCCAGGTGTCAGATTCAAGGTCTCAAACACTGCACTGATCGAGAAACGGTGGAAGATGCTTGAGGAACGAAGAACGAAGGAGGGGAATCTGACAAATCTTGAAAGTTGGAAAATTAAACCAAGTTTGGAGAGTTCAGACACCCCTATCCAATCTAGGCACTTGGGACTCTTTGCCTTAGCATACTCTTGGTCCCCGACAATTGAAGCATGGTCAACGATGAAGTCAGCTGCCAAGCATGGAGCAGTGAACACGAAGAGCAAAGAGAGAGTTGAAAAAGTGAACAATAACTAACTTTGGACAGTAAAGGCGCTGCAGCTAGCCAAGGGTGCTCAACATTTAGGGCAGTCAGAAGCTGGAGTTAGGGTTCGTAGTGAATCTATCAACTGGGCTATTGGATCAATCAAACGATCGAAATTGCAGATCGAACAAAAAGGTGGCATCAAAGGAGCAAAATGGAAATTATGAAAAACCTGAAAAATAAACTAACTCTGGGATCCATGGGCGCCCTAGCTAGCCAGGGGCGCCTAGGGTTTTCAGAGGCCAAATTCTCCTTTTAGGGTTTGCAAAAATCATCATTCTCTTCAGAATTCTTCAAGCTTTCTAGTGCATATCTCAACCAGATCATTAGATTCATCAGTTGCTGACAAATTCAGATCAAATGGAGAACAAATCATGAGGAATAAAAAAGGACAAATTTGAAAGTTGAAATTCACTGAAAAATGACTAACTCTGGAGGAGTTGGGTGCCCCAGCTAGCCAGGGGCGCCCAAGATTTTGAGGGCTCAGAAGGTGGATTTAGGGTTAGCAACCTCCAAAACATTCCTTCATATTTGAACAGGCTCTCCAATGGATTCATCAGTAAGCTCAAAAGATTTGTCGAATGTCAGATATTGCAGATTGAACAAAGGCAAAAACATGTGCAAAACGGAAATAGATCAAGAGAAAGTTGAAAATGTCAGTGGTTAAGTCTGGGATGCATGGGCGCCCAAGCTTTTGAGCCCCCAAAATCACTTTTTAAAAGTTGCAGCTTCTAGAAGATCTTTCTCAAAATTCTTTAGGCTATCCAATGAATTTGTCAGCCAGTTCATTGGGCTAGTCAAACACCAAGAAATGAAAATCAAATTGAGGTCAAAAGCAAGCAAAGTTGAAAATTGTGAAAATATATTCTGACACTGAAGAGGAAAAGCACTCCTAGTCAAGAAAGGTGCCCAAGTCCAATGCCTTAGAGAATTTTTCAAATTTTCATCATTCGACATTCAAATAGTCTCCACATTTGATGTACCTGCTTCTGAATTGGTTTCAAAGTTTTAAAGCTTGGTGAACAAAGCGTTTTTTATACTCAACATCTATTTAAGAAGGCTTTTACATTCATTCTTCACAGTTTGCAGGTTGACCTTTAGAGAAATAAAGATATTTTTTTGCTTTTCAAGATTTAGAGGCTCAAATGAGGTGCTTTTTCTGTTTTCTTCATGGATTTGGTATTGGGTTGCATAGAGGCTCACTTTTTCACGCTTTAATTTTCCAGGGCATCACATCTCAAAAAAAGGGGGTCAGCTTTTTCAGTTTTCATCGATCTAGGTCCATCTGCTTTTTGCTCCTCTTGAAGATTGGAAAATTTAATATTTCCAAAAAATTGCTTTTTCAACACTGTTTTGGGAAGCCCTCAACTTTTTCAAAATCTGACCTACTGGGTCTCTCCGGAACGTAATTCTCTACAAAACCAAGATCTCAACTTTTTTGACAATTTGGTTTTTTGGAGAAAAATCAGTGCCTTTTTCAGGCAGCGATCTTTTGCAAGAATAGAACTAAAAAAGCAACAGTTAACTCGATGCCTTTTCCGAGTTTTCTTGCTATTCTTGTCTCATGCTTATCTATTCTTTGTGAAAGAGGAAATATGAAGTTGTAATAGTTGGAACTTTCTTTGCTTTTTTCTTTCAGCAGGTTGTTAGTTAGTTGTTATGTTTTAGTTTTAGAAATAAAACTTGGGAGTTGGCAAGTCTTGTTGTAAAAACAAAGAGATTTTAGGGTTCCCTACTCCTCATTTGTGTATTAAATAAGGGCAGCCTTGCTCATTTTTCTTTAACCGTTATTGTGATAGCAAATTGCTAAGCCTAATTTTGCTTGCAAGTTGTTAGTCAGTGTCTTTTCACTTAGTGTAAGAGCAAGCTTGCATGCCTGCCTTTTGCTGCAAGTTATTGTTCAGTTCATGTGTAATTTGTGTCAAGTGTTTTATGGTTTGATCGCTAAACCGTAAGCCTGTTATTGCCACAATCTTGCTGTCCCAAAAGTGTAATCGTTATTTGAAATTTGAGAAAGGAAATCTTATGCCTGCTTTGCTGCTTTGATATACAATCTTTATTTCAGCGTATATCGAAAAGTACAATGAGTCTTGAGGTGTGTGTTGGAAGAGAGTTTGTTTAAGTATCTGCGTTGAATCATTCCTTGTTTACTTATAACTCTCAAGATCTTTATCTACCTGAGTTGGTAGAAGCTCATTAGAGTAGGCCTAGTTGTAGTTGAAGTTCTTTTTAGAGAAAACCTCAGCTATGACACAGAGTTTTATAACCTTCTGCTCTTAGCTGAGAACAAAAAGATTGGCAAATAGTTTAGTTTACTTTCTTTAAAGCATCATCAGCAAAGAGGGAGCTTCCCCTCCTAATTTGAAGAGCAGTTTATCTATGCATAGCCGTTCGTTTCTAATTTGTATTTCAGAGGTGCGAATTGAAACACCAATAGTGATATTCAGGGATAACCTTCTTGAGGTGTTTTTGGCTCCGTTTACACTGACTTAATATTTTTAGTAAGTCACTTGGACATTTGGGTCCAAGATTACTATTTATAGTAAGCCATTCAGATGAGGAGTACAAGTACTGATTAACCTCGTGGTGTTGGCATAATCAATTAATGTCGAGTTTTTATGGGGTAATGATTTATTAATTATTATTAAAGTGTTAACTTTAATAATAATTAAATTATTAGAGGATATCATTAATGGTGTTTAATGACCTTATAATATATTATTTATTTTTATAACATAAGGTGAATTAATTTAAGTGCCAATTGAAAGGGAGACATAAGGACCTTATTAAAAAGGGATTTAAATGCTTTTAAAGTATGCTTTATAATATAAGTTAAAGTGTTATTTTAAAAGGGGAGATATAAGTGATTTTTAAAGTATACTTTATATTATAAAGTTGTGCACCAAAAAGGTGGGAAAAGTAAATGAAATGAAATGAAGGCAAATGCAAATTGAGTATTATAAAAGGGCATTTGAAGCTCATTTTATTGATTGATGATTATTTTTCTTGTTTTGGAGAAAATTGGTGAAGAGCTTCAGCAAGGGTTTGCTTGTTGAAAGCCATAGACTTTTTGAGGACGAAACCCCTTAGGAAGAACAACTTGGTACAGGAGTGAAAGATCTCCCAAGCTTGCTTGCAAACAACTTCATTTAGAGGTTGTGTTTGTGCTTCATTGAATCTATAGGAGTTTCATATTTAAGGGTTTGAAGAAATAATCAGGAAATCTGAGATTTATTCATCATTGACAGGCGTGGGATTGGAGTCATTACTTGGAGTTATCCATAGCTGATTATAATTGCTTGGCTGAGCATTGTTTTTTATAAATATATTCTGGTCTGAGTTTGGCGTTGGGAAAAAAGAAGCCTTGAGACAAAGACGTGTTTAGTTTGGAGGTTTTGAAACTTTTTCCAAGAGGATGAGTGCAATACTGAAGGTCAGTTTGTGGTCTTTGTGGGAAGTTAAGGGTCCAGAATCAAGGTGTGAAACTCAGATTTGTGAGTCGCTTCAGTTGGCAGGGACATGGTCTCTCATTTCCAGTCAGCACTTGTATGAGGGATGAATGGGACATTGGGCTGGATCTGGGCGTATGAGAGTCTCTTCAAATCAATACTCACTTTACTTGGAGCATTTCTTCTACAGTCTGAAGCCATTTAACATCACTGGCTGTGCGTCTTACCCAGGTCTGGTTGAGATACTGTCTTAGTTTCATTTATATGGTCTTGTGGTAGCTTTGTATTGACTGAAAAAAAACTGATAGGAACTGCTGTAATTTCCTGTGTAATGTGTACAAGTCAATCAGTCACTTAGCAAGTTAGCACTCAGAAAATTTATATAAATGCCTCTTAGAGTCTGCTGTAGTAAATATTGTGCATGTATTAAACTCTTAAGGTCATTCCTAGCTGCTGTTAAGATCTTGGTTATACTCCATATCTGCTGTTGTAGCTCATTCTGAGCATTAGATGTATGCACGATTGTCCAATTTAGTGCCCAGACTGATTATGTATGAGACTGCAATTTCATTTCTGCACATGTAACATTTATGACAGTCAGTTGTCATGAAAAGAAGCTCAGAAAATTGGTTATCAGATTTGCATGTACTTTCATCTCGAAGTTCATGTCAATTTATGTTATGCAAACTGTTTGATAAAATGCCCAATATGCCAAACTGAGACAAATTAGAAAGAAATCGCAAAAAGATTGTTCCATTTGGGGTGGGACATTACAGCTTATACCTATTGTTGAGTGAATACTGTTGTAAAGGACTTTTTCTTCTTAAATGTTGCAAGAAGCGATATTAGTATCTCATTAAATTTAGGGACTCTATTAGTCTAATTTTTGTGGGTATGGTATGAGAATTTGGTGATTTTACTTTTTAGGTTTTGTTAATCTTCTTTTGAGGATTTAGATTTCTTTAAAGGAAGCTTATACCTATTGTTGAGTGAACACTGCTGTAAAGGGCTTTTTCGTCTTAAATGTTGCAAGAAGGGATATCAGTATCTCATTTAATTTAGGGTTTCAATTAGTCTTATTTTCGAGGGTATGGTATGAGAATTTGGTGATTTTATTTGGGACCTCAGGTTCCTAATTCTTGGGTACATACATACAAAAAGTAATTAAGGAGTCTAAGAAATAAAAAAGCAAAAGAACAATGCTATATGCATTAGATAAACAAAAAATCCTTAATAATAAAATTGATATTTCATAAGAGCAAACAAGTCATGCCATATGATATCATTTAAAATATCTATGCAAACAGTCAATTGCGAAAGTCAAGCTCTAAAACAACATGAATGAACCATCATATTTCTCTTATTTAGAGTATTTTGTTCCTCACAACTCTATTTTGGGTTAAAATAATCTTCATGTCGATGTGTTTATGGAAGAAAGGTGCCTCTAATATTGTAAGAAATAAAATTGGAAGCCTCTGATGATAGGAAGTCCCTCACAATGCATTTGATTTTGGTGTTAAGATCAATGTCTAGGTGGATTTTGAAAAGTGATTTTTGGAAGTTGTAAATATTGTTTATATAGTGTGATAACCCCTCAACTCAAATGACAAAGGAATCCCATACAATGGACATATCATTCCCAAAATTAATGGACAGGAAGTAGATCATTGTGGGTTAGAGAAAGACAAGTCAGTTCAATCAAGCATTACCTGACGAGCATCATTTGAGACTATTGCTTCTTGAAGTGTCAATCAATTGATTAAGTGCAGATTTATAAATTTAAATATAGCAGATCTCAAGTGCTCTAAGGAGCCCCAATCAGACTTCAATGGTTGCATGAATAGTCCGCCATAAGTAGATATAACACCATGGAAGGGTCGCATGCATTTATAGACAAAAAAATCAGATACAACTCCTAGATCAAATTGCAAGAACAAAAGGATTTCAATCAGATATAGTGATCAGTCAAAAGGCATCATCAATTGCATGAATTTGAAAGATCACATCTGAGACAACGACTCTATATCTTGCCTATTTTTCAGTCCTGAATCACTTATTAATTCATACTTCATTTCAAGGCTCATACTAAGAACATAGTATTATATATATATTATAATATATGTAACATTATAATATAATTAATATCATATATATATATTTATATATATCCAATAATTCAAACTAGTGTTAAGCATTTATAGTGCTCTTTAATTAGACCAAAGGTGCAACAATTTTACCATTTCTCAAAGGATATTACTTCTTGACTTATTTTGATATCTTATCTATAAAATTGAATACAAACTTAAGATAAATCTATAAGGGACATTACAATTGGTATCAAAGCTTGTAAAACCTGCCAGCCTATGAAGGTGGATGAGTGAAAGTTAAAGAAGATACTATAATACGGAAATAAGAAGACAGTGGGAACCTGCCCAAGGTCCAAAAGGAAGAACAACCTCCAATATCTCAGGCATTGACAAAGATTCATCACTAAATAACAGCACTAACAGCTTTAAATCTTGGAGTAGTTAACAAGGAGGTAGAAACATGGGAGATAGAGACTTCATCGATCACATGGATCAATTCATGGAAGAACAAAGAACTACGCAACAATGGATGGCACAAATATTGGACACTTTGTCTCAAATCATGATAAATACAAACAACAATAACAACGAAGTTGACAATAGTGGAGGCAATGAAGACAATCCAAACAACAATAGGACTACAAATCATCATGCTACAACCAGTTCTAGACCCATGATACCTATTTTCCCTCCTAGAGTGGAACAACAAGGAGGCAATGAACCTACATTGGTGGAGGTAGAGTTGCAAGATCAGTTCTGCCAAGATTGGATAGATGGAGGATTGCAAACACATATGTCCATAAAAGACTACATGGACCTAAGAATGAAGCATTTACCACCCAAGAAGGGTAATAGAGACCTTAACAATGGCTTAGGAGGAAAACTGGGAAGCTTAGCTTGCTATATTTTGATGGGTCGGGGAAGACCGCAACATGGGCATGGCTTCAAAAGGTTGATACATACTTCAACTCAACCCCATGCCGGAGAATGAAGCAATCAAATATGCCGCCTTACATCTAGATGGGGTAGTTCATGAATGGTGGTACCATGGCATGAACACCTTGAGCCATGAACAACTTACTTCATATCAGGAATTCATGAAGAAGCTAATAGAAAGATTTGACAAGAAGGATCTTGAGCTTCACTTTAAAGAATTAGCACAATTAAAGCAATAGGGAACCATTGATGAATATGTTGTGGACTTCCAAAGACTTCCTGTGTTTGTCACTGACATATTTGAAAGAAGGTTGGTTGTTCTATTTATGGATGGCCTAATTGACCCTCTAAGGGGTTGGGTCAAAGCCCTCAACCCTAGTACAATTCAAGAAGCATTTAAGAAGGCTAGGGATATGGAATCTAGTGCAAAAAAGAACAAGATGCCATGTAAAGGGTCATCATTCGAAATAGACCAAACAAAACAACCTTTCTCAAGGGAA
This sequence comes from Sequoiadendron giganteum, assembly GCA_007115665.2. NCBI lineage: Eukaryota > Viridiplantae > Streptophyta > Pinopsida > Cupressales > Cupressaceae > Sequoiadendron > Sequoiadendron giganteum. The sequence continues at coordinate 211,290,249 of CM021107.1, read as the reverse complement.
TGGCCAAAAAAGACAAGGGATGAAGAAACTAGGCAAGAGTTAAGAAGGAAGAAACTTTGTTTTACTTGCAAAGAACGTTGGGAACCAAGGCATAGATTGCCTTGGTAAAGGGAAGATTCATTATATCAAAGTTGTTCCCGATAGTGATGAAGAAGAAAAATTGGATCTAAGCAACGAGCAAGATGAAATGGAGGAAGAACCTCCAAAGGTAAAAGAGTCTCCACCTAAATAAAGAAAGAATGGGGTAATCACCACTATGATTGGATTTTCCAAGGTTTGACTCATTTAAAGTTCATGGTGTATTACAAGGACAAAAGATAACGGTACTAATTGATAGAAGAGCCACTCATAACTTTATTGATTTACCTTTGGTCGCCAAGAAAAGACTTTGAATGGTTGAACATGAAGCGTTTAGTGTGATGGTGGTGAATGGCTACCATATATCTTGTTCAACAAAGGTACCAAAATGGAAAATTACAATTGGTGACTACACCATCATTGATGATTTTTATGTTGTGGAGTTGGGTGATACCAACACTATACTTGGTAACCAATGGATGATGTCCATTGGCAAGTACTCACAAAACTTTCAAACAATGGAGTTAAAGTTCAAGGTAGATGGTAAGAAAGTGGTATTTAAGGGATTATCCAATGGAGCGCCTTGTATGGTATCACCAAAAGGATGGAGAGCATATTTAGGCATGGATATATATCTTGGGCCGCACGATGCCTTGTTTCGACCATATATTAAGCGACAAGCCCAATTATTATCAAGATGACTTACTACCAATCTTGGATAATTGTAGTCTAATTCTTGAGGAAATACCACCGGGGAGATCACCACATAGAGAGTTGGAACATAGTATCGAATTAGAGGAGTGTGCAAAACCTATCATCACCACACCCTACTATTATTCCAAGAAATGTAAGGATGAAATTGAGGAAGCTATCCAAGAATACCTCATTAAATGGAAAGATTTACCTATGGAAGATGATACATGGGAAAATGAGCAAGTTCTCCAACATACCAACCTAAGAATGCTTGTGGGAAAGCATTACCAAGGAGGGGAGACTGTAATAACCCCCCCACTTGAATGGCAAAGGAATCTCATACAATGGACATATCATTCCCAATATTAATGAACGAGAAGTAGATCATTGCGGGTTAGAGAAAGATATGTCAGTTCAATGAAGGATTATGTGAGGAGCATCAATTAAGACTAGCACTGCTTGAATAGTCAATCAATTGATCAAGTGTAGAGTTATAAATTTAAATATAGCAGATCTCAAGTGCTCTAAAGAGCCCTGATCAGATTTCAATGGTTGTATGAATAGTCCGCCATAAGCAGATACAACACCAAGGAAGGGTCGCATGCATTTATAGACAAACAAATCAGATACAATGCCTAGATCAAACCGCAAGAACAAAAGGATTTCAATTAGAAATAGTGATCAGTCAAAAGGTATCATCAATCGCATGAATTTGAAGGATCACATCTGAGACAACAACTCTATATCTTGCGTAATTTTCAGCCTTGAATCACTTATCTTATTAATTCATACTTTATTTCAAGACTCCTACTAAGAGCATAGCATTATTATTATCGATATATATATATATATATATATATATATATATATATATATATATATATATATATATATATAACTAACTATCCAATAATTCAAACTAGTGTTAAGCATTTAAAGTGCTCTTTAATTAGACCAAAGGTGCAACAATTTTATCATTTCTCAAAGGATATTACTTCTTGGCTTATTTTGATATCTTATCTATAAAATTGAAGACAAACTTAAGATAAATTTATAAGGGACATTACACGTAGGATGAGCTTTCACTCAAACCCTAGAAGGAAAAAGTACAATTTTTGACAATGATATCTTGATGTATCCTACAAATCATGTCCTTCAATTCTGAAAGGAAAGGAAAAAAAATTTATTGTTTATGGTGACATGATTTTCATACAATCCTTACATTGAAGTATTCATGGAAAGATTTTGGATTACTACTCACAAGATATTAATCACCAAATACAAGTAGAACTAATTCCCCAACAAAATTTAGGTCTCCATGTAGAGTAAGCTATTCACTAAAGCATGTAATAGAGGGTTCACAAATAATTGGGAAATTGATTTATGCAACCATCTATATCCTCTTTTCTTGCATCAATTCATTTGATTAAGGAGGACATGGACAATGTGGTTATATATATATATATATATATGTATCCCTTAACCTAGACATATGACCTACAGGATTCTAAATGAGACATCTTCTTCCCCAAAATAGTCTTTAGAAGTTATAATTTTAATTTGTCCCTTTTAGGTCAATATAAGAGAAAACAATGTTTAAGGTAGAACTTTTTTTGGAGGGGAAGCTCACTTTTGAAGAGTGAAGGAAATGTTGTATTCTCCTATAGGAAAATTATAAATAAAACCAAGAATTAATGAGATTTCTTAAGTATGTGGTTGAAACAAACATAAAGGTAACCTATCTTTTTATTCTCAAGATAGGGCACAAGGCTATTTGTCGCGACCCATTTTTAGAATTAAAATGATTAATAATATTTTAAGTTGGGTCCAATCACTTTATTTTCAAAAAAACAACTCAAATATTATTGTAGGTCCGGTGTAATGTTTAAATAAGTGTTTTTGGTAGTTTATTCAAAATGTAATTCAAAAGGGTGTTTTTGGATGTAATTTAATAGTATTTTTAAATACTTGGATGAAAAAGTAAATAAAAGAAAAATAAAATAAAATAGAGGGCCTAAAGTAGGCATCTATAAAAGAGAGGTGAAGGCTCTCATCAAATCATCTGCATTTTTTCATTTCATTATTCCTTCTATTTTGGAGATTGAAGCTTTCAAGGGTGAAAACCTTTGGTGTTGGAAATCTAGAGGACAAAAACCTTCTTTGTAGTCAGCCGTCAATCGATGTAGTCGGCCAAGAGTGTACTTGGTCGGCTGTGAGTCATAAGTAAATAAGACTTTAGTTAATATTAATAATCCATGTACTTATGTTATGTACGTGTCATGTTAGTTAGTTGTTCCTAACAAAGTAATTAGTCATAATGAAGGGACGTGACGGTTGGTACCTCAACCATTGCCAGCTTACTATATGTACTTGAGTGATGTAGTTAGGAAGGAGGACGGTTCTACTAGGCTATGCTATGTTTTGTTTGGAGACATTATGATGTAATTGCCGAATACTGAATAAAGAAATATATCTATGTTTTGTGTGATTGCCATGTGATTATTATATACTGTCAATGTTATTTTATAATTCCATTTACTCTGTATGTCATTGTACCCGTAGCGAGTTAACATTTGGCGCCGTTGCCTAAGCAGACCAGGGAAGCCCTCGTCATAATGGCAACGTAATGGGCCAACCGACAGAGGAGCCCATAGAAACGAATGAAGAAAGAGAGGACCACTTGACACGGGATTTAGTAAATCTGTGGAACATATCCCTACAAGATCACGTACGGAGGGAAGCCCTTATGCGAGAAATCCTTGAGGCAGTTATCTGGGATAGATTGGAAGTGAACGACGAAGTTGATCACCTTCTCCATCGCTTGCCAAGATTATTGGCCCGCCACTTCATCATCCTGTAGGACCTTCGAGCGGAAGAGGATCAAGAATGCCGAAGGCAGCAAATATTGCAGCTGTATGAAGAACGAACCAAACGAGAATACGAGGAACAAGATACTAGCCAGAGACGTACCCTTGGCAACCAACAATGATCGCGTGAATGACCTGTAATGCCCATACGGCCAAACAAAGACAAGATCCAAATAGCATTCGGGCACGAAGCTGAGGAGGAAAGGATTCGGCGATCACTGACAGCACAGGAGCGAGAAAACCGGCGACGAAGATTAGGTTAAGTTGATAAGTAGTTAAATAAAGATTTAATTGAAATAAACCAAAGTATAAAAAGAACAAATGCTAATGTCGAGAAGATAGACCAATCCATGAGTAGAGCACATCAAAATTTTGTGGAAGGGAGGGACGAAGGACCCTTCATCACCCCGTACGTAGAAAAATTTAAAAGTTGAGAAAATGAAAATGAATTGAGTGGAGAACTTGAGAACAACATCCAATGCATTTGGGAGTTGTCCATATCAGACAACGAGGAAGGGCTGAGGATTGGGAGATCTGAGCCCAAGACCCCTTGGCCAAGGTGTTGGCGTTTCAAATTGCACCTCTGGAATGCGTTTTGGAAACGACCAGCTATGTGCAGTTATCTGCTCTTCGAATTAGGAGGGGAAGCTCCCTCTTTTGTTGAGTTGCATAAAGTAAGTAAACTAAAACTAATTTATTCTTATCTTTTTGATTCAGCTGCGAGAACACAAGGTTATAGAACACTAGATGTTGTAGCTGAGGTTTTCCCTTTAATGAAACTTGACAACTACAACTTAACTTACGCTAAAACGTTTCTATCCTCTCAAGTAAATGCAGAGCAAGAGAGTTTAGAAATGGACGAGGTTGGTTTTCTGACAAAGATACTTGAATAAACTTTCCTCAACATACATCTACTAAATTTCAATGCAGGCTGAAAAAGAAGATCATAAAAGTATTACGGAAATATGAGACTTTATATCAAGGGCAGCAAAGCAAGCTTCAAGATTTTATTTCCTCACACTTCTAGCACAAAACAATAAACGGAAATCTGAGATATTTATATCGAGGCAGCAAAGCACGCTCAGGATTTTATTTACTCAAACTTCTGGCACAAAGATTACAATTCCGAGACAGCAAGTTGTGGCAAAATACATGCAACATGCGATCGAACCAGATTACAATTGACACTTAACACATGCACTAAATAAGGATTTGCAGCTAAGGAGGCATGCAAACTTGCTCTTTTTACAAAGTGAACTGACACTAAACGATAACAAACATGAAGGCATAAGCACAACGATTCTGTTATCACAAGCACGGTTAAACTAAAATGAGCAAATATTGCTCTTATTTATACACAAGCAAAGGAGTAGGGAACCCTAAAATCTCCTTGTTTTTACAACTACTGCTTGCCAACATGCAAGCTTTACTTCTAATCCTAGAAAAGATAAACATCTAAACCCTAAGAAACAATTTAAAAACGGAAAGTGCCAACTCATTACAACTCGTTACAACTGTTTTCTTTCTATCCTCAAAGAATGGATAAGAATTGAGATAAGAATAGAAAGAAAGCGTGGAAGAAGCTTCTAGAAGAAAGCTGATTTAAATCTCAATCACATCCGCTAAAAAGCGGGCAACTTCATCTGTGGTGGGAGTGCTAATACTATTAATAGCAAAATGCCGCTTTTCCAAGATTTATTCGCCATCTTGAATAGATCTCAAGAAATCTTCACTCTGATTGGCCGCTTTCTCGAAATATGCTGACATCATGGAAATCATCTTCATTCTTCCAACATTGCCATCGCTGCCATGCATGATACTCTGAAACTCTGCTTGGACTACATCTAGCCCAATGTATGAACCATCCTCAAGGCAATACTGACAAGGAATTGCTGCAACAAATTCTTTGATAATCTTAAGAGTATCAATGACTCTTTGCTTATACACTGCAAACTCCTCAGATATTCTAACATATGTATTTACCTTGAAAAGGTGACCTTCTTTCCACTCCAGGATCTGTCTTTTGTGCTCTCTTGCCATTTTAGAGCCATAATCCATCTCTAAATCTGCGATTATGATTTCGTGCATAGGCTTGAACTCGGCTATCAACTGCTCAAAATCTTGGATATGTTGATGTAAGTCATGAGCTTTGTATCTCAACTGGAAGACCTGTGTTAGAATCTCTTTTCCTCTGATGATGAGCTCTTCAATCCATTCCTGAGTTTGTTTTCCACAAATAACCAACTGCCTCAACTGTTGTTGATCAGCTGGTGTCTCTAAAACTTGTGGCAGCAACTGTGTTGTTTGTGAGGTGGCTTGAATAAGATTTGATATATACAACCAGAGTCGACAATTTTCAGCCTTGAGGATTGCCTTGTCTTCTCCATCCTTTTGCACTCTTTCTTGAATATTTTCAGTTACCATCTTAAACAAACTCATATCAGCATGTCGGGTACTTTTACCAAGATTTGCTTTGACCATTATGAAATCATCGACATCCACCTCATCCCTGATTTTATCTTCAAGAGGCATAGCTATCTCCATGAGCATTTCACCCTCAAGATTCCTCTCAAAATGCATTTGTTTCTTGACCTTCTTCTTGGGTGCTCGTTGATATATGCTAAGGTCATCATCATTCATCTGATATGAAGGCCTCCTTCTCGTCCTTCCCAAGGAGCTCTCAAGCCAAGATGTGGTATCTCTACTAACATCCAAGGGAGGAATAATTGCAACATCGGCCTCTATCTCCTTGTCTTCCAAATCAATGTGAATTGGCGAAGACCTAGGAGATGGTAAAGGGTCTTTTATCAAAGGCTCATCTTGAACTTCTTCTTGAAGTATGGGCTCAGGTGGAGGAACTTCTGTTTCAGGTGTAGGCTTCTCCTGTATAACAATTCCTGTGAAATCCAACCTCTTCTTTACACTTTTTGCTGATCTACTGCCCTTTGTAACCTCTTGAGACTGAACTTTTCCTTTCATCTTTGTTTGATCTCTTGAAGAAGAGGGAAGAGATGAATGTTTCTTTGGCGGCTCTGCTACCGGAATGGACTCCCTCCTTTTGAGGATTAAGAAAGTCTTGCTATACTCTACCACTTGTCGTGTCCTTTCTTCCACTGTAATGCATTCTTTGTTAGCCCAGTTGACTTGTGGAAGAGGTTGCTGTTCAACTTGATTTCTAGTATAGGCTGGGAGAATTACATCCCCGTCATCATCTGATAACCCTTCAATGTCTTCGGATAAACAATCTTTCATTTGGTGAAAGGTGAGCCTACTATTACTTCGCCTTCACACCTCGTACTCATCTCGGCAGTTAGCCCAAAAGTCTTCAAGTGCGGGCACATGAGCATAGTTTTGACCAAGTCGAGCTGCATCGATACGATGGGGATCGTATGATCGTCTCTCGTTGAAAGGCTTGAGACCAAGTTTATCTAACTCATTACCCATTATTTTAGCGTCTGCGGATGATCTGCACCTGTAAATACCTAAAGCAAAGGGAAAGCTGAAGGCTGGTTTCTTTTTGTTGTGTAGGCGAGTGTGAACATCTGATACCTGTCTGAGAAACTCCATACACACGACTTCATCTGATGGATAGCTTGGTAACATAAGAGGAGCACCTGAATAGCCGTAAACCCTAAGGAAAGTGAAAGTGGCAAACTGAATAAACCAATCAGCCCATTCTGACATTGCTGCCTTGGCAATAGATGAGATGCGAACATGTTGCTCATTGTCCAGGTCACGCACTGTATAGATTAAGAATGCTTCATTCACTCTTTTGTAATGATGTGATGCCGCAGTAAACTCCAACTGAGTTTAGTAATTGTAGACATGCTGAACATTTAAAGAACCCTCCGTGTTTAACCCCCTGAATTTACCCTGATAGGCAACCAAGTAGACTAGGTAGGAGACCATGTGGAATGCATGTCTATTAAAATATTCAGTTATTTGGTGGTGAAGGCAATCACTGATCAATGTAGGCCAGTTGTAGAACTCTGTCTTCTTCATTATGCGAGGTATCACGTAGAACATCCAAGGCTAAAACTTCGTTGCGTTCGCTTGACCAATAATCCGATTGAGTAGGGTGATTATTATGGCAAACTCATCCTTGAACTCTCCTCTCCCGACGTTCTTTGGCAATGTACTGTATTTATCTTTCAGCCACTTGTGTACAATCTTCTTGCTATACTTTTCTTGATGCTCTTCCCATATCCTTTCACATTCTTCTATGTTGATGGTAAAACTTCCAGGCCATAGTGGGATGGAGAAGGATTTCTCAATCATGTCTGGCTTTAAGCTGCATATGATTCTTCAATCAACTGACTAGATTTCCCTTATGGCTGGATTATAATGCTTGATACAAGCAATTATGAATTTTAAGCTCTGTACTGAGAAAGGTATGGATGCTGCTGCGAGAAGACTTGAATGGCCAAGATGCCTGATGGTGGTGTTGCTTGCATCTTCCAAAGGACGTAGATTGAATAGTGGCTTGATATGGTGTAAGTTAGTCTCGACTATTTCTATGAAATCATGGTACAGTGCTGATTTGGTCTTGAACTTTGTAGGAATGTACTCCATTTTGCAAAACTTGAAGATTGACAGTAAACACGCTTAGGTTTTGACAAGTTTTGGCAAACTTTCTAATTTTAGCTTGCTGATTTCTTCGTCAAATGGATGAAATTTTGAAATTTTTTCTGAGATATGGGTTTTGTCTAGAATTTCGTTACAAGCCAACCCAGATTGTCCGTTTTTGAAAATTTGAAGTGAAGATTGAAAAAGCAACAAACCCTAATTTTCTCCGAAAAAAACAGAAAAAGCTGGCATCTGGGTATTGTTCATGAGCATATTCTGGATGAACCTAGTTGATCAAATTTTGCAAACCCTGGCTTTTAACTGAAAAAACAACCACTTTAAGTTTCTCTGAAAAAGCTGTGATATGGGTTTTTATCCAGAAGAAGGTTTAGTATAGACCCAAAAGATTAGAAATGGAGAATTTGAAGTTTTCTCTAACATGCAAAATAAAAGCAATTGCTGCAACTTTGAGAAAATCCTTCAATAATTTGTCCAGAAGATAAAACAAATATGAACCAACTTGTTGAAAATTGAAAGTAATGGCCTTTTTCACAAATTTAATGTTCTGGATGAAGAAATATGAAAAAGCAAGCCTTCTTTGAGTGCTGATCTGAAAATTTATGAAAAACCAGCAAGTTTAGGTTCTTGAATCTTGAAAAATATGGGTTTGAAGTTGTTGCTCTGTTTCTCCTTGAAGACACCTGCAAGAAAATATGAAAAATAAAACATAGAGATGTCCTTAAATAAGTTTTTGCTTTGTGAAACAGCTTCTCAAACCCTAATTCTGAAAACCCTAAATTTAGCTCATGCATTGAACTAAGGTGTTTTTTCCTTTCTTTGAATTTTTTTGAAATTTCTCTTAGGCATGAGAAGTTGGGCGCCCTTTTTGAGGTATGGCGCCCAGTCTCTCCAAACTTAGCCAATTTTTCATCGTTTTCACCTTCTGCTCAATTTTCAACCCTAATTTGACTCTGTCTCCCGGCTTCTAGATTTATCCGACGAACGAATTGAACATTTCATTATGGAGTCTGATCGAATTTGACGACATTGTTTTGGAGACGTCATCTGTCAAAATCTTCATTTGACCCTTCGAATTGTTGGGTGCCTATCTCTAACAGGGGTGCCCATTTTCTCCAATGCTAGCCATTTTCATGATTTTCTAAACCTTGCTTGTCTTCTGACCTTCAGATGAATTCACAATTCTAGGCGTTGTACTGATCGGATTGACTGACTGATAGATTCACTGGATAGCTAATATGATTTTGGAAGGGATCTTTTGGATACTTGATCTCCGGAAACTGACTTCTGATGGCTCTGAACCCTAGGCGCCCCTCTCCTTCAGGGGCGCCCATCTCTTCCAGACTGAGTTGTTTTAACTGTTTCTCACCTTCAGAGTTTCAACACATCTCTCTCCGTGACCTCTGTTTGATTTGGATTTGCCGATGGCTGGGTGACCTGACGAGCTGACGAAGACATTCGCTGCGAAGTTGGCAGAAAACTGAAGAGATTGATCATACTTACAAACTCGAACTGCTAGATTAGGTCATGTAAAAAGCTGGGCGCCCCTGGCCACCTAGGGCGCCCAGAGTCACCACACTTGGAAAAAATTTCATCATTGACAATTTTGCATTCTTTCTCCAGCGTGAAATGCCTTTGTTTGATCTGATATTCCGGATGATTGCGTGATTGAATGATCGTGCTGACTGATTTGTTGTGGAGCCGAGAAGATTCTGAGTAACATTGGCCTGGAAGCAGAAACCCTAATTCTAACTTTTAACCTCTTGAAAAGCTGGGCGTCTTTCTCCTTCAGGGGCGCCCATTTCTGGCAGACGTAACCATTTTATGAACTTCTCAACTTTTTTGCCTCGTTTAACGTGCCTTCCTTGCCTTTGACTGCCGGAACAAAAAAGTTTCTAAGGCATTGAAGTATGGGCGCCTCTTCTTGATTGGGGTGCCTGAAGTCTCCAGACTTCGATAAAATTTTGCATGACAAAATTTTGCATTTTTCAAATTTTCTAATCTTCCTCTGTCTGTTCCTCGTTTTTCGTGTACGTTCCTTGTTGACAGCCTCTATTTGATACTCGAACGTCTGATTTTGACACCTAGCAGTTGACTAACCTCCATTGATGACCTTGGATCTCCAAAAAAGCTTCTGAAAAAGAAGAATAGACCCAGTAGGGTAAAATTGATCTTTTTGTGATTTTGACTGCACTAGGCTGATGAGGAAGAATTTTGAGCCGATCAAAATCAATCTTAACCTTAGAGGCCAAACTTTCTATTTTTAGAAATTTTTTACAAGTATCCGTTTCTCGAGAAACCCAGAAAAAAGCTAGAAAAAGTTTCTATTTTTAGAGAACTGCTAAAGATTGAAATTTTCCTAAAATTTAGGGATGAAAAACTGAAGTTTGGGTATTGTTGGTTTGATCATTCTGAACTGACCTAGATTGCCTAATTTTGGAATTTCTAAGTTTTTGACCCCCATGAAAGACATGCAAACCCCAATTTTGACCTTTATTGACAGATTTAACAGTATTTTGACTCATTTCTTCAAAATGCCTAAGTGTAGCAAATTTTAAAATTTGGGGTACAACAAGAGGGAGCACAGGAGTGGAACCTAGGAGACTCAAGGTGTCGAGGACGTTGACGAAAGACGTGGGAGTGACTCGTACGTGGCCTGTTGTACCCCAAATTAAAATTTTCGCTACATTTAGGAATTTTGAAGAAATGAGTCAAGATACTGTTAAATCTTTCAGAAAAGATCAAAATTGGGGTTTGCATGTTTTGCATGGGGGTCAAAATCTTGAAATTTTCAAAATCTGACAATCTGGGTCGGTCCAAAACGATCAAACCAACAATACCCAGATTTCAGTTTTTCATCCCTAAATTTTAGGAAAATTTCTATTTTTAGCAGCTTTTTAAAAATAGAAACTTTTTCTGGGTTTCTTACAAAATGGATACTTGTAAAATTTTCTAAAAATAGAAAGTTTGGCTGTTAGGGTTAAGACTGATTTTGATTGGCTTAAAATACTTCCTTATCAGGCTAGTGCAGTTAGAATCACAAAAAGATCAGTTTTACTCTACTGTGTCTATTATGCTTTTACATCAAGCTGTTTCGGGGATCCAAGGTCATCAATGGAGTATTAGTCAGCTGCCAGGTGTCAGAATCAAGCGTTTGAGCATCAAACAGAGACCGTCAATGAACAATGTGCATGAGAAACGAGGAACGGGCTAAGGAAGTTTGAAAAATGAAAAATACCAATTTTTGTCTAAGTCTGGAGATTTCAGGCGCCCCAGTCAAGAAGAGGCACCCATGTTTTAATGCCTTAGAATATTTTTCATCTTGGCAGTTCAAGACAAGGGAGACACGTTTTACAAGGTAAAATTGAAAAGTTGATAAATTTTTCTAAACACTGCTAGCCATGGGCATCCCAGAAGGAGATAGGCGCCCAGCTTTTTAAGAGGCCAAAATCCAGAATTAGGGTTTTTGCCTCCAAGCCAATGTTGCTCAGAATCATCTCGTCTCCGCAACGAATCAGTCGGCACGTTTGTCAAATCATCCAGCCACCGACAAATCCAAGACAAACAGAGGTCACAGAGAGAGGTGTTTACAAACTCTGAAGACGAAGAACACAAAATAAATTCTAAGTCTGGAGGAGATGGGTGCCCTTGAAGGAGAAGGGTGCCCAAACTTTTGAGAGGTTAAATGATCAAATTTGCAGAAGACTCCTCCAACACAACTTCGTCAGACTGGATCCAGCTCTCCAACGAATCAATCAACTCGTCCATCAGAGTTAGCAGTCATTAGATATCGCGAGGCGAACAAAGGAGAAAAAGTGAGAAATGGCAGGAGTTAGAAGCAACAGTGAAAATCTAGAATAAAAAACTAACTCTGGAAGCTATGGGCGCCATACTTCAAGAAGGGCACCTAGGGTTTAGAGCTACCAGAAGTCAATTTCCGGAGATGAGTTATCCAGAAGACCCCTTCTAGAATCATCTCAGTTGTCCAGTGAATCCGTTAGCTAGTCATTCTGATCAACACAACACCCGAAATCACGAATTCATTTGAAGGTCAGAAGACGAGCATAAATTTGAATATCACGAAAATGGCTAACACTGGAGAAAATGGGCGCCCTTATCAAGGATAGGCACCTGACATTTCAGAGGGACAAATGAAGTTTTTAGCAGATGATGTCTGCAGAACAATGTTATCAGATTCAACCAGGCTCCGCAGTGGAATGTTCAGTTCATTCATCGGATCAATCAGGAAGCCGGGTGACAGAGCTGAAATGAGGTTGAAAAATGAACAAAAGTTGAAAATGAGACACTGGGCGCCATACTTCAAGAAGGGTGCCCAACTCTTCATGCCTTATAGAAATTCTTGAGAATTTCAAAATTTTCAAAGAGAAGAAAAAACGCCTTTGCTCAAGGCATGAACTAAATTTAGGGTTTCTTCAAATTAGGGTTTAAGAAGCTGTTTTTAAAGCAAAATCCTATTTAAGGACATCTCTATGCATTATTTTTCATATTTTCTTGCAGGTGCCTTCAAGGAGAAACAAAGCAGCAACTTCAAACTTATATTTTTCAAAATTCAAGAACCCTAACTTGCTGGTTTCTCATAAAATTTCAGATCAGCAATCAAATAAAGCTTCCTTTTTCATATTCCTTCATCAAAAAAATCAAATTTGTGAAGAAGAAGGCTAACACTATTAATTTTCAGCAAGCTTAAAAGAGAAGAAAAAACGCCTTTGCTCAAGGCATGAACTAAATTTAGGGTTTCTTCAAATTAGGGTTTGAGAAGTTTTTAAAGCAAAAACCTATTTAAGGACATCTCTATGCATTATTTTTCATATTTTCTTGCAAGTGCCTTCAAGGAGAAATAGAGCAGCAACTTCAAATTTATATTTTTCAAGATTCAAAAACCCTAACTTGCTGGTTTCTCATAAAATTTCAGATCAGCAATGAAAGAAAGCTTCCTTTTTCATATTCCTTCATCAAGAACATCAAATTTGTGAAGAAGAAGGCTAACACTATTAATTTTCAGCAAGCTGATCCATTTTTGTTCAATCTTCTGGACAAATTGTTGAAGAATTTTCTCGAAGTTGCAGTAGTTGCTTTTATTTTGCATGTTAGGGAAAACTTCATATTCATCCATTTCTAGTCTTCTGGGTCTATGCTAAACCTTCTTCTCGACAAAACCCATACCTCAGCTTTTTCAGAGAAACTTAAAGTTGCTGCTTTTTCAGTCAGAAGCCAGGGTTTTCAAAATCTAATCAATTGGGTTCATTAAGATTGTGCTCAAGAACAATACCCAGATGCCAGCTTTTTCTGGTTTTTTTGGAGACAATTAGGGTTTGTTGCTTTTTTAGTCTTCACTTCATATTTTCAAAAAAGGACGATCTGGGTTGGCTTGTAACGAAATCCTAATCAAAACCCATATCTCAGAAAAAATTCCAAAATTTCGTCCGTTGAAGGAAGAAAAATCAGCAAGCTAAATTTAGACAGTTTGCTAAAAATTGTCAGAACCTAGGCGTGTTTACTGTCAATCTTCAAGTCTTTCAGAATGGAATACACTCCTGCAGAGTTCAAGACCAAATCAGTACTGTACCACGATTTCATTGAAACGATCGAGACAGACTTGCATCATATTAAGCCAGTGTTCAAATTACGTGCTTTAGAAGATGCAGGCAACACCACCGTCAGGCATCTTGGCCATTCAGGTCTTCTTGCAGCAACATCCATACCTTTCTCAGTACAGAGCCTAGAATTCATAATTGCTTGCATCAAGCATTATAATCCAACCACAAGGGAGATACGGTCAGTTGATGGAAGAATCATATGTAGCCTAAAACCAGACATGATTGAGAAATGTTTCTCCATTCCGCCATGGCCTGGGAGTGTTACCATCAACGTGGAAGAATGTGAAAGGATATGGGAAGAACATCAAGATAAGTACAACAAGAAGATTGCACATAGGTGGCTAAAAGAGAAACATTCTACATTGCCAAAGGATGTTGGAAGAGGACAGTTCAAGGTTGAATTCGCCATCATAATAACCCTACTCAATCGAGTTACCGTTCAAGCAAATGCAACAAGGTTTCAGCCTTGGATGTTCTACGTAATACCTCACATAATGAAGAAGACAGAGTTCTATGACTGACCTACATTGATCAGTGATGGCTTACATCATCAGATAACTGAGTATTTTCATAGACACACATTTCATATGGTCTCCTACCTAGTCTACTTGGTTGCCTATCAGGGTAAATTCAGAGGGTTAAACACGAAGGGTTCTCTAAATGTTCAACATGTCTACAACTATTACACTTAGTTGGAGTTTACTGCTGCATCGCATTATTACAAACAGGTGAATGAAGCATTCTTAATCTACACAGTGCGAGACCTGGACAACGAGCTACATGTTCGCATCTCATCTGTTGCCATGGATGCAATATCAGAATGGGCTGATTGGTTTATTTAGTTTGCCACCTTCACTTACCTAAGGGTGTACGGTTATGTAGGAGCTCCACTTATGTTACCGAGGTATCCATCAGATGAAGTAGTGTGTATGGAATTCTTCAGACAAATATCAGTTGTTCACACCCGTCTGCGTAACAAGAAGAAACCAACCTTCAACTTTCCTTTTGCTCTAGGTATTTACACTTGTAGATCGTCCGCCGAAGCTAAACTAATGGGTAACGAGTTAGACAAATTTGGTCTCAAGCCTTTCAACGAGAGACGATCATATGATCCCCATGGCTTCTATGCATCTCGACTTGGTCAAAACTATGCTCATGTGCCCGCACTTGAAGACTTTTGGGCTAACTGCAGAGATGAGTATGAGGTGCGAAGGCGAAGTAACAGTAGGTTAACCCTTCATCAGATGAAAGATTGTTTATCAGAAGACATTGAAGGGTTGTCAGATGATGATGGAGATGTAATTCTCCTAGCCTATACTAGAAATAAGGTTGAGCAGCAACCTCTTCCACAGGTGAACTGGGCTCACAAAGAATGTAGTACAGTGGAAGAAAGGACAAGACAAGTGGTAGAGTACAGTAAGAATTTCTTGATCCTCAAGAGAAGGGAGTCTATTCCAGTAGCAGAGCCGCCAAAGAAACATTCATCTCTTCCCTCTTTTTCAAGAGTGCAAACAAAGAACAAAGAAAAAGTTCAGTCTTAAGAGGTCACAAAGGGCAGTAGATCAGCAAAGAGTGCCAAAAGGAGGTTGGACTACGCAAGAATTGTTATATAGGAGCAACCTATAGCTGAAACAAAAGTTCCTCCACCAGAGCCCATACTTCAAGAAGAAGTACAACATGGTGAGCCTTTGATACAAGAAACTCTTCCATCTCCTAGGTCTTTGCCAATTCACATTGATTGGGAAGACGAGGGGATAGAGGCTGAAGGTACAATTATTCCTCCCTTGGATGTTAATAGAAATACTACATCTTGGCTTGAGAGCTCCTTGGGAAGGACGAGAAGAAGGCCTTCATATCAGGTGATTGATGATGACCTCAGTATATATCAGGAAGCACCCAAAAAGAAGAATAAGAAACAAATGCATTTTGAGAGGAATCTCGAGGGTGAAATGGTCATGGAGACAGCTACGCCTCTTGAAGATAAAATCAGAGATGAGGTGGATGTTGACGATTTCATAATGGTCAAAGCAAACCTTGGTAAAAGTACTCGACATGCTGATATGAGTTTGTTTAAAATGGTAATAGAAAACATTCAAGAAAGAGTGCAGAAAGATGGAGAAGACTAGGCAGCCCTCAAGGCTGAAAATCGTCAACTCTGGTTATGTATATCAAATCTTATTCAAGGCACCTCACAAACAACTCAGTTGCTGCCTCAAGTCTTGGAAACACCAGCTGATCAGCAACAGTTAAGGTAGTTAGTTATTTGTGGAAAACAAACTCAAGAGTGGATTGAAGAGATCATCAACAGAGGGAAAGAAGTTCGTACACGGGTCTTCCAGTTAAGATACAAAGCTCATGACTTACGTCAAGGTATGTAGGATTTTGAACAGCTGATAGCCGAGTTCAAGCCAATGCACGAAATCATAATTGCAGATTTAGAGATGGCTTGTGGCTCTACAATGGCGAGAGTACATAAAAGACATATTCTGGAGTGGAAAGAAAGTCATCTTTTGAAGGTGAATACATATGTCAGAATATCTGAGGAGTTTGCAGTGTATAAACAAAGAGTCATTGATACTCTTAGGTTCGTCAGAGAATTAGTTGCAGCAATTCCTTGTCAATATTGCCTTGAGGATGGTTCCTACATTGGGCTTGACGTAGTCCAAACAGAGTTTCGGAGTGTCTTGCATGGCAGTGATGGCAGTGTTGGGAGAATGATGATGATTTCCATGATGTCAGCGAGGTTCGAGAAAGCGGCCAATGAGAGTGAAGATTTCTTGAAATCCATTGCAGATGGCGAAGAAATCTTGGAAAAGCGGCATTTTGCTATTAATAGCATCAACACTCCTACTACAGATGAAGTTGCTCGCTTTTTAGCGGATGTGATCGAGCTTTAAATCTGCTTTCTTCTAGAAGCATCTTCCACGCTTTTTTTCTATTCTTGTCTCAAATCTTATCCATCCTTTGAGGATAGAAAGAAAACTTTGTAACAAGTTGTCATGAGTTGGCACTTTCCGTTTTGGATGCTTTTAGGGCTTAGATGTTTTAATCTTGTTCTAGATTTAGAAATAAAGCTTGCATGTTGGCAAGCAGTAGTTGTAAAAGCAAGGAGATTTTAGGGTTCCCTACTCCTCTGCTTAGTTATAAATAAGAGCAGTGTTTGCTCATTTTTCTTGAATCGTGCTTGTGATAACAGAATCGCTGAGCTTATGCCTTCATGTTTGTTATCTTCTAGTGTTGTTCACTTTGTGTAAAGAGCAAGTTTGCATGCCTCCTTAGCTGCAAATACTTGCTTAGTGCATGTGTTATGTGTCAATTATAATCAGGTTGATCACATGTTGCAAGCGTGTTGCTACAACTTGCTGTCCTAAAATTGTAATCCTTTGTTCCAGAAGCTTGAGTGAATAAAATCCTGAGCGTGATTTGTCTTCCTTGATATAAATATCTCAAATTTCTGTGTATTTGTTTTCTGTTAGAAGTGTGAGTAAATAAAACCTTGAAGCTTGCTTTGCTGCTCCTGAAATAAAAGTCTCATATTTCCGTAATACTTTTATGATCTCTTTTTCAGCTTGCCTTAAAATGTATGTTGAAGAACAGTTTGTTTAAGTATCTTTGTCACAAATCAAACTCGTCCATTTCTAAACTCTCTTGCTCTGCGTTTACTTGAGATGGTAGAAACGTTTTAAGCGTAGGTTAGGTTGTAGCTATCTAGTTTCATTAAAGAGAAAACCTCAGCCGCAACATCTAGTGTTCTATAACCTTGTGTTCTCACAGCTGAACCAAAAAGATAGGCGTAATTAACTTTTGATTACTTTCTTTATGCAACTCAGCGAAAGAGGGAGCTTCCCCTCCTAATTCAAAGAGCAGTTTATTGCAGATAGCTGCCCGTTTCTAGAACGCATTCCAGAGGTGCGATTTGAAACGCCAACATGGCCGAGAGTGCAAGTGATGCACTAGAATGTAACGGGAAACCGGTCTAGTAGTGTTTAATACACAAGGAGGACATCGAGGAAGGATGGTGACTCCAGAGCGACAGAAGCTGCCGAAGTTTACGGGGAATGGATTAGAAGATCCAATATGACATTGTAGAACATGTGAAACAATCTAGATAGCAAATGGATAGGATGATCCAGATCACTGGCTGAAAGCATTTCTGGCGACACTTAGAGATAGTGCCATCGACTAGTAATCAAAATTGGACCAAGCAAATAAAGCTACTTGGAGATTACTGAAGCAAGCATTTCAAGATGAATTCAAACTCCTGAGGGATGATAGCGAGATTGTAGCGGAGATCTACAATAGCAAGCAAGGGAAGCACGAGAGTGTGCGTACATATAACTGAAAATTGAAGGGTCTATTGGGCAAATTGGAGACACAGCCAACGGATGGTCTAAAGAAGCGATGTTCAATGAATGCTTGCTTCTGTCGCTGAGGAAGATGATGAAAGTCGTGCCTTCGTCGTCGTATGTTGAAGCGTACAATCGGGCGATGGATATAGAAAGCGAAAACAAAACATCCTCCCGAGGGAAAAATAAGACAGACGATGAGGAGAGTACGAACGACAACGACGGTGAATCCAAGACCGTACAAGCACTCAGGAAAGATATGATGCGAATGATGAAAGAATTGAAGGCTGACAAAGAGAGTACGAGGGAAGTACGAGAACTGTGGTGTACAAACTTCAATGGGGAAGGTCACACGAAGGCGAACTATCTGAAGAAGCTATTCTGCGTTATCTGCCAAGTGATGGGACATTCCATCAAGGAATGCCCATACAAGTTAAAAGCCAAAAGTGCACAAGTAATCTGCGCTCAAGGAGAACCGTCGACACCGCCGAACACACCACTGAAGCCCCAGTACAATAGCAATGCATCCCTTGCAGTTGACCGAAGCAACAGGAGTCCGAGGAATAGAATACAGTACGACGGTAAAGGACGGCCCATGATCCAATGCCGGAAGTGCAATGAATGGGGTCACTTCGCCAAGGATTGCCAAAACGGCGAAGGTTCAGGAGGAAGATTGTGTAAGTGGTGTCGACTAGGCGACCATGAAGATAGTGAATGCCCCAAGTAGGAGGGTATCGATATGCTGGAAGTAGAAGAACGAGAGGTACTGGCGATCACCAGAGCACAAGCAAAGAAGGCAACCTACCTAGATCCATGTGTGGAAAAACAAAGGATGAAGGTATCAAAAGTTGAAGTGGAATAGGCGATGGTGAAGGAGAAGCCAGAAACCTCTCGATGGTCGGAGGTGGAAACCAACATCGTATGGTAGGTACTGCAGACCGCCGTACCGATCAAAGTAACTAACCTTCTCCAGACCTTGCCGTAGTTGGGACTAGCAATGACAAACGTCCTCGGGGATGGCAAGCAATTGTGAGTGGAGGACAAAAGATAAGAATTGGTACCAGAACCGCCATCATATGGTGAACAAACCATTGATCCCGTACTACTCACGGTGAATATCGGGAAGATGCTGACGATTGTGCAGATGGAGATCGGAGGGAATATCTTGACAAATACTATTGTCAATGGAGGATCGGGAGTCAACGTTCTGCCCGAAGACACATGGGAGAGCCTCGGGAAGCCTACACTTTGGCCACCGACATTCCAACTCGTCATTGCCGATCAACATGGTATCAAACCGTTGGGAACGTTGATGGCACAAAAGGTGGTGATCGGAACACAACCATTCCTGTTGAACTTTGTAGTCATTCCATTGTAGAGGAAGGCGTATGATGCATTGTTTGGACGAGGGTGGTTAGTGGCAGCCAAGACGAATCATAATTGGAAAAGAAACACACTGTCCATAGAGAATGATGGAAGTACATGATCGACTTGAAGAATCAGGCTGTTAGTGAAGAACTAGCGTCTTCTGAATCAAAATCCGACACGGGAGAGTTGTTCATGGACGAAGGTAGGAAAGAAAGGGAACCTAACGAGGAGGGTGTACTTGAAATTGAGAGTTGCTCAGAAGACGAGACAAGTTCGTTGAATGGCCTATTTCATTGGCAAATGGAGGATTATGAGGTGTTCCAACGAGAGTGTAACATGCTGCAGATCAGAGAAATCCAGGAAGGAGAAGAGAATGACATGTCTAGCCAAACACTTCCAACCGAGTATGGAGAGTACAAAAAAAGAGTATCAAAACCAGACTATACACCAACCTACAAATTTGAATAGGTACGAGATGGAAAAATTGTGTTGAAGGAAAAAAATGAAAAAAATAAATCAGAAGAATTAAAAAATTTTAAAAATGAAGAGAGAGAAAAAGGAGATAGAGGAGAGAAAAAAGAGACGGAGGAGAGAAGAAAAAGGAGATGAAGGAGAAAAAAAGAGATGGAGGAGAGAAGAAAAAGGAGACGGAGGAGAGAAAAAAAAGACGGGGGAGAGAAAAAAGGAGACAAAGGAGAGAGAAAATAAAGATGTAGAGAAAAGTGACAAAGGAGAGAAAATAAAGATGAAGAGAAAAGTGACAGAGGAGAGAGAAAAAAGACAATGGAGAGAGAAAATAGAGAGAGAAAAGAAAAGTGATAGAGAGAAAAAAGCCGGAGGAGAGAAAATAAAGACGGAGAATAGAAAAGTGATAGAGAAGTGAAAAATGGAGGAGAGAGAAAAAAGATAGAGGAGAGAGAAAGAGAACAAAAAGAAAAAAAATTAAAAGAAGGGAGATTAAAAGATTGAGAAATACAAATATAAAAAATATTACAATGGCAAAAGGTCTCATAAACATAAAAGAGAAAACTGTACGCCATATTAGACCGGCAGACATTGCACAAATCAAGAAGTCCGTACGAGTTACTAAGGAGAAGGGAAAAATCGCACAAGTTAATAAAAAGGCCGTACGAGCTGCCGAGGAGAAAGGAAATTCATAGAGAAAGCCCATGCGATTCGGCAAAGAGTTGGAAACAAGGCGGAAAAGAATAAAGGCAGAAAACGCCTAAGAAGTAAAGACTGTATGGAGTCATAAGAAGGTCATACGAGGAATAATATTACATGGCGTACGAACATCATTAAGGAAAGGGATATCAGAGGAGGCCATACGAGAAGTTGGGAGGACGGAGTCTGGACGAGTGGAAGGGAAGACTCCAAGTGCCGTACGAAATCCAAAGCTGATTTTTGCCGTATGGATCGTACGTTGTAAGGCTACCAGAGGAAATCGCCACCGGAAGAAGCTTGTAATAGTTGGGAAAGAAGAGGAGGCCTTATGCCAGGCACAAGAAACTAAAGAGTCCGCACGCATCAAGCAAAAGAAATCCGTACGACCTAGACAATTAAATGTCGTACGACTTGCACCAAAGACCGTACGGAACAAAAGGACCCATGTTGTACGAGAAAATCAAAAGGTGTATGTCATACAAGATATACAAAAACAAATCGTACGAGGTAAGCTAAAGGAGGTCGTATGAATAAGAAAAAAAGGTGGTGTTGTACGATCAATTAAGATCATTGACATACGAAAGGAGAAACGTACCAAGTTCGTACGCCGAAATTGCAATATATGGCCCATACAAGTGAGACTTGCGAAATTACAGTACAACCACCCATCATAGTACAGTCACAGGAGTAGTTGGCTGTCGAGCAGATGAGAGTTGCAGCTCTCGAGGAGAAGTTGGCAGAGAGAGACGGAGTATTGGGTGAGAGTGACAATCAGTTGGCAAAGAAGGATCAGCTATTGGTAGACAAAGATACACAGGTGGTTGATGTGCAGAGACTTTCAGCTGAGAGGGAGAGTCAGCCACATGGAAAAGACAAGGAATTGGCTAGCACCAAGCATGAACTCGAGTTGGCATTTTTGGTTTTCAGTCGTCTTCCAGACGACTACTTTGTGGGGGGGATGATGTAGTCGGCCGTGTGTCGATGTAGTCAACCAAGAGTTTACTTGGTCGGCTGTGAGTCATAAGTAAATAAGACTTTAGTGAATATTAATAATCCATGTACTTATGTTATGTACGTGTTATGTTTGTTAGTTGTTCCTAACGAAGTAATTAGTCATAATGAAGGGATGTGATGGTTGGTACCTCAACCACCGCCAGCGTACTATATGTACTTGAGTCATGTAGTCGAGAAGGAGGACGGTTCTACTAGGCTATGCTATGTTTTGTCTGGAGACATTATGATGTAATTGTTGAATACTGAATAAATAAATATATCTATGTTCTGTGCGATTGCCATGTGATTATTATATACTATCAATGTTATTTTATAATTCCATTTATTCTATACGTCATTGTACCCATAGCGAGTAAACACTCTTGGTTTTCTCTTATGGGATTTGGAGATGAAAACGTTCATATCCTATGAGGCTATTCTACTCAAGGATCGGATTTGGGCTTATTGAATGTGCTTGTTCAATTAATATTTGCAAGGAAATTGTACCACATCATTAAATTAGTATTTATTGAAGATTTCAAATATACATGATGCTACAGTGCCACTACACTGTCACTATAGTGATTTATTGAAGATTTCAGCTATATATATATATATATATATATTATCCATTAACCTAGACATATGACCTACATGATTCTAAATGAGACACCTTCTTCCCCAAAATAGTCTTTAGAAGTTATAATTTTAATTTGTCCCTTTTAGGTCAACATAAGACAAAAAATATGTAAGGTAGAATTGTTGTTTGGAGGGGAAGCTCGCTTTTGAAGAGTGAAGGAAATGTTGTATTCTTCTATAGGAAAATTAAAAATTAAAAATAAAACCAAGAATTAGTGAGATTTCTTGAGTTTGTGGTTGAAACAAACATAAAGGTTTAACCTATCTTTTTATTCTCAAGATAGGGCATGTAATGTCCCTTCCTTAGGCAACCCAAGCCTTAGTAGAGGTTGGCCTACTACTGGGGTTCCTGTAGGTCAGCAGTTTGGCTAGGGGACCCAATCAGGAGTTGTGGAGCCTTGCTGGGAGCTTTTCGAGCCTTCAGTTTGGGGTTTAGAGGATGAATCCAAGGTTAATTTGGAAATATTTAAGTTGGCTCTAATGGAATAGTAAATGGGTGAATAGTAACAAAGAATTAGAAGATGAATACTGAAACGTTCACCCCCCTTGTGCCATGATGCCTAGGAGACATAACTTGAGTCTTTTTAAATGTTTAAAAAGGGGCATAGTGAAAGGCTATGCCTTGCATGAAGGAGGCTGAACAAATTTTAATAAAAATAGTAAAAAGTATTCATGAGCTAAGTTAAAAACCCTAAAAGGGGTTGGCCTATTTGGAGGAAAGCAAAAAGTTATAAAAGGAGTTGGAGGCTGCCATTTCAGGATATGAAGAGTTTATATTTTTAGAGCAGCTTGTAGGTTGGAGCTCAAGAAGGGTTTCTACATACAGATTTGGCCTTCCAGGAACGAAAACACTTTGGAGAAGGGAGTGTTGGACGTAGCCCCAACATTCCAAAAGGAAAAAACATCATAGAGCAGATTTCTTATCAGTTTGGCAACAATTATTTGGGAAGGATATTGCAGATCAGTCATTTGGAAAGGCAGAAATTCATATCAGATTGCAGATCAGCCCCCTTTGAGGACATTTCTACCATCATACAGCAGTATTACAGTCAGTCATACCACCATTGGGAATTTGGGCATCAAACCCTTAGTGCCAAGTGGAGTTCTTGAGGGTTTTGGAGCTGGAAATTCACTTACAGCAGTTAAAAGAACTCATCTCATACTTGGAGCCGATTTGTGGAGTTATATTTAGAGTTGGACGAGTCAAAATTGCTGTCTCAGAATTATATCAGACCTGAGAGTTTTGCTTCAGTCATGTAATAGTTCATTTCCAGGTCTATTGATGAATGGGTATGTTGCATTTAGCCCACATTCATGTAATTTCAGTATTTTAGTAATAGAATTGTTGTATACTTAAGTATTTTCCATTTTCAACATTGTTGTATGCATAAAAGTCAAAACACGAAAAATTCAGAAAAAACGCAAAAAAAGCAAAACAAAACAAAACCCTTCCCATTCACTGCTCAAAGACTGTGAAAAGACTAAACTCAGAAAATCAGATCAAAATTGGGTTGGGGATCTTTCAGGGCATAAGGCTATTTGTCATGTCCCATTTTTAGAATTAAAATGATTAATGATATTTTAAGTTGGGTCCAATCACTTTATTTTCAAAAAAACAATTCAAATATTATTGTAGGTCCCCAATGTTTAAATAAGTGTTTTTGGTAGTTTATTCAAAATGTAATTCAAAAGGGTGTTTTTGGATGTAAATTGATAGTATTTTTAAATACTTGGATGAAAAAGTAATTAAAAGAAAAATAAAATAAAATAGAGGGCCTAAAGTAGGCATCTATAAAAGAGAGGTGAAGGCTCACATCAAATCATCTGCATTTTTTCATTTCATTATTCCTTCTATTTTGGAGATTGAAGCATTGAACGGTGAAAACCTTTGGTGTTGGAAATCTAGAGGACAAAAACGCTCTTGGTTCTCTCTGATGGGATTTGGAGATGAAAATGTTCATATCCTTTGTGGTTCAAATCTTGTAAGGCTTGAAATGGGCTGAAGTAGGTGAGAAATGCACTCTTGGAGCTGCTTAACCTCTGCTTTTAATGCTGCCTTGTCCTCACCATCTTTGAGGATTCTTTCTTTGAGGTTTTCAGTGACTGCCTTTGAAGATTAACATCACCTTGCGATGTTCATGATCCGAAATCAGTCTCCATTATCTGAAAATCTGCTTGCTCAATATGTCTCAAATCCTTGATAACCAAATGACCTTTCATGCGCTTCTTCACTTGAGACTGCTTCATTGGCTGTTTGTGCTCTGATTGAGAAAGAATAGAGGTAGGTGCCGAAAATTTAATCCAATATGAAGGCACATGCTTCCTGTTGTTGGTTATTTCAGACAGCACCCACTCCGACACTTCTCTTTCATGGTCTTGGCTTGTAGGAGGACTAGGAGAAGGAATAGTAATAATTGGAATGAGAATAACTGAAGGTGAAAGACTTTGAAGATGAGAGAGAGAGGCAATGAGAGGTAAAATAAAAGATGTCTCATGTATGGTTGTCAAGACAACTTCCATGGGTGTGGGTGAAGAATGGTTGGAAGAAATCTTAGGAGGAGAAGCAGGTAGAGAGCTAGGAGAAATTGAAATCAGAATAGTTGACACAATCTAAGGTCTTGGGTTAAGCAGAAGATGAGGAGGAGATCTCACACTCTTCGTGGTGGCCAATTTGAACTTATAAATCCTTGGATACATATCTGAATACATGGAGCTTTAGAATTTTCCCTCGAATCTTCCTTGTTTGTTTTTTTTGTTCTCAACAATCTCTAAATCTGTAACTGTGTGAAGAAGAAGAGGAAGGCATCGTATTTGTTGGCATGGACTCTGATATGCTAGCTGATTTTTGATTTGTATCATTTTCTGATTTTGAAGCTCTTTTAGAAATCTTATCCATCAAATAACTCTTATGTCGATGTATCTGTTAAAGTCCTGAATAGAGATGCTTTCCTTAGGAGACCAATCTGCATAGGGAAAAAGGTTCCTGATCTATATTTGATGCTACAAACTTAGGAGATAAACTTCAGCCTCTGAAGTTGAAAGATCCTTTGGTATTTCAGGTATCTCCTCAGGTACAAAATTGACTAATTGCTTTATAGTCAAATGGCTATAATCACTTCTCAGTTCATACTCTTCAGTACAATTGGCCCAATAATTCTCAATGTGAGATACATATTTGAATCTAAGTCCCAATCTCTCATATATGAAACCCTTAGGATCATGTAAGTGGTTTTTGTAGAAAATTTTCATGTTAGATATATCCATCTCTCTGCTGATATACTTAGAATCTATGGCTGATTTACATTTGTAAATACTGAGTTGGATTGAAAAACCAACTCCTACCTTGTACCATCCCCTTTAGAAGAAATGGACCTCTATTATCTATTTACAAATTTCCATCATGACTACCTACAACATGGGATATTTGGGAAGCATGTAAGGGAATGGATAAAAACCACAATCTCTGATATATGAGAAACTCGGAAACTCTATGTACCAATCTGCCCATTCTGTGATGGGTGCCCTAGCTTTTTATGAGATCCTAATAAGCAATTGATCATGCAAGTCTTACACCGAATGCATGAGGACTTCGTCATTCACCTTGCGATAGTCTTGCACCCACATGCAAATTTTCCATATCATGTCAAGTTTACATTTAAAATCTCAAGTCTTTCCAGATCTGCAGTCATGTATCAAAGCTTTGTCTTGTCTCTTTCATTTCTTTTGTCATTTCTTGAGTGTTTTGGCAGAAACAACGACAATAGAGATCATCAAAGGCTTTTAAGATTGTCATTCAAATTCCATAAAATCATCATAAAATCAAGAAAGAAATGAAGATTTGAGTTGGGAGTCAGCAGATTGTATGGGAAACATTCATCATTTATAAACTTTCAAAACAAGGATACAACTGTACATATGGAGGCACATGTTATTGCCACTTTCTATCATGTCTTGGTAGGAATAATGACAAGAGAGATAATGCAGGTTCATCAGAGGCTTTTAAGATTATCATTCAAATATGGCAAACTCATCATAGAATGAAGAAAGAGATGCAGATTTGAGGTGGGAGTCTACAGATTGCATTGGGGAAGCATTCATCATTTAGAAAATTTTAAAATAAGGATACAACCATACATATGAAGGTGTGCCTATTAAGGAGTTTGTCATTAATTCATCAATGGAAATGTGAAATTCCACTTTGGATGTGCACTTGGGAATGGTCATGCAAAAGTGAAATATGCATACCTGCATTAAATAGTGTCCAAATACCTTGCATTTTCATGGCTGTTTGCACGCTTGCAAGTGCATAAGTGAAGTCAAATGCACAAGGGTTTACACAAAGACTTGTTGGAGTGTGCCTATGAGTGCAAATTTTAAGTCAGCAAGAAAACTCTACATATTGGTGTCTTAGGGTAGAATTTACACTCCAAAAGCAGCTGGACGCATGTTAGAGATGTTTTAATCACTTTGACATTGGGAAACAAAAGTCTTGCTGAGCTCGCATTTCTCTCCTTTGGACACTTTATTCTTTGTTGAGTTTTAGTATTTGAATCTACTGTGCCCATGCTGTAATGTCTATGAGTAATGTTTAGGTTCTGGATACTTCCCTAAATGGTGCGCTTCATGCACATTAGGCACTTTTTTGATTTAAGTAAAAGCCTTGATAAAAATTATTGTGGCATGCACTTGAGGAAGATGCGCCACTTTTTATTGTTTTTGCCTTTTGTTGAAAAGGTGTTATTGCATGTGCTTGGGGCATAAGTGGACAATTTTTTTAACACGCTTTTCATGATTTGGGCTATTTTTGACTTAATGAAACAACATTCTTGTGAAAGTAATCCAATATGAAAAATAACAAATTTTGAAATCCAGGCCATACACAACTAACTTTTTAGCAACCAAGGCTCAAAATCAGTAGTCTAAGTTAGAAACAAGTAACGAGTACACAACAAGACTTGGTTGATCAGAAATTACATAATATCTATTAGTAAGCTATATATCAAAGATATGAAGATTCCAATAATATGGAGCCTAGCATAATACTTAAGCATTAAAGGTAAAGGATAAATCTAAGAAGGTGAACGAATGACTGCATCAAGAAACTTGATGCCTTATCTATACCTCACAAAAGCAAAGGAAGATGTTCGTATCGGTTCTTTGACCATTGAATATCCAAACAAGAAGGAAGAGTTTAATGTCTCAAAACTGATATATATTTGAGATTTTTGCAAATGTTTGATGAAATGCAGAAATGCTTTAACATTTTGATCACCCAGATCCCAATGTGGGAAAGGTGAGAGCATATGATGATTGCGACATTAACTAATTGGTGGCAAGCAGTACAGTTCTATAACGTATGTAGTGCAGAAAAATAGATAATGTCTTGGTGGCATAGCCATCTAGATTTACATTATCAGGCTATATGGTGGAGAACCACATATTTGATTGATTAAGCAATGAAATATTCATCTAATTCAATTCTAGGAATTTTATCAGACAATTGACCAACAATCTGAAAGTAGACATTTTGTCAATTAGTTGGCATGTAAACTGAAAAAACATAAAATAAATACCTGGATTGAGCTGATGTGCTTGAAGGATGATCAAGTGATGCAACCACATTTTTATATATCCATCAAAGCTCCCAGTTAGAATAAATCCTCATGAAATGGATGCCAAATCAATGCTAGTGATAACTGCTGTAGCGAATTTCAAAGTATGGCTGAAGTTGAACAATACAAACAACAGATGCAAATGACTAAAATCTCCTGAATACAATGTAAGGAATGTGCTGATTACAGTGATATACTAAAGTTTGAAGTTTAGCAGTTGATTATATCCCCAAATTAAACTCATAAGTCTTTGATAGAAACTATACGGAAATCCTAAAGCTATTCTATATGCTGCAATCAGGAGTATTACTGATTCAGCCCCCTTATCAGAGGCATGGCAATCAATGAAAGCCTCCAATAATACTTAAAATGTGTATGGTAGTTGAAAGATTATTAACTCAGCATTATGATATGATTCAATCCCTTACAAGTAAAGTGGTTTCCATAAAGTGTATGGCTACTCAAAAGATAAATAGAAATCTCTTTTTACCTTTCACGGTCAAAGATGACAAAGCAACAACCATTCACTATTCTTATTGACCTTTAATACCAAACTTCATATTGTAGCATACGATGACTTAAAAAGTTGCAATCACCCTTTATCATATGTACAGCATATGAATTTAACATATAGTGAAGATCAGAACAAATATTTGGTATGACACATTAAGGAATTATTTTTGGCACTATCTAATATGAAATTAATAAGCAATACAACAGCTACAAAATGGTACGACCAAGCCAAAATAAAATATTTACCTTTGCCATAGAATATATATACTAATACGGGATCATATAATGATTTCAAATATGGTATTTATAAATTCAGGAAAGTCTAAAAAATAACCAAACTTGAAATTTGATCAAACCAACTAAATTTGGAATTTCAATATTCTTCACCACAACTTCTGAAATCTTCATAAGCTCCTAAAAGTCACCTTTCTACACATGCGATCTTTGGATGAAATCACCTCTATCAAATATGAAAGTTTTTTGTTGCCAAATCTAATTCAAAAAATTGAGAGGGTTTTTGTCCTCTAGCCACAAGCTGAACACATATGTTCGATCTTCAAGAAAGGGGTTTGTGGCAAACATTGGATGATTTTTCTCAAGCCTAACTCCTTTTATAATCACTTGTTGCTATGTTTAGCTTACAAGAAGAAATCTCTAGAATTTCTTTTTCTATTAATTTTAATTTTTCAATTTGCCCCTTGGTCTAGTAGCATCAAGTTATGCCCTCTTATAAAAATACTTTATAGTTTATATTATGCCTTTTAGGTACTTAATAATTTAATAATAAAATAAAAGCTGTCTTTTTATAAAATGAAAATTACTTTTTGGGCAACTTAAACTGTTAAATTATTTCTTTAGTCCGAAAATTAAGATATGACACAAAGCATGAGATTTATTGATAACTTAACCCAAGTGACCCATGAGACATCACCCCTTATAGATGTCATCATTGCTAAGAACATTTTAAGTATGGAAAACCTAAAATTATCATGACTCCAGGCTATGTTACTAACAAACGCCTTGGAGATCAGCTACAATTTTGGTACACTTATTGGTATAAGTAATTCTCAAGTATACCCTTGATACAAATATCTCGTGCTCTGTCTAGGGCTATTCTTGGATTGACAACTCTTGGTCCATACCAAGGATGCACCTAAACTCTCTAAAAGAGTCATGAAGGGTATGAGTAAAACGAAGATTAAATTGCAAAATAAAAAGTAATAAATAAATAAAGAACTAAAGATAACTCAACCATTCACTCTTTTATATCTATTCCTTGCACCCTCAACTTCCTTCAAATTAACTAACCTCACAGAAACTCTAAAATGTACTAAATAAGAAAAAAATTTATAGACTCACCTTTCATTTTTCTCACTTTGCTTGCATGCTTAAGACAAGAAAACTACACCAAGATACTTTTCCAACAATACTTCATGACATTGCTACACTTTTCTTTCAGCACTATGAATGTTATTTTGTGTCTAGGGGATTAAGATCGTACAAAGGAAAATTTCTTTATTTAATGTTTCTTTAAAATTTACTTCATTTGATGTAAGTTACATGTGTTCCAGCTTGCAACTCCCATCACAGAAGTAATGCAATTACAAGGAAGGGGAACAATATGTTGGGATATTGAGAGAGAGCATTGCGGCTTGGATGCTTTGGGTAGCTAACTTCAATTACTTGATGAAGAGGAGCAAGAGATTTATGCACAATAGCCACATACTGAAAGTACATGAAGTAGCGTTATGTTTGTCCTATTGCATCTGGTTCCTATGAATCAATTGCTGAAATTCCTTTGATAGATCTCTATTTTCTCTTTTCAAATCTCACAAAGTCGCCTTCTTGACTCAATGGGTCTACATTTGGGCCTGAAGAAAGATCGAATGGTCATGGGAATTGGATGTTGGGAAAAAATATTGATAGGGTGAATAGGAAAAGCAGCTAGAGTTGCCTAAAAATAAACATGCATGAAAACAATAGGTGTGAATTTCATTAGACATACATTTCCAAGAATGTGAACTATTGTTTTCCCTTTCATTTAAGTGCATGATTTATTGTTATGAATCCACGTTTAGTACTTTGTTTTAGAGATGAATATGTTTTTGAAGGCAACCTATTGATGAAAACCTCTAAATGTGCCAATAGTATCAATTAAAAAGGACCATATAGCTTAAGTCTTTTTGGAAATCTACTTCCTCACAACAAATCAAGGCAAGGGTACTATATGCTTGTGGCATTTTTTGTTATGTAGTGTAAGCATTTTTGTTTATACACTAATATTGTTTGTGGTGTTATTTTAAGATGTGTTTAGGTGCTAGGTTACTTAGAGTCGTAAAGGTGATGCTAGAATATGAAGTTTTTATGCTTTTTGGGACATACCACATTGATTTCATATTGTGGATAGCTTTGAGCCAATGCCCATTTGGGTAGGACAAAAACCCTTTTGTTGGGTATGCATACATGAAAAAATTGAATCTTTATTGTTTATAGACTAGTAATAATTTTTGAGTGGTGAACCCTAGTTCTTGGGTTGGGGAATCCCTTGAATTGATGAAGCCACATGATGGACCCAAGCATTGTGATAGCACAAACTTGTGGCGGTGATTAGTGATGGTGGAGGATGTTCAAACTTGGATGAATGTAATAAGGGATGCAAGGGTTTGAGCTTCTAGCATCACCAACTTATAATCATAAATCAATGCCGTATTAGTTTAGAGGTTAGTTTGCATATGTAGTTTTTCTATAAAGGGGCATGCCGCAATCTCATGTTTCAAGCAATCTTGTAATGAAGAAACATAAATCATATATTGGATATTTTTATACCTTTGATACTATTTTGGATGTGCAAGTGGTATTTTGTACATTGGGTATGCGTATGCTACCCAACATTTCTTATGTTGTCTTGATGCTTATTGTTTGTAGTATTCTATGTGGTTGTGCTTGTGTCAGTATGGACATAGTCTAAAGTAACATGTATACATTCAAACTTCATCGAGAAGTGATAGCATCATGGTCATTTGCTTTACATATTGCTTGACTTTCAAATAAATTTTGACCATCATATGCTTGCATGTTCTTTAATGTCTCAATGATAGTATTATGTTCATGTTTTCTAAGGAAGACTTGTAATCAATATTGGTGGTTCATTGATTCTCCTCATTTTTGTTTACTTTAGTTTTAATGTTCGTGCTGCATTTCAAACATATACCTATATGGAATTATCCATCAGTATGTGTGTGGATTTAGGTGTGATATTCACTAAATAGGGTACACAACTTAATATGAATGATTTTTTTGTTCAAACTTGAGGAATTCTAAAGGATATTTTTTGACTCTAGTTCTACACTTCTGTAAGAACTAAGCATATAATTTTACATTAGGAACACCCCATTAATATCTTGCTCACAGTTTAAAAAATCTTACAATGAGCTCATGTGTGAGGCACTAGGTATAGACCTATGTGTTGTATTCACTAAATACAAAATTGGACTTGGATAAAAAAGAAAGTCTTTTTAAAACTTGATGAATTCTTGTGATAGATGAAATGATTTTATTGGGAATCTATTCCCCTTGAAGATGAATTTTTTCTTGATGTATAATCAATTTGTTGTAAGATTTTTTTAATGCTTAGCATATTTTGCTTGGTTTGTAAATGGGGGTTGAGTAATAATTCTCAATGATATATCGTGCTATTTTAGGTATAAGTCGTATATCGCATTTATAATGTAGTTACTTGTCAAAATGCTTGGGCAGGTTCGACGATCTTTCCGAGAGTCCCAAGGTGCGTTGGAGTTGTCAAGTACAGAATTAGGTTTTGACCTCGATGAGGGCAAAGAACCTGTGCATGTCAAGACAAAACTAAATCTACCGGTGTGTAAAGTTCTCTTTCAAATTCAAAAGTATTTTCAAAGCTTACTCCATTTGGAAGTCTTATTTATGACTTTGATTTCTTGTTAGTTAATATTATTTGTTGATATTTTACAGATGAATTGGATTGTTGCCGAATTGATGATATTTGCCAATTCTTGTGTTGCACGCCGAATTTATGAGTATGCCAACATTTTAATTTCAAAAGAAATTCAGTTTGATTTAATTCGTGGTTATATTTATCCAGCTATGTATTTATTTTATCAACATTCCTTTACTTGGGCCATCCTTTCACTAGAGGAACCTCATAAACTTGTAATCCAATGAATCATGTAGTGGATATTCTTATTTACATGTCTAGCAAAGAGGTCTAGCAATGAGTGTAACAACATAGATTGGCTTAGGATTTAGAAATCTATAAATGAGTCTAGTAGATTAGAAAATGGGACATGATAGTTCGACCTTCCTAGAATTGCTTACAATCAAACCATTGTAGATTTGGATGCCCAAGTATATCTGCACCTTCCCATGTAGCACCTTTAGCTTGGAGACCTTTCCAATGCACCAAATATTTTGTTATGCTTTTTTTCCTCAATTTTTTTTCTTTGTTATCCATGATGGCTTCTAGTACCTAAATAAACTTCCCTTAATCATTGATAAGAGGCAACTTAATTGAAAGAATGATGTGCTGTCCAAGCGCCTTTTTGAGGCACGAAACATGACATACATTGTGAATCTTATTATTTTCTGGTTACTTGAGCTCATAAGCTATCTCCCCAATCCTTCACATGATCTTGTAAGGTTCAGAGAAGTGATATTTGAGCTTGTTAGTTCCACTTTTCTTGAGGGAAGATTATCTATAACATTGCAACCTTATGAAAACCGTATTGCCAACCTCAAAAGTTCAATAATTGTGGTGACAATTTATGTTGGAAATATTGTCATTGATGTCAAATGGGCATGGATTGTTGTCATTGATGTCAAAGCAATGACATTGGCAGATAGAAGACTTGCTATAGTGACGTCTCCATTGAAGAAAATTGTGAAGATTAAAAACAATGATAAAGACAAAAGATCAAGGCCACTTCTCTGAGGGAAATTGTTAATTTTAGGCTTGGTGCTAAAGTTTTGAAGATCTGAAATCAAATTGTGTGAAGCATCTCATTGAAGAATTTGAAATTTGTTGGCGTTTGAAATCGCACCTCTGGAATGCGTTTTGGAAACGACCAACTATGTGCAGTAAACTGCTCTTCAAATTAGGAGGGGAAGCTCCCTCTTTTGATAAGTTTGCATAAAGAAAGTAAACTATAACTAATTTTGCCTATCTTTTTGATTCAGCTGTGAGAACACAAGGTTATAGAACTCTAGATGTTGCAGTTGAGGTTTTTCCTTTAATGAAACTTAACAACTACAACTACCTACGCTATTGACGTTTGTAGCCTCTCAAGTAAACGCAGAGCAAGAGAGTTATAAATGGATGAGATTGATTTTTTGACAAAGATACTCAAACAAACTTTTCTCAACATACATCTACTGAATTTCAATGCAAGCTGAAAAAGATATCATAAAAGCATTGCATAATAAATGGAAATATGAGACTTTATATCAAGGCAGAAAAGCACGCTCAAGACTTTATTTCCTCACTTCTAGCAGAACATAAAAAACAAAAATCTGAGATTTTTATATCGGGGCAGCAAAGCACGCTTAGGACTTTATTTACTCAAACTTTTGGCACAAAGTTACAATTTTGGGACAGCAAGTTGTGGCAAAATACACGCAACATGCGATCAAATCAAATTATCACTTGACACAAGACACATGTACTGAACAAGAACTTGTAGATAAAAGAAGCATGCAAACTTGCTCTTAACACAAAGTGAACTGAAACTAATCGATAACAAACATGAAGGCATAGGCTCAACAATTCTGTTATTACAAGCACGGTTAAAGAAAATGAGAAAACACTGCTCTTATTTATAGTGAAGCAGAGGAGTAGGGAACCCTAAAATCTCCTTGCTTTTACAACTAATACTTGCCAACATGCATGCTTTATTTTTAATCGTAGAGAAAATAAACATCTAAAACCTAGAAAGCATCTAAAAATAGAAAATGCCAACTCATT
The DNA here is from genome assembly GCA_007115665.2 of Sequoiadendron giganteum. Classification (NCBI taxonomy): domain Eukaryota; kingdom Viridiplantae; phylum Streptophyta; class Pinopsida; order Cupressales; family Cupressaceae; genus Sequoiadendron; species Sequoiadendron giganteum. The sequence goes on along the minus strand of CM021107.1, from coordinate 211,255,782 downwards.
ACAATCGTTTTCTTTCTATCCTCAAAGAATGGATAAGAATCATGACAAGAATAGAAAGAAAGCTAGGAAGAAGCTTCTAGAAGAAAGCTGATTTAAATCTCGATCACATCCGCAAAAAAGCGGGCAAGTTCATCCTTGGTAGGAGTGCCAATACTATTAATAACAAAATGCCGCTTTTGCCAGATTTCTTCACCATCTACACTAGATCTCAGGAAATCTTCATTCTCTTTGGACGCTTTCTCGAACTTTGCTGACATCACTGAAAGCTGACTCATTCTTCTGTCACTGTCACTATTGCTATGAACAACACTCTGAAACTTTGTTTGGACTTCATCAAGCCCAAAATAGGAACCATCATACCGACAATACCGGCAAAGAATTGCTGCAACAAACTCTCTTATGAATTAGAGAGCATCAACAACTCTTTGCTTGTATGCAATGAACTCGTCAGATATTCCTTTATATGTCTTAACCTTGAAAAGGTGACCCTCTTTCCATTCCAGGATTTGTCTTTTATGTTCCCTCGCCAATGTCGAGCCGTATGCCATATCTAAATCTGCAATTAAGATTTCGTGCATAGGCTTGAACTCAACTATCGACTGTTCAAAATCCTGGATACCCTGACGTAAATCATGGGCCTTATATCTCAGCTGAAATATCTGAGCTAGAACTTTTGTGCCCTTAGTGATGATCTCTTCAAGCCACTCTTGAGTCTGTTTCCCACAAATGACCAACTGTCTCAACTGCTGCTGATCAGCTGGTGTCTCCAAAACCTGGAGCAACAACTGTGTTGTTTGTGAAGTGCCCTGAATGAGGTTTGAGATATACAAACAGAGTTGACGGTTTTCAGCCTTGAGGGCTGCCTTGTCTTCTCCATCTTTCTGCACTCTTTCCTGAATATTCTCTAATACCATCTTGAGCAAGCTCATGTCAACATGTCTAGTGTTCTTTTCAAGATTGGACTTCATGATTACAAAATCATCAACATTCACCTCGTCTTTGTTTTTATCTTCAAGAGGTGTAGCCGTCTCCATGACCATCTCATCGTCAGGATTCCTCTCAAAGTTTATTTGTTTCTTTGCCCTCTTCTTGGGTGCTTTCTTATTGATATACGTTGAGATCATCAACATTTACCTGATAAGAAGGCCTTCTTCTTGTCCTTCGCAAAGAGCTCTCAAGCCAAAATGTGGTATTTCGACTAACATCTATGGGAAGTACAACTACAATCTCTTCCTCTACCTCCTTGTCTTCCAAATCAATGTGAATTGGTGAAGACCTCAGGGATGGCAAAGGTTCTTGTATCAAAGGCACATCTTGTGTTTCCTCTTGAGGTATGGGCTCATGTGGAGGAACTTCTGTTTCTATCAATGGCTGCTCCTAGATGACAATACCTGTGTAGTCCAACCTCTTCTTCGCAGTCTTTGTTGACCTGTTGCCCTTGACAACCTCCTGACCTTTTCCTTTCAATTGAGCTCTAGAAGAAGAAGGAAGTGATGAATGAACCCTTGGCAGGTCTGCTAAAGGAATAGACTTCTTCCTTTTAAGGACTAAGAAAGTTTTACTATATTCAACCACTTGACGAGTCCTTTCTTCCACTGAAATGCATTCTTTATGAGCCCAATTTACCCATGGAAGAGGTTGTTGCTCAATTTGCTTATGAGTGTAAGCTGGGAGAAGCACATCTCCGTCATCATCTAACAACCCTTGGTAGGTCTGCTAAAGGAATAGACTTCTTCCTTTTAAGGACTAAGAAAGTTTTACTATATTCAACCACTTGACGAGTCTTTTCTTCCACTGAAATGCATTCTTTATGAGCCCAATTTACTCGTGGAAAAGGTTGTTGCTCAATTTGCTTATGAGTGTAAGCTGGGAGAAGCACATCTCCGTCATCATTTGACAACCCCTCAATATCCTCGGATAAGCAATCCTTCATCTGGTGAAGAGTGAGTCTACTGTTGCTACGCCTTCGGACCTCGACTTCATCTCTGCAGTTGGTGCAAAAATCCTCCAGTGCAGGTATGTGAACAAAGATTTGACCAAGTCTGGCTGCATAGACACCATGAGGATCATAAGATCGTCTCTCGTTGAAAGGCTTGAGACCAGGTCTAGTTAACTCGTTACCCATTATCTTAGCATCGGCTCATGACTTGCACCTGTAAATGCCTAATGTAAAAGGGAAGCTGAATGCTGGTTTCTTTTTGTTTCACAAGCGGGTGTGAACATCTGATACTTGTCCAAGAAACTCCATACACACAACCTCATCCGATGGATACCTTGGTAACATGAGAGGAGCACCGGAATAGCCATAGACTCTGAGATAGGTGAAAGTAGCAAACTGAATATACCAATTTTCCCATTCTGACATTGCTGACCTGGCTGTAGATGAAATGTGTACATGTAGCTCATCATCCAAGTCACGCACTGTATACATTAGGAATGCTTCATTCACTCTCTTGTAGTGATGATAGGATGCAACAAACTCCAGTTGAGTGTAGTAACTGTAAACATGTTGGACATTTAAGGACCCCTCAGTGTTCAACCCTCTGAATTTGCCTTGGAAGGCAACTAGGTAGACTAGGTATGAGATCATGTGGAATTTATGCCTATTAAAATACTCAGTTATCTGGTGATGAAGGCAATTACTGATCAATGTAGACCAATCATAGAATTCCGTTTTCTTCATGATGTGAGGTATCACGTAAAACATCCAAGGCTGAAACTTAGTTGCATCTTCTTGGCCTATAATCCGGTTGAGCAAGGTGATGATGATGGCAATTTCGTCCTTGAATTCACCTCTTCCAACATTCTTTGGCAATGAGCTTTTCGCGATTCCGACTGCACTAGCCTGAGGAGGAAGTATTTTAAGCCAATCAAAATCAGTCTCAACCCTAAAAGCCAAACTTTCTATTTTTAGAAAATTTTGCAAGTATCCGTTTGTTAAGAAACGTAGAAAAACCCAAAAAAAGTTCTTATTTTTAGAAAACTGTTAAAAATATAATTATTTTAAAAATTTAGGGTTGAAAAATTGAAATCTGGGTATTGTAGGTTTGATCGTTCTAAGCCGACCCAGATTGGACAAATTTGAAAATTTCAAGTGTTTGGCCCCCATGCATGACATTGAAATCCCAATTTTGACTTTTTTGACAGATTTATCAATATTTCGACTCATTTCTTCAAAATGCCTAAGTGTAACAATTTTTTTTGGTTTGGGGTACAACAAAATTAAAATAAATAAAATATTTATTATACATGAGCTGACCCTTGCCTTTTTAAGCTCCATCTTGAAGGAAGAAAATTAAAAGTAATTAAATTAATTTGTAGCCGACCTCTTTTGTTGAAGTGCCACCTTAGAGATTTAAAAATAAATAAATAATTATTATCTCAAGGCTGGCTGACCCCTCTTGGTAGAGTCACCTCCTTTGGGAAGGGACAGATTCTTTTGAAGATGCATGTGTAGTATAAAAGGAGATAAAAATATGGTAAGAAAATGAAATAATAAAATAATAAAATATATCAATTGATTTAGAGAGAAAAAGGCAGATGGGGAGAAGATATACAGCAGAAATATATGTGAAGGATTAGCACATATTTATGAGAGTCTATGAGCAGATTTATGTAAGATTTTTTGAGCAGACTTATGATGATATTATGAGCAGATTTATGAATCCAAGCAATTGTTGAATATGTTTCTTATTGAAGGCAGATTGAAGAACAGATTATTGAGCAGATCTACAAGCAAATCTGAAGGAGTTGTTGGAAACAAGCCATACTGAGAGGGGGGGGAGGGTGAATCAGTGTTATGCAAAAGTTAACTTTAGTAATCTTAACTTTAAAGCATCAATAACATTCATTCACAATGCATAAACAAGAAAGAAAACACAACACCATAACACCAATATTTTTATGTGGAAACCCTGTTAGGGGAAAAACCATGGTGGATGGCCAATCCACAAGTATGATTCTAAGTATACTCAAAAGTGAAGATTACAAGGGAATGCACTTGCATTTAGGCACACTGCCTAGAGCTCACTGCTCAAGAAAGAAAGGGTTTGCTGCCTAAGAGTTCAGATTAAAACCATATGAAGATTTGAACTGAAAGGTTAGCATCTAGAATGCCTGATTGCAGTTCCAAATTAAGCACAACAATGGATCTGTTCTTCTACAGACTGAATCTGCAATTCTGCTCAGTTCTGCTCATATACACAACACAGATCATCTATGCGCAAGTGAAACTGCGCATTATCGCACCTCTACTATGCTCTAACTCACTGTTCGGACAACACAACTCTTCATTCAAAAGGATACGTAGGACCAAGTATATATATCCGCAATATAGGATTTATTTACACACTGTCGGCTTCAACAAAACACAAGAAAATTACAACTGTCGGCTGACATTATGAGAAATATACAATGCGTACCCCCAATGGTCGGCCATAACTTGGCTAGGACCCAAACAATGACATACAAGCATATATATACTTAATTACTTCGTTCCTATACATCTGCGACTTAGTACATTCAAGAGGTCGGCCTCAATACAAGAAAAACTGAGAACACAACAACCATATCTTCTAACTTTCACATGATTTAGTACGAGCCGCTGCGCTTTAGAGGAAATGAGGATAATATGCCAACAAACGTTCCCTAGGATGCACAAAGCAAAATAATAGCCGGAGATGATCTTACAGATCGAAGAACACTGTGTTATCGGATACGCTGTTCTCACTTGATACTTCTGAGTCTTCTTGTCGGTAGGAGCAAATGATGGAGTGCGGACTTGATAGATGATTATGGTTGCCATCAATGACAACACCAAGTGATCCTCGCTGTGTCTCTTGCCAACAATCTCCCCATTTGGCATTGATGGCAACACTTAGTGAAAAATGACTAAGTGTTAGATCAGTACCAAGATAGACTGTACCGCTCATCAAAAATTCAAAAATGTAATTCTCTAATTCTCCCCTTGAGAAGTTTAAACATTTTTCACTCTATTCCTTCTCCCCCTTTGGCATCAATGGCAAAGGTAGGTGTCGAATGCAAAAAATGTATCGATACACAAAAACTGTTTGAGCAAAAGCTATAACTTACATGAGTTGAAAAATATCAGCAAAGTCTTTCTTTAGCTGAACCATATTTGTGTCCCAAATCCTTCTAAGACTTTCCAAAATTGTGATGTGACCATCGATCAGAAAGGATTGAGTCTCCGCGGTCTCCAAGTTGGATGGATCTGCAACTTTTAAAGATTCCTCTCCTTCTTTGAGAGCACTTGACAATATGTCAAGTTTTGCACAAATGATGCTCCGGAGTTCACAACTTTTGGCAACAATTTTGTCATTTTCATATTTCAACCCCTGTATATTATTGAGCAGGGTCATCACTTCTCCTTCTGCTTTCCCAACACTACTGGTTACCAGATCAAATGCTTTTGAGATAGCATTTAGTTTGAGTTCCAGTTCCTTGACCTTCTTTTCATTTTCCTCTATAAATTTTGAGAAAGATAGGCATGCTTTGTAAATATTTCAGCCTTCAGACAAAGCATCCTTCACATTCTTAGTGCATGTAGTCAAGAGTGTTTTATCTTGATCAATCAATTCTATCATGCTACTAAATCTTTTAGCATTGAATTCTTTCCGTACTTTTGTCATGGCTGATTTTTCAAATGACTCAAAATGAGTGTCAATAGAGCTAATTAGTCTTTTTAGCTCGTAGGAGGATGAGCAGGCCGGATCTTTCACATAGGATGGCATTAATTTCTCCAATACCCCAGATGCCAAATTTAACAGTTCACTGTCCTCAATGTTTGATTTTAGTAGCTCCTCTCTTGCCTAAGCTTGAGCGAATGTAGCTACTCTCATCTTCTGAACTGGGCTTAAGGTAGATAGGTGAATGGGACCCTCGATCAATTCTGCGTCCAGTTCTTCCTTTTGTGCAACCAAAAATTGCTTAACAACTTCAGCAGTGTCTCTTGTAGCAATCGAAACTTCTTCCTTCTCCTTAACAAGTGTTTCCCCAGCTGAAGGTCTGGGATTAACTTCAGATTTTTCAACTGAAGTGTTTTTCAAGTATTTCTACCTTTTCAACTGAAATATTTTTCAGGTGCCTCCACTTCCATGGCAATTTTAGTGTTAGCATCAGCACCAACATTATCATCAACATTATCATCAACATTTTTATCAACATTGCCTTCTCCAACTTCATTTTCTGTATCAGGTAAAACATTATCAACATGGGTTTCCTCAGTCACAATATCAATTTTTTCATTTAGCAGTATTTCTCTTAGAGTTTTCTCAGTTTCTTTTGTGACTTCTTTTGTTTCACCAATCATAAGTTTATTGACCCTTGTTTTACTCTTGAACTTCTTTTGTGATCTGTTCAGGAGTGCCTTCATTTCATTTAGAGACATGGTTGGACATAGTTCAGCTAGAATCCTTTCTCTCATTTGCTTTTCTTCATTTCTAGCACTTAACCTCCTAGCTTCTAGGATGTCATATAAGCTTTTCGGCAAACTATCCATTATTTCAATCAGAACTTTATTGAAAGCATTCATGTGTTTTATAGTTGCCTCTTCCAGAATTCTTTTATCAAAAACATTGAAAGATTCATACTATTTCAGAAGAGGTTTTAAATCTCCATCTTGAACCATAGCTTTCTCAATAGCTTGCACAAACATACCTGATTCATTTTCCTTTGCTTTCTTCTTGGCTTGATCACCTTCAACGGAAGGATTGCTTTGTGTGACTACGCTGCTTTAGTACCTTGATTTCGGATCTCCTTGATTTCTTTATCAGATTCTGTCTCCTCATCATCTGAGATAGCCATATATATTCTTTTGCTTTTCTTCTTTCCCTCCTTTCCAGATCTTTTAGGCTTAGTTTTTACGGGAGTGACCTTTTTTGCAGGGACTGACGGGGATACAGAGCTTCTTGTAGTCCTAGTTTGGCTGGATGGCACTGTCGGACGAGCTGACCTATTCTAAAGTTGTTCGAACATACCCAACTTTACAGTCAATAATCTAGTTTTTCAGAATTTAGTACAATCCCATAGATAACAAGGCCAAATAGGTCTTTTTTCATGATTTTTTGAAAACTACCGATACTGATTTGGGTCATGTGTACCCCGTCATCAATTTGAATACACTGGAGGGTACCAGTAGTAGTACAGTCAGGAATCTAGAGCGTTCAGGTTTGCTTGCAGCGGCATCCGTTCCCGTCTCGGTCTTCAATCTAGAGTTTGTAATTATTTGTATCAAGCATTATGACTCATCTACAAGGCAAATCAGGTCAGCCGATGGAAGGGTCGTTTGTAGCCTTAAACCGAGGGACATTGAGAAATTCTTTTCTATCCCTCTACGTTCAGATCACTTTATAGTATCCATTCTAGATTGTGACAGGATATGCGAAGAGGACAAGGATAGATCGCAGAAGAAAGTAGCTCAGCGATCGTTGAAAACTCCAAAAACCAACATGCCAAAGAAAATTGGGCATGGTGAGTTCAAGGATGAGATCGCCATTTTAATAACTCTACTCAACTGGGTATCAGGTCAGGTAGATGCAACCATTTTTTGACCATGGATTTTCTACCTCATCTCTTGAGCAGTTGACAAGAAAGAAACCTTTGACTGGGCGATGTTTATAAGTAAATGTCTTCACCGACAGATTACAAAGTTCTTGAGAAAGCATGGATTACATATGGTGATTTTTCTAGTTTACTTGGTTGCATTTCAAGGCAGCTTTAGACTATTGAAGACTCATGGAGTTTTGGGCGTTCAACGAGAGCACGAATACTATTCTCAGTTAAAGTTTTCGAAAGCTGAACAGGACTTTAAGGCCGTGAATGATCACTTTCTTACAAGGACAGTTAGAGATTTAGACAACGAGATGCATGCTAGAATTTCCTCAGAGGCCAAGTTAGCAATGGAGAGTTGGGCGGACTGGTTCATCCAATTCCCTACTTTCACATATATCCGTGTGTATGGATACATAGGAGAGCCTTTGATGCTACCGAGGTACCCGTTAGACAAAGTTCTTTTCATGGAGTTTATGAGACAGGCACATGAGGTTCACACTTTCCTTCACAATCGACATAAGCCAGCTTTCTCCTTTCCTCTCGGATTGGGTATTTACAAGTGCAAAACAATTGTTGATTGCAAGCTAATGGCGAATGAGTTAGAGAAACTACAGCTCGAGTGTTTTCCTCAAAGGCGTACTGTTGACATGTGTTTTATGACAACACCAACACAGAATAAAAATGTCCAACGGCCACTCTATTCTCTCTTGATCAAAGTGTTCCGCATGCTAAGATTGCGTGAAATATCATGCGTTTGACTCCAAGGTTCCTTTAATGCGAATAGACTCCGTTGGTTGATGTGAATATGCTGGGTATTCCAAGGGGACTTACGTAATTGTTCGACTTTATATTCTCAAGCAAATGAAGGATTTTGACTATGATGCTCTGGTATTTGAATGGATTGGGAAATGCTGAATTTAAAGGAGGTAGGGATAGGAATTCTATGATCTATTTCTACGGATGGAATCCAAGGATTAGTTTTGACAGTCTTCAAACCAAACTTCGTTTCGTCTCCCCTTCAGACAACTTTGACAAAGCTGGTGCAATCTTCAAAGGATGGATGAGATGTTCAAATTGAGATTCACCATGCACACCCATTCACAACGAAGCAAGTGGGCACATTGAACACAATCGAAGTTAAGTGCTGAGATTCCAGTCGACGACGCAGGAGCAGACTTACCATCAGCAACTCCGCCAGTGGTAAGGATACGAGAAGATATGCCCAAACTAATGTCACATTCCACAATTAACTCTACTTGCCTGAAAACAAATCTACTTTACTTTACTTTATTCGAATTGGAAAGACGAAAAGATCTCGTCAACTACCCACAACACAAGATGAAGTGACCAATCAATGAAATCTTTATATCATGAGAGTCTTACACAACAATCTCTTGCAAAAAATTTCAAAGGGAAAGTCTTTCTTTCCTTTCCAACTAAGCTAACTCCTAGCTCTACTTTAACTTCTATCAACCTCTATCTCTGTCTAGCTCTGATCTATCTCTGATTCTAATTCTAACTATTTACAAATGAAGGGGGATGCCCCTTTTATAATGAGTCCAATTAGTGGACGGTTCAGATCTGATTACAATAAAGGGCTCAGATTGAGCCACCTATGCCCTAATTAAGGTTTCTGCCGTAAAAACCGCCATCGAGAGGAGTGGGGCAATGAATGCGCCCTCCACTCCTTATCAATGCACGTCGTCTCCCTCCAGAAGGTCATCGTCCAGAAGGGCGTTTCCTTTCTCCTTCTCGTTGGCTGCACATCTGATGAATTTGGCCAAGACTGCCTCAACTTCTTGATCGGAGATAGGAGGAATGTGATCCAACTGAAACTCCAAAACTGCAATTGTTTGCCCATGCCGGGCACATGATTTCTTCCAGGCAACAAGGGCGTCCTGGGTGTTCTGTATGATACTGGAGAACGTGGCCGTGTTCTCGAAATCATCCTGTGTGAAGGTCTTCACCTCAGAGAAGAATGGCGCCAATCTCTCTTTCAATCCATCTGCAGTTACCTCTTCAACAGTCAGCCTCTTGGCGAAGATTACCTCCAACGTGTTGAGAATTCCATCTAAGATGTTCGTGATGGCCTTTCTGACCCTGACATAATCCGCCTGTGATGCATCATAGAATCCCCAGCCTGTGACTACTGAAGAATACCATCTAGCGACGTCGTATCTATCCCCCTGCTGGATAACACCTCCCTCAACCAAAGTCTGTTGAGGTATGCTCATCAAAGCCCCTAAACTGAGAACAACTCTCGTCTGATAGATGCAAGCCTCACCCCAAGCGTGGTTAACTGCCTCCACTCTAGCCATAATATCGGAAGCTTGCCCATAGGCATGTGCAAGATCTTCCATGAACTTTCTTGTTTCTGTACGCACACTGGCAACCCACTTGTCTGCCTGCTGTGCGATTCTCTTCAAATCATCTAACCCACTGATTGACTCCCTGGAAAACTCAGCTGGAAGCTGAATTGCCGGATTTTCTTGCCCACAAGGACGGGACAAGTGCTACACGTAGCCAATCAGTGTCTTGTGCTCTACCTTCAACCTTTTGTATTTGCCCTCGACATGGGACAATCTATCCTTGAGTGCCCGATAGGAATTATCACACTCCTCTACCACTTGTGCTCCAGTAGGGCGGCCTAGTTCCATGGTTGTCACAACATAGTTCTTAGGAACGGCCTCGTCTCTACCACATTCTACTCGAGGAACTGCCATATGCAAGGTTCGGGATCCATCTTCATCTGTGGATATTTTGGAGAACTTCCTAGCCTTTTTCTTTGCTGGAGGTGCGCTAATCTTCTATAATAATTCCTCCATCTCGGCTGCGGGTTCGGTCTCATCTACAGGATCACGCCTCATTCTGTCCCTTAGCCATTCTGGCACCTCCTGCCGCATGTCAGATATAATAAAAGGCTGTTCTACCTCAGCCTCTACCTTGTGAACCTCTCCTCTGCCATCGTTCTGACGAGGCTCACCGTCATCAATAGGCTCAGTGTCTCTTGAGCTCTAGCCATCCTGATCTGAAGTAGCATCACCCTCAAGAGCCGCCTCAATTTCCTGCTGAAATTGAGTATCAGTAGCCGTCCCCTCATCCATCTCTTGCTGATTTTCCTGCCGATGATCTTCTTGGGGCATGTTGATGCTCTGACCCACTGATTCTCTACGAGGTGGCTGACTCGCCACTTGCACTGTTTGCTCTACACCCAATCATTCCCTCTGATCAACAAACAAAGACACCTCTTGTAAGCTTGGAGAGTGTGTCCGAGATGGCGTATGCATGGACTCCTCAACTACCACAGGCTCGGGTCGAACTGGCTCTTTTCCTCTAGGCTCTGGAGTTGGGTTACTCCGTCCCCTCTGATTAGTTGTCTGCAATCTGCTGTCTCCCATCAAATTGTAGGTAAGGGGAATTGACCTTCCCTTGAGTCGGCTGACATGCCTCTCTACCCAACTCCGTGTAGATGTCAAGACTGGGATACAAAGTGTATCCAAGTTAGTGATCTCTGGCTCAGACCAATCTGGGAGAGGTAAAGGTGTATCTCTTATTGTCTCGTAGTCAGCCTGTACTACATTTATATCTTCCTCAATCTGATCTGGCACTGGGATTATCTCACACTCTTTGACCATCACCAACGGTATCCGAGAAAACATTCTTTGCCTAACCTCGATCTCATCCACTGCACTGGCCCAAAAGTCTTCGATCTGTGCCTTGTGCCTGAACTCTTCTGTCAATATCCACCTGATGTTTCTGTGGGGATCGTAGTAATGCCTGCTGGTGTGATAGGAAAGGTGGAAGAATTGGAGCTCCGCTTCTGCCTCTCTTGCTGCTTGCAGCGATGCACAGATTTCATCTGAATTTCCCATAGTAATCGGGAATCCGAGTCCACCTTTCTTCTTCTTCTTCTGAATCTTATCATAGGCAATCAGTTGCCTAGATACTTCATCATCACTATCCTGTTTGTGGGATACCGAGGCAATCTGTATGGATAGGAGGAAAATCCTTGCAGCCTTATGTAGGTGAATTTTGGAAATTGGATAAACCAACATCCGAATTTCTCAATCATTTCCTGTGCCTCCCTTGATATTATGTGGTGGGTTCTCTGTTGCAAGGTCCTCGTAATATGCATTGTAAAGGCGTCATTGACCCTCTTGTAATTAGTTGAGCTTGTCAGATGCAACTGTGGACAAGCTTCATATATTTTAAACTGATGGGATCCACAACCGATTGGTTCTTTGTAAGAGATCCCTCTATATCTTGTCATGCGAGCCAGCATATAGACAAGGTAGGAGCCCATGTAAAATGTCTTCGTTCTCCTGACGCCACGAAGCTGCTCGTGTATGTTATCATTGATCATCAGTGCCCAATCCATGTAATCCTTTCCCTCCAACATCAAGTTGACAAAATAGAACATCCAAGGTTCAAAGATGAACGCTTGGGGGCAACCTCCAACTCTGCTCAGCATCATAATGAGATCACCAAACTCCTGTCTCAAGTCCTTTGAGACTATCTGCTTGGGCAATTTAGTGCGAGTTGGCTTGGGTTTAATCATCCACCTAGTGTTTATCAAATCAGCACACCGGTCTGTGGTAGATGAGGACATCTTTCCAGCACTCTCTTTCGTCTTGTAGATCATCTTTCATGAACCGAAATCCCGAATGCCTCTCTGATCGCTTCAGGTGTCAGGTTAGCCAGCACCTTGCCATCTGGCGAAGTGACCGTCCTCTATTCTGCATTGTAGTGATAGGCGCACTCCATGATGAGTTCTGGACATCGGATAGCTAGCGGAAAGTTGGCGGCTGCATACAGTCCACTTCTGACAATACTGTGCGATGTCACTGATGGGTGATGGCCTCCAGTCCCCAATATCCTTCTTCTGAATGCTTCCATGTTGAATGAGCCTATGTTCGTGTCAGCTAGCCTGTCGAGCTTTGATGAAAATTTGGATTCTGGTAAGAATGACTTGCCCAATTTCTTGATCATAGCCTGTCTGGACTCGGTGTGGTTGTTTCTGCCTGCAGCTCTTCTGCTTGATTCGGCCATTCTGCAAAAAAGGCAAGAGAGTCATTAGAAAACCAGATTTTATAAAACAATATATCGCTTTTTGAGGGTGCCAGCAGATTTTTTTAAATAAAAAGGCTGCAACACTTTGTCACTTTCAGCTGCAAACCTCAACTACGCCTGTTTACTTAAACGTTTTAGAAGTTTCTTCTCTGGTTGCAGCAACGCAGTGCCAAATACTTGGAAATGTTTGCTTGCAGTGATTTTACTTTTAGCGAATTTGAAACTTCTCCCTTGAAGTTCGTACTTCTCCTTCTAACTTAGCAACTTTCAGCAACTTCAAACTTTCTTCTCAAGTCGCACTTCAGCATTCAGCAACTTGAGTTCTTTTGCAAATTCATACCTTCTCAGCAACTGCAGCAACTGGCAACTTGGGAATCCGTGCCTCTCAGCAACTGCAGCCTCAGCAAGTTAAGTGTCACTTCCTTCAGCAACTTCAAGCTTTACAAATTTGCACTTCTCCTTCAGCTCTCTCACAATTTCGAACTTCTCAGCAATTGCAACCTCCTCAGAAATTCGTACTTTTACTTAGCCAATATTTTGCATTCAGCAACTGGTGAGAGGAATGAAGAGGATTTGAAAATCTTATAGCCTGGTCGAATTCCTGCAGAGGCTATACTTAGCAAATTTTCGAATTCATTTTCCCTCTCTTTCCTCCGTTGTAACACTTGTCATCTGAGGCATCTTCTAGAATTATGAATTCATCGTCTCTGCACAGGCCTGCCTCGTCGCATTTGATTTCTTAAAATATTAAATCGTTCACTTCCTTGAACAATTTCGAATTGTTTGGCTAAGTCATTTGATCTTATCTTCGCTTTGGGAAAATTGTCTAGCTCAAAACTTCTAGCGAAGTGCCTCTCATTGATTTTGTTCGTTTGCCTTAGAGAAATCTCTCAATTTTGCCTTAGGAATTTTATTTAAAATAGGCACTGGGCAGAATATCCATCGAAATGATGTAGACATGGCGTGGAGTAAGCTTGACTCACTTCTGAATTGCAAACGTTTAATACCCAGAAGAACAATCTTCCCAAAATCCATTGTTTTCATGTGTATCCGGACGAAGGGGTTCTTTTAATTTTTATTATTTAAAAATAATAAAAATGGCTAATGTTTGTTTCTTCCCCTCCGGATGTCTTGCACTCCTGTAATTTCCCATTTCTTGGCCTTGGCAAATTCTCTTGATTTTTCCCTGAAGAATTTTCCTTCTGAAGATTTTTCTAACTCTGGAAACTAGCATCATCCTCTTGGCATATTCTTCATTTTCCCTTTAAAAAAAAGCCTTAGGAATTTAAATTTAAAATATTTTACCCTTGAAGGGCGCATTTGGGCATGTCAACTTCCACTTCAATCATCTTCACGCTTTGGCAATTTTTGCTTTAGGAAAAAAAATCCTAGAAAATTTCATTTTAAATTACCCATGAGGGGCGTACTTCATCTTATGAATCAACCTTTGCCTTTACCCCTTAGGCATTGTCACGCCTAGAGGCTAACACCTTACCCTTTGCGAATTTTCATGTGTTAATTTCCACCTTAGGGCGCATTTGCCATGGGTAGGAGGAATTCCCATGCCTTAGTATTTTCAAAATCACACGACCCTTAGTGTTATTTTTCTCCCTTGGCGCATTTCACATGGTGACCCTTCACCTTCCTCTAGCGCATTCGTCATAGAGGACTTCTATTTGCAAGCGCACTTCACATGTTGAGGAGAAAACTTCCTTTACCCTTGGCGCTTTTTTCTTTCACCTTCAATGTTTTTACCTTTACCTTGTTACCAGGTTACCTTTAGGCGCATTTGCTATAGAGAGGAGGAACTTTGAGGGCGCAAATGGGGGTGTCATGGGGAATTCCCACACCTTGGGTGACTCTTCACCTCCCTCTGGCGCATATGGCTTAGTGAACTTCCATGTTGGGCGCATATCACCTTTGCAAAGGAAGGCACCTCCATCTTGTGACCCTTCAGCTTCCTTGGGCGCATTTAGCCTATAATGCTTCCACTCTTGGGCGCATTTGCTAGTGTTGGAAGGAATTCCGCCCCCCTTTTAGTGGCTCTTCACGTCCTCTTGGCGCATATGAGGGTGTTGACTTCCTTCTTTGAGCGCATTTTCCATATGTGAAAGACTTTCCATGCCTAGGTGTCCCTTCACCTTCCTCAAGTGCATTTTGGCTATGTAGCTTCCTTGCCTTAGGCGCATTTTGCATGTAAGATGGAAAACCCACGCCTAGAGTGACTGTTCAGCTTCCTTGGGCGCATTTGACCTTGGCAACTTCCATTTTAGGCGCATTTTACTATGTTAGAGGAAATTTCCACATCCTAGGTGACTCTTCACCTCCCTATGGCGCATATGAAGGTGTGAGGAGGAAAATCTCTTGCCTTAGAAGAATTTCTATGCCTCTTGAAGGCGCATTCCATCCTTTCTCAAGGAAATCTCATACTTAGAAACTCTTGTATCTTTCATTGCTCCTGGGTGCGTATGAAGGTGTTTAATGCTAGTCAGCTATCCTTTATGAATTTCCAATGCCCTAGGCATTCTCAACTTTCTATTTTTAGTAAAATTAGGAGAAATTAGGGTTTCATTGATTTTCACCCTGCTTTGCACTGGAACTGGCGTGGTTGTGCCTCCATCTGGTGTTGCCATCCTGTTCACATCTTATCCGGCACAATACATGCTATTTTTAGCCATTTGCTATTTTTAGCAAACCCTAGAATTGATCAATTTCCGTATCTCTATTTGCTTCGAAATTTGCTCCAGTTGCTTTTGATGCTATGAGAGACCTGTTCATACTTGCTTCTAGTGATGACGCGCTATTTTTAGCCACCTGCTATTTATAGTAAGTTTCAAAGTTGCTTGCTTTAGTAGCTCCGCTCGATCTGAAACTTGCTATGTTTGATCCTGATAACTTGAGTGCTCTGTTCATACCGACTTTCGGCGCAGACTTGCTATTTATAGCCGTGTCCTGACTTACTAAAAATAGTAAGTCCTCCGACTTTGCTCAAAATTTGCCAGTAGGTAGCCCGAAGGATGCTGATCATGGTGGCGTGCTTCATTTTGACAATTTCTGGATTTCACTTCATCTATTTTTAGACATAGCATGGGAAACCCTAATCTGACTTGCATGCGGTCCCGACTGCTCCTGATTGTTTTGATTTATACTGTTTGTCGTTTTGCTCGCTGGAATGAAGTGCCAGGTGGCTGCTGGATTGAAGCTGCTATTTATAGTAAGTGTCCAGAAAGTGGTCCATCGGATGTCGGATGAGTTTGCATGTCACAGTGCCCGTGAGATCTCAAAAAACCCAGAAAAACCCAGAAAACTGGTCAAAGTTTTGGCACTGGCTAAAAATAGTAAGTCCCTGAAAACTGAACCGATCCACTTGCATGTCATATCACTGCGAAGCTCTCGCGAAACCCAGATGGAATATCCGAACATGCATTGAAAATTCCGGCATGCAAACCCTTAAAATAGCCTCGAAAGGCCGTACTCTGAAAGTCTCCATCTCGGCTTGCATGTTACATCATTGCGAAGGTCTTGGAAAACCCAGATCAATTCTCCTGTCATTTATCGGAGAATTGCTTGTCTAAACCCTGAAAATGGCCTCCGAAGGCTGAACTGCTAAAAATAGCCAGTTGTCTGAATCCGTTCAAATTTCACGTGTAGGCACTCTGAAGCTGCCTGATTGTGCTGAAGTAGTTAGAATCCCGAAATCTTGAGGAACAAGCCTCAAATTAGGTACTTACTAAAAATAGTAAGTGGTCGGATTTCAGTGAGATTTCAGGGGGATTTTGCTTTGAGCTTTCTGAATGTGTTGCTGCACTTAGATTTCACCTGAGTAACTCAAGCTTGACCTCAAACGGGTCTAATGGATAGAAACCCTAAATTTGTCAATTACTTCAACTGATGTCAAACGGGACATCCCCGGAAGGACAAAAGACTAGAGACAGAGAGAACCAAAGCCAAAAGACCAGAATGGAGCAAAAAATTAGGGGGTCCCCATCTTGGATGGGGTGATGTGTGAAAAGGTCACAACACGTACCTATGATCCTTTGGGTTATTATTCAACAAGGTTGGAACGAAGCAATTCACATTCAACAGCGCTTGAAGACTTTTGGGTGAATTGCGAGGTGCGTCGTCGTCGTCATTATTGTAGGCTTAATCTCCCACAGATTGCTGATTTCTGGTCAAAAGATGTGGAGGGTTTGTCTGATGATGATGGAGAAGTACTCCTCAACTCGTTCATTAAAGACCAAGTCGCTCGCCACCCACTTCACCAGCCTGATTGGTATGTTCTAGTGAATACTTTAGTTAAGGATTTGTCCAGATTAGTTATTAAAACGAGCATGTACTTCTTTGAGAGCAAGCGGAAGCGAAGGGTGATTCCAGCTACAGAGCCGCCAGCAGTGATTTCTTCCTTGCCTTCTACTTCTAGGGTGAAGCCTCGAGTCAAGGTTATCTTGAAGCTGCCTGAAGGAGTCAAGATTGGGGTAAATTCAAAAGGGAAGAGCATCACCAAAAGGAAACAAGTTGAGAGAGAGACAGTGGTTCCAGTAGAGACAGTAGTTCCGACAGAGACGGTAGTTCCAGTAGAGCCAGTAATACATACTGAGGCTGATACATCATCTCCAGGTCCAACTTTTTCGCCTTCATCATCTCCTATTGACATTGATTCGGAGCTTTAGTCTCCAGAAAATGAAACATTCATGCCAGTTGATTCGCCAGTGGTTGACACAACAGAGGTAGTTCTTCCTAAGCAGAATGGCGTGAATCTTTCATCTTGGCTTGAGAAGTCGTTGTATAGAGAAAGGCATATGCCTTCATATGATCTTGACTTGTCCGAGTTCTGTGAGCCTTATCAGGACAAGTTGAATAAAAGGGCCAAGAAGCGGGTTAACATTGAGAAGATTCTTGAAGCAGAGCTCATCATAGAAGTTGCTACATCTCTAGAAGGAAGGAACCTAGATGAGGTTGATGTTGGTGACTTTACCTTCGTCAAAGCAAATCTAGGTAAGAATACTCGACACATCGACGTGAGCCTGTTCAAGGTTGTCGCGGGTAATTTGCAGGAGCGTGTCATGAAAGACGATGAAGATAAGGCAGCCGTCAAGGCTAAAGTCAGGCAACTCTGACAGTATATGTCGAGTTTGCTTCATGGAAACACAGGGAAGGCACCTTTACTTCCACAACTTTGAGAGACAACTGCAGATCAGCAGAGGATTCACTATTTGGTTAATCGAGGAAAGCTTTTAGATACCTGGATAGAGGACTTCATTGTTGCTGGTCGACACCTCCTTACAAAGCTGTATCAATTGAGGGTTGACGCACATAGTCTTCGAGAGAGGATTTAGGAGCTCGAGATCTTCATAGCAGAGTGTAAGCCGAAGGATCTGATTCTTATATCACAACTTGCAGCTGCCTATGACGCCATTGAAGCAACAGAAGATAAAAGGAAGGTTTTCACTTGGAGAGAGTTGTATCTTTGCAGAGTGGAAACATATGACAGTTTCTACTAAGTTGGGCGTAATTCAGGAGAAGGTTGCTTCAGCTCTTCAATTTATCAGTGAGTTCATCACCTAGATCCCATGTCATTATCAGCGTGAGGATGGTACATACGCCGAGTTGGAGGCAGTTCAGGCTGAGTTCGAAGAGCTGATTCGTGATAACCTAGGTGCAGATCTTGAGGCATCTAAGTTGGAGGAGTTCTCAATATTGACTATCAATTTCAAGAAGGTGACTTTAGACGTCAGAGACAGTCAGAGGGCCATCCAGGATGGAGATAAGGAGTTAGACAGGCAGTTGATCATTGTGGACAGCATCAGAGTGCCAGATGATGATACAATCGATAAATTCTTGGATGAGATAATAAACAAAGAGGGCTTGGAGTAGACGCCCAGTTGGATCTTGCAGTTGTTTACGAGGATGAGTCGAGAGCAGCAGTTAATTCAAGGTCATTTCTTGAGTTTTCCTTGTTGATATCAGGCACACCTATCCCATTCTTGGAGATATCTTCGTAGGAGGATGGACTCTTAGTTAGTGTTAGTTGATTGATGTTAGTTATCGGTTAACTTTTCTTTCAATAAGGATGTGCATGTTGCACATTGTCCAATTAGTCTTGTTTGTATTGGTGAACTGATGGTAGCTTTCTAGTTAACTGTATAGTTTTTTTTTTTAGACTTAGAGAATGAAATCTTGCATGCTTGCAAGATTGTAGTTGAGTCAAGGTGATTTTAGGGTTGCCTACACCTTTGATGTCTATAAATAAGAGCTTTCAGCTCATTTGTAAATAAATTTTGCACGAGAGAGTAATATATGCTGTGTCGCCTTGCCTATAATATTGCCTATTTTGTATTTGTTCACAAGTCTTTATTATGATGATGAACTGTTATGCCACTCGGGTTTCATGCAATTATTATGGTGAATGCTTATGTTAGTTAAATGGGGTTGCTAGTTTGGTCGTCGTTGTATGCTTGTCTCGTCTATGCAATACACTGTCCTAGTTGCTTACCTTATGTTTTGTTTCCAATAAGCCTATTCAAATGAGCAAATTGCTGTGCCACCTTGCCCTCATGTTGCGAGTTTGTACTTAAAGCTTATCGTATATTTGTGTGTGTTAATAAACCTATTCAGCCAAGAAAATAGTTGTGCCACCTTGCCTTCATGTTGTGAAGTTGTACTCAGTTGATCGTATGTTTGTTTGTTTTAATAAAATTCTTCCCAGCCAAGCAAATAGTTGTGCCACGTTGCCTTCACGTTGTGAATCTATACCCGAAATTTATCGTGTAATCACATTCCTGCTCCATTTCCTCATGCTCTGTTTTCTTGAGGAGATTGGATAGTTTAAAGCTTTAGTTTTTAGTTGTAGTTAAGACCTGCGAAACCAGAAAAAACCCTTAGGTGCAACGTCCTTGGTTTCCTTAACCTTGTGCCTCTTCCAGCTAAGTCAAAGAAGATAGGTTTAGATTACTTTTCTTTAGAAACGCATATCAGCAATCAGAAAAAGAGGGAGCTTCCCCTCCTAATTTGAAGAGCACTCATTACACAGAGTGCATAGTTGTCCGTACCAACTCACATTCCAGAGGTGTTAATTGTTACGCCAACGCAGTGTTTGCATCGTGAGGAGTGCTCAACACTTCCCCTTTTGTCTAGACATGGCAGATTTGATGATGCATCGGTGTGGATTGGATCAGGGCTTATACCATCCATTGTGGATGGAGAGTTGCCATTTTCAGAAGATGGGATTAGAGGCTGCAAGTATCTAACTCAGTTGTTTGTAGGGGATTACTTGGAGGATCAGAGGTTGGAATACCATCATGCTGTTGTGTACCTAACAAAGTTTGCCACTTCTAGGTTTCAATTGAATTCAAGGCTTTAGGGAGGTTGTAGTTGCAGTGGACATGATGGCTTGGTTAATTATGACATCCATGGGAGTTTCACAGAGGTTGTAGAGAGATATCGTGTAGTAGATGCTTTCAGATGTTCTTATCTCTGCATGACAAATGGATGTGAGGTTCAGTATTTTTGGGATCCAGGCGGCGACAGGTTTGGCACTGTGTATTGGACAGGTCCCATTGGGTTGCTTCACCACTCGACATGGTGAAGTTGGAGACAAAAGAGCGTAGCAAAAATCTGAGGACGTTAAACATGGCAGACTTCCATTATGGGTTTGGGATCCGGGTATATTTTGCACAGTTGTGTTTATGCTGGTGCTACAAGAGTCAGTTAGAGATGTGTGGGACTTTTGACAATTCTTCCTTTGGGCCTCTGGTAGAGTGGAGTTTCTATGTAGTGGAGATTGCTTGAGGACAAGCAATTTCAGGGGGGGCGGACTGTAATGTCCCCATTTTTGAGCGTGCATCAAAGTTAGTGGATTTAGCCTATCATTGGTTCCTTGTAGGCTAATACTGGTGATTAAAGGACGCTGTTGTGGAGTTATTTGGCTCTCTAGAGGATAGTTGTTTGTGTTTTCATCTCCAAATCCTTCATATGTTCTGAGGCAATTGATATTCAGGGTTTTTTGGTATTATTTGCATATACTTACTATTTATAGTAAGTCATTTGGATATTAGAGACCTACCTTACTATTTTTAGTAAGGCATCTAGATTGTTGTTGGTATTTTATCTATTGAATTACATTGCTGGCCATACTCTCTAGTCAAATGCTAAATATTTTATCTATTGAATGGCATTGCTAGTCTTAGATGTTGCCAGTAAGGATTTCTCCACCCAAGAATTGCTGGAGATTGATATTAGAAGCTTGGACACCCACAATAGAGGACTCGACAACACTAATACTTAGGCGTTTCTATCAAGAACTCCAACGCCATCCTCATGTAAACAATACGGCCTGGCATTACTAAAATGTACGTCCTGGTTCTGACTGGAGAGTACGGCCAACAATGTCATTCAATAGATAAAATACTAGCAGCAATCTAATCTTCAGATATTCAATGTAATTTTCAAACCCTTTAATGGAACTTCATCAATATGCACAAATTGGACCTCTGTATGAAGCCCATAGATAGGCAATCCTTCAGAAGATCTTTCACAACATTGGGTATGCAAAATCAATGAGAGATTTCGTTCTCAATGATCAAGAATTGCAAATACCCTAGCTTCCTTCTTGTCACAGCCGAATCACCAAAAAGACATAAGTGTATAATGATCGAATGATACCATTTTCATTTCTTTTGGTGCCTTCTATACTCATCTCCAAAAGGGGTTGATTTCTCTTGAGGCCTTTAAGCATTTAAAATATCATTAAATGATTTCTTTTTTATTCACCTTTATAACTCCTTAAGTGGGCGCCCAAATGCTAGATGAATAAATATTGATTTAAATACACTTTTAAATATCTTCATTTTATAATCAATAAATGCCCTTTTATAATAAAGTCAAATAAAGTCATTAAATGCTTTGACTTTATATTAAATCCCCTTTAATTATAAAGTCACATGAAGTCAATATAATATTCCCTTTAAAATAATTAATTATTATTAAAGTAACACTTTAATAATAATTAAATGTCATAACTCCATTAATAACCATTATTTAATGATTCTGACTTCATCACTGGCTAGCCCACTGATCTCATTGTCAATCTAGATGCCTTAATAAAAATAGTAAGGTGGGTCTCTAATGTCCAACTGACTTACTCTAAATAGTAAGTATATGCAAATAATGCTGGAAAAACTTGAATGTCAATTGCCTCCGAACATATGAAGGATTTGAAGATGAAAACACAAACAACTATTCTCTGGAGAGCCAAATAACTCCACAATAGGGTCCTCTAATCACTAGTATTAGCCTACAAGGACCCAGTGATAGGCTAAATCCACTAACTTTGATGCATGCTAAAAAATGGGGACATTACAATCCATCATAATTAAGAATTATAATCTTACTTAAATAGTGTTTAATGGATTTGCAAGGTTGATGCTGTTGAGTTATCCTTCATCTCCTTGATCCATTCTTTGTCCTTAGATTACAGAACTCTTGGAAAGCCAACTCATTGTGAATGTCTTGGCTTAGGTCATTGTACTCATCATGATATGTTGTAAAGTCATTGCTTACTAGTTATTTGATGATGATGGGGTTCCTCCTTTTCTCTTTGCAAGATATTTTCTTGGAAGTCTTGAATGGGCGTTGATTGTAGTTCAGTTGTTGGATAAAGAACTTTCTTCTCCTTGATTTCTTATTTCTAATTAATATTTTGTGAATCTTGAACTAGCTCAGCCATGGATTCTCTCATTGACCTTTGCATTGTTCTTGCCAAATTTCTTTGACCTTGACTGTTGGCTTCACATGCAAAGAATTCATTTCATCTATAGGTAGCTTCTTTTCTTTTGTCCTCGATGACTTCCTTGTCTATTCAGGTGACTGAAATTTCCTTTATCTTTGGTAATACCTATGGTCTCTTTCATTGGCATGTATGTGTTAAAGTAAAGATCTGAATTAAAATGTTAGCTTTCCACTCTATAGGCTGGCAAGATCATTATTTTGAAATTTAATGCTATATTATTTAAATTTAAATTTTTCCGACAATGCCATATTATTATTATTATTTTTTTTCAATTCTTTTAGAATTAAATATTCATATCATATGAGTAGCATAATTATTTAAATTCAAAATAAGATAAAATATAAGTAAGATATGAATGAAAGATTTATTTAAATTTAAAGAATATCCAAATAATTTTAGGAACTTGGTCGAACCTCCTTATGCTCGCGATCCCCTTTTGACTTATCCTTCGCCGATTTTTTCGCTGATCAACTTCATTATAGCCTTTGCAACGTCCACATCACCTTTCCCATGTGGTGGCAATAAAACAAAATCTTCAATAACTTTTCAAGTCTTCCCAAATCAGTATGGTATGATAGATGTGTAGGTAGTGTGTTGTCTTTAGAAAACACAATCAAAATTTTATGTGTTTGAATGCTGCAGGTATTTGCACAACTCTCATGCATGTATTCTTGCTGGTTGCCAGCTGGCAAACAAGAAAAGAACAATTTGCATTGTCCATTGATACCCTTGAAAATGAAGTGATCTCCCTTTTTATTTTTAACAATGTTGTGGCTGGGTCGGCTAGGATAGGTAGTGTGCTTGGTCAAGAAAACACAATGCTTCAGTAACCACCAGGAAGTTGGGTCCCACGATGAAGTTTGAGGAATCACCAATGCCTTATTCAATTGTGTGGCTCCCTTTCAACCACAGAAATATTTGAAACTGTTATGGACTCCTTCCACACAAGGAGCAGTTGGTACGGCAAGACAAATTAATAATTTAAAAATTGTTAGCAGCGCCTTCTGCATGTGGTACAACAACCACTATAATTTAATTTCAATTTGTTTGCAGCCACATAATTGGTGGAGCTGGATTGAATGTGATAACCAGTCAATAAAATATAACATTTGATTTATTCAGAACAACAATGCCTGCAAATTGAATAAAATATTAGTTTTCTTTTCTGACCTGTTAAACCTGCGATAACTTGTAAAGTCTAGACTTGACCTTTGCATGAAGCCAACAGTAAGAATCGTAATATTTCTTGAGACTTGACCTTTGCATGAAGCCAACAGTAAGAATCATAATATTTCTGTCCTCCAAGGCCCGGTAATCCGAGAGGGTTTTCATCCTCTAGGAAAAATGCTAAACTAAAGCTTTGCACAAGAGTTTTTGAAAATTGACAATAACAGAATAAATTAATATTTCTTTTAAGTATCCATTTCCAAAGTTATAAATAAGTTAAGGTACTTTTTGGACAACCTAATAAATTATTATTGTATTATTCCCTTGAAAATCTTCTCTTGAGCCTACAGGGAATAAAAATAGGCTTTGGGTCATTCGATTCGATTTAGTTCAGAAAAGGGGACATTGCATATTTCAACCCTTAAGTTGGTTTATGTTGGCTGGCTATCATTTCAGAAGCTGAAATGCTAAATAAACGTATTCCTCTATAATGTGAAATTGTTTATTTACTTCCATTCATAAAGTTCTATCAATAATCTTGTGTTTTATTTGCTTTATGATGGCATGAAATTTCAGGTGGTAACCTTACAGTTTTATTCTTCTGTCTGAAAATCAGATCGTTTCCACATGCTGCTTTGCTTCGATGTCATAGGCCTCCAAAGCTTGACAATTTCAGTCTGCTTTTTGAGGTATGAAATTAGAAATATTTAGTACTGGTTCTACCCCATTATGTGAAGGGAAAATAACTAGTTTAACAAGGAACTTATTAGCTTCCTGCTCTGAAATTTTATTTTTCTTGCAGTTATGTGAGGCACGAGGATTTAAAATGGATGCCTCGAGCAATAAGGTAAATTCAATTATTACAATCTGATTTTCCATGCTGGTGCATTTTGAAATTAATAGTGTGACAGAATGGTGGCTGTAGAAAATATTCTATTTGTGTTTCATTTCTTGAAATTCATATTTTTAAGTCTTCAAATGATCACATCTTACCAAACTATGTAAAAGTCCCTAACCACAATACAAACTAACATACAAATTCCAAAACGAAAAGCAAATGTTTACTCACTACGGGTACAATGACGTACAGAGTATACGGAAATATAAAATAACATTGACAACATATAATAATCACATGGCAATTGCACAAAACATAGGTATATTGCTTTGTTCAATATTCGACACTTACATCATAATGTCTCCAGATAGAACATAGCATAGCATAGTAGAAATGTAATGTTTCTTGACTACATGATTCAAGTACATATAGTACGCTAGCGGTGGTTGAGGTACCAACCGTCGCGTCCTTTTATTATAACTAATTACTTCGTCAGGAACATAATTCCCGAGACAACTAATGGCACGTACATAACATAAGTACATGGATTATTAATATTAACTAAAGTCTTATTTACTTGTGACTCACAGCCGACCAAGTACAGTCTCGACCGACTACATCGACTCACGGTCGACCAAGTACACTCTCGGCCGACTACATCATCTTCCCCACAAAGTAGTCGTCTTCCAAACGATTGAAAACCAAAAATACCAACTTGAGTTCCTGCTTGGTGCTAGCCAATTCCTTGTCTTTTCCCTGTAGCTGACTCTCCGTCTCGGTCGAAAGTCATTGCACATCAGCCCTCTGTGTATCTTTTTCTACCCATAGCTGATCCTTCTCTGCCAACTGATTGTCACTCTCACTCAATACTGCATCTCTCTCTGCCAACTGCTCCTGTGACTGTACTATGATGGCTAGTTGCACTACAATTTGGCAATTCCAATAAATCTGATGGGGTCGAGGGGTAGCGCACCCGCCGCTAGGACCAATTGACCATTCAGAACCCATACAAAAATGCATTTCGTACATCATTCTCATGAATTTTCCACAGGTTCCGAATAGTGCTGACGAAGCCCAAAATTAGAGATTTCAGTATGTTTGATCTCACTCCTATTGCCATTGTTGCCCTTCTTGGTAGTACGATCCTTTTCCTGGTTCCTCCGTTGTTATTTCTTTTGCCCATACTTGATGCAAATCTTACTTGTACATCATGCTCACTTCTCCTTGGTCGTACAATACCTTGCTCAGCTTCAAGTGATTTAATTTTTTCTCCTCCAGGAAGAATGCTCATGCCAAGGCTTTTCTTATTGGATCCAATGTTCTATATAGCCTTCCCCTGAGTGCTTCGCGCGACCTTTGGTTTGATGTTTTGTATGGACTGCTAGGTAACCACTCGTACGACTTTTCTAATTTCATGATCTCGTAGAACGTTTTTGCTTTTTTAAAATTGTACTGCAATTGGCTTATTTAATCGTATGACAGTTGGCTCCTTCACTCGTATGACAATTGGCTTCTTCACTTGTACGGCCTTTCTGGCTTTAAAAATTAGTACGATATTTTTGACTTCAACTCGTATGGCTTGGCTACTCCTGTTAAGTCATACGACTTTCTTCACTTTAAATTTTCGTACACCACCATCTTCCTTCACTCGTACGCTCAAACCTTCATTTACTCGTACGGCCAAATCAACCTTGGGTCGTATGGCCAAATCAACCTTGGGTCGTACGGCCAAATCACCTCCTAATTGCCAAGTCGTACTGAGTCGTAGGAGTCTTCCAGTGACCACTCCTCCATATGGTTTTACTTTGGGCGATTTGATTTTTGCTTTGCGTACTAACTTTCTTCTACTCGGTTAATTTTGTCGATTATCATTTCCTCCTCTTGGTCGTACGATGTACGGTTTTAAGTCATTTCGCCAAACTTTATTTCTTTTGTTTGATTCCTCCTTAGGTGGTCGTACGAACTTCTTTCCCGCATGGGTTTTAATATTTTTTATTATCCCACTATAAACTTCAACTTCTGCTTTTTATTTTTTAGTACTTTTTTGCTTATTTTTCCTGCATCTTTTATTTTTCCTAATTTTCTAATTTTTCCACTTTTCTCCTTTTTTACAATTTTTTCTCCATCACCATCACCTTTACTTTTTTTTTCGTCCTTTTTCTCTTTTTGTCTCCATCTTTTTTCTCTCCTCCGTCACTTTTTCCTTTTTTGTGTTTGTTTTCTCTCTCCTCTGTCTCTTTTCTCTCTCCCCCATCTTCTTTTTCTCTCTCTCCTTCGTCTCCTTTTTCTTCTCTCCTCCATCTCTTTTTTTCTCTCTCCTTTGTCTCCTTTTTCTTCTCTCTGTCTCTTTTTTTCTCTCCTTTGTCTCCTTTTTCTCTCTCATCATTTTTAAAATTTTTTAATTCTTCTACTTTATTTTTTTCATTTTTTGGTTGCAACATAATTTTTCCATCTTGTACCTATTCGGATTTGTGTGCTGGCATATCGTCCGGTTTTGATACTCTTTCTTTGTACTCTCCATACTCTACTGGAAGTGTTTGGCTAGACGTGCCCTTCTCTTCTCCTTCCTAGATTTCTCTGATTTGTAGCATGTTACACTCTCGCTGGAACACCTCATAATCCTCCATTTGCCAATGAAATAAGGCATTCAACGAAATTGTGTCGTCTTCTGAGCAACTCTCGATTTCAAGTACGCCCTCGTCGTTCGGCTCCATTGCTTTCCTAGCTTCGCCCATGTTTGACTCTCCCTTGTCAGATTCTGATTCAGAAGATGCCAGTTTTTCACTAATGTCCTGATTCTTCAAGTCGATCACGTACTTCCTCTCGTCATTTTCTATAGACAATGTATTTCTTTTCCAATTATGATTCACTTTGGCTGCCACTAACCACCCTCGTCGAAGCAATGCATCATATGCGTTCCTCTGCAATGGAATGACTACGAAGTTCAGTAGGAATCACTGTGTTCCGATCACCACCTTTTGCACCATTAACGTTCCCAACGGTTTGATGCCTTGTTGATCGACACTGATGAGTTGGAATGTCGGTGGCCAGAGTGTTGGCTTCTCTAGACTCTTCCATGTGTCTTCAGGTAGTACGTTGACTCGTGATCCGCCGTCAATGATAGTATTTGTCAAAATGCTCCCTCCGATCTCCATCTGAACAATCGCTGGCATCTTCCCAATGTTTGTTGTCAGTAGTACGAGATCAATGGTTTGTCCACCGTACGGTGGTGGTTCTGGTACCAGTTCTTTCTTTCGGTCCTCTGATTGCGGTTGCTTGCCATCCCAAAGGATGTTTGTCATTGCCAGTTCCAACTGTGGCAGAGTTTGGAGAAGGTCGGTTACTTTGATCGGTATGGTGGTCTGCAGTACCTGCCGTATGATGTTGGTTTCCATCTTCGACAGTTGAGAGGTTCTTGGCTTCTCTAGAGGTACTTTGTTTTCCTTCGCCATTGCCAGTTCCACTTCGGCTTTTGCTTCCTTCATCCTTTGTTTCTTCATAAGTGGATCTGGGTACGTGGCCTTTTTCGCTTGTGCTCTGGTGATCGCCAATACCTCTTGTTCTTCTACTTCCAGCATATGGATACCTTTCTGCTTAGGGAATTCAATGTCTTGATGGTTGCTTGGTCCACACCACTTACACAATCTTCCTCCCGAACCTTGATTGTTATCGCAGTCCTTGGTGAAGTGGCTCCATTTGTTGCACTTCCTGCATTGGATCATGGGCCTTCCTTTTGCATCGTATTGTATCATGTTTCTCGAACTTCTGTTGCTTTGGTAACCTCCAGGGGATGCATTGGTATTGTACTGGGGCTTCGGTCGTGTGTTCGGCGGTGTTGACGGCTCTCCTAGAGTGAAGAGTACTTGCATACACCTTGCTCTCAAATTGTATGGGTATTCCTTGATGGAATGTCCCATAACTTGGCAAATATCGCAAAGCATCTTCTTTGGATTGTTCTATTTTATGTGACCTTCCCCATTGCACTCTTTACACCACAGTTCTTGTGCTTCCTCGTACTCTCTTTGTCGGCGTTCAATTCTTTCATCATTCGCATCATATCTTTCCTGGGTGCTTGTACAGTCTTGGATTCATTGTCGCTATCGTCTGTCTTCTTTTTCCCTTGGGAAGATATTTTGTTTTTGCTCTCTATATCCATCAACTGATTGTATGCTTCAGTGTACGACGACAGAGGTACGACTTTCATTTTTTTCCTTAATGATGGAAGCAAGCCTTCAATGAACCATCGCTTCTTTAGCCCATTGGCCGACTGAACCTCCAATTTTCCCAACAAGTCTTTGAGTCGCCGATTTTTATGTGCGCACATTCTCGTGCTTTCCCTACTTCGTATTGTAGATTTCTTCTACAATCTCACTATCATCCCCCAGGAGTTTGAATTCGTCCTGAAAGGCCTTCTCAAGTAATCTCCATGATGCCCCCTGTACTTGGTCCAATTTTAAGTACCAATCAATGGCACTGTCTCTGAGTGTTGTTGGAAATGCTTTCAACCTGTGATCAATATTGTGTTGTCCGTTGGCTATCCAAATTGTTTCACATGTTTTGCAATGTCGTATTGGATCTTTTGACCCATTCCCTTAAACTTCGACAACTTTTGCCGCTCGGCTGGAGTCACCATCTTTCCCCGTTGTGCTCCTTGTGTATTGGGCTTGACTAGACCGGTTTCCCTGCTACGCTCCGGTGCGTCGCTTGCACTCTCGGTCACGTACGAGTCACTCCCACGTCTGCCGTCAGCGTCCTTGACACTTTGAGTTTCTTGGGGTTCACTTCGGTACTTCCTCTGCCCTGGGGTCTTGGGTTCAGATCTTCCAGTCCTCAGCCCTTCGTCGTCTTTTGATATGGACAACTCCAGAATGCGTCAAATGTTGTTGTCAAGTTCTTCACTTAATTCATTTTCATTTTCAGTGATTTTATATGTTTCTATGTACGGGGTGATGAAGGGTCCTTCGTCCCTCCCTTCCACAAAATTTTGATATGCTCTACTGATGGATTGGTCTATTTCCTCAAAATTAGCACTTGCTCTTTTTATACTTTGGTTTATTTAAATTAGATCTTCATTGAATTCTTTATCAACTTGCCTTAGTCTTTGTCACCGGTTTTCCTTCTCCTATAGTTTGAGTGATCATGCCGAACCCTTTCCTCCTCAGCTTCGTGCCCGAATGATATTTGGTTCTTGTCTTTGTTTGGCCTTACGGGCATTAAAAGTCATTCATGCGATCATTGTTGGTTACAGGGAGTACATGTCTGGCTAGTGTCTTGTTCCTCGTACCACTGAAATACTTGTTGCCTTGGGCGTTCCTGATCCTCCTTTGCCCAAAGGTCTTGTAGAATGATGAAATGATGGGCCAATAATCTTGGCAGACGGTTGAGAAGGTGATCAACCTCGTCGTTCACTTCTAGTCTATCCCAGATAATTGCCTTAGGGATTTCTCGCCCGAGGGCTTCGCTCTGTACGTGATCTCTTAGTGATATATTCCATAGATTTACCAAATCTCGTGTCAATTCGTCCTCTCTTTCTTGATTAGTTTCTACGGGCTCCTTCGCCGGTCGACCCATTATGCTGCCATCATAATGACGAGTGATTCCCTAGTTTGCTTAGGCAACAACGCCAAATGTTTACTCACTACGGGTACAATGACGTACAAAGCAAATGGAAATATAAAATAACATTGACAACATATAATAATCACTGGCAATTGCACAAAACATAGGTGTATTGCTTTATTCAGTATTCGACACTTACATCATAATGTCTCTAGATAGAACATAGCATAGCATAGTAAAACCGTAATGTTTCCTGATTACATGACTCAAGTACGCTGGCGGTGGTTGAGGTACCAACTGTTGCGTCCCTTCATTATAACCAATTACTTCGTCAGGAACTTAATTCCCGAGACAACTAATGACACGTACATAAGTACATGGATTATTAATATTAACTAAAGTCTTATTTATTTATGACTCACAGCCGACCAAGTACACTCTCGGCTGACTACATCGACTCACGATCGACGAAGTACACTCTCGACCGACTACAACAAACTTCTAACATATAAAAATTTCAGAACAAAAGTAATTTATTTTGTATTTTTCTATTTATCTCAATGCATTACAATGCAAAGAAAATTATGTACATATAAATAATACAGTAAATTGAAATGAAAGCAACTGGTATTTGGATGCATTAAATGATATCCAAAGAAATGCAATCTACTCACTAATACAAATTTGTTCATAAGCTTTCTCATGTAACCCTTTGCCAACTAGTCACAAACTGGAACTAAAATCCTTTTGAATGCACCAGTACATACCCTGTATGATTCTGTCCATCAAATTTAAAGGGCTATGTCGTCTGACTTCGAGATTTGAAGGTTTTTGTTGTCAAATTTGCAAGCTTATGTTGTTATACAACTCAAAAAGAATAAAATAGCTTTGATTTCAAAATGCCAAAAGATGTATCTCTTTCTCCAAAACCCGCTTTTAATACATTAGGCATATTAAAATTTATCCTCTCTAACATTAAATTTCATAAGATTAGACATTAGAGTCTTTTCTTGGATCTTAAGTCGTAATTTAATACATCCAAAATGAAATGAAATTGAATGAAATTCACTGTCTTGAAATATTGGACATTTAGCCAAATATTATATCATAACTTGAGACTAGCACCTTGAATGCCTAAAGCATTGGAAACGGAATTCAGAAAAGTCTAAGCCTAATCCAACAAATATATGTTTGACACCATCTAATGTGTCCCTCCTACTTAAATGTATCCTAGAAAGTAGGATAGACCTCTTAGAGACATAACTTAATCTAATCTCCCATTAAAATCTTCATTACAACTCTAAGTTACACCAAATGAAAGTCAAGGTGGAATAGAACAATTCTAGGGAGATAACAAGGACCACTCCAAGCCTGGCTTCACCTCCTAAAAATTAGGAAGATCCATAAAGTATGGGAATTCCCCTTTTATTCCGTAGGAAAACAATACAAAACACATACATATAGTTTATCGCACTTATTCCTTGTATATACAGGCATTCACTCATGGTATCATCTAGAAAGGGATGTTATAAGCTCTTCCCTCCCTAATTTGTCCACCCTCAAGGAAGATAAAACTGGAGGATCCAATTTAATAGCTATCTCCCCAATAGCATCCTCATGAGGTGGACCATTACATTGTACGAGATACTGAATCATGCAAACCTGTCAAGATCGGTGTACTATCCTCTGTGAAATTACTAGCTGTAGGTACTTTTGTCTCTAGAAGAGTCAACTTAGGAAAGGTAGGTGCATCATACTTGTATAGTGCCATAAATGGAGACATAATATACTCATCACATATGCGTTAGACCTCTATTGTCACTTTCTAAAAGAGTAAGCATGGAAAGGAGCCTGTATACATGTTACTTCTTGAGTAGGATTCCCAATTGCTTCTAATGAATCTTTCAAGGAAAGTTAATCCTCTATTGCACCTACAGTTTGTTAGGTGCTACTCCTATGTGTCATAGATTGAATAGCTCTATCAACCTCTACCACTGCAGATGCCTTTGAAATGTCATTATCACCTAGAGTGAGGAGAAACAAATGGCTAATCAGAGATGCCTCTACCAGATAATCTACAACCATGTAATGTCCCCATTTTCGTGAGCATCAGAGTTGGAGGATTAACCTATCATTTGATCCTCGTAAGCTAATGGAGTTGTTCAGAGGTTCTTGTTTGGCAGCTATTTGGTTGTTTTTTCTCTTCTTCAGAGCTCAGTTGGTTCAGGCTTAGCCTTCGTTTGACTAAGTTTCACATACTTACTATTTATAGCGAAGTTGCCGAATCGTTGCTCCCAGGGCATCGTTTCAGATTCAGAATTGTTTCGGAAACGGAAACAGAATCGAATCGTCCAGGAATCGTCTAGGAATCGGATTTTTACCTATGGATTCGATTTGAGTTTTCCAAAACGATTCTAACCATTTCAAAGGAGTAAAACTCATAGCTATGAGTAAAAGAACCCATTTCTAGTTTCTTTTACTCCTTTCTAGGGGTGCCTTCTTATCTATCTCCACCAATGAATTTTTTGCCTAGCTATGTGTAAACGATTCTAGTTTCTACCTTGCCCGAGTTTTTATTGCATCATCTTTGTAGAGTTTTTTCCACGTCGTTTCATCTACTTGAGTGGAGTCTTTGACCAATGTGCTTCATCCTAAATTTTCCTCTTTTGTTTTTTGCCGATTTTCGTCAATTGTTCTTTAATTACTGCGTGTGTTTTTTACGTTTTTAGATTATTCATTATATAATAATGATTATAATATTATTATAACAATTATTAAAAAATTAAATTGTATATACTAATTACTATATAGATTATATTCTATAATTTGTATAATCATAATTAATATTAAATAATAATAATATAATTAATAATATTATAAATTCGAATAATAATAGATATTATTGATTTATTCATTATTATTTTATTATTATTAGTTATAGATTGTATAATAAATTAATAATAATATCTATATAATAATATAGTATATAGATTTTAAAATAGTCAATATATATTAAATTTTAAATATATATAATTTTATAAATAAATCATTGTTTTATTTTATTAATATTAATTTTTAAAATAATAATTATTAATAATTTAATAGTAATATATTCATTATTAATAAATATAATTTAAATTTATTAATTTTAGTAAAATAGTAATTATACATACATTAGGTTGCATATATATATGTACGGACGTACCTGTACCCAACCCCCCCCCCAAAAAAATTGTCATACCCACGTACCCGTACCCCCATGTACCCGTAACCGTGCCCGTACCCGATTCGGCAGCTTAGATTTATAGTAAGTCAATCAGCTAGTATATCTATTTATAGCAGGGCACCTAAAGTTGATATGTTGGCAGTGTCGATTCTGGAAATTCAGTTGGTCTAATGAAATAAGGAGTTTTGCCTAAGTTATAATGTGTGATTATTATTAAAGGTAACTTTAATAATAATTAATATTATAAAGTTATATTTGCACTTTATGACTTGAGGGGTCATTAGTCATTAAAAGAGGGCCATTTTATAAGTAATAACTTGGGCGCCAACTTCAAGGAGATTATTTAATATGGCTAAAGTGCAAACATTATATTATTTAAAATGAGCAAAAAGGCAAAAAGGAGGGAATTGACCTCTTGAAGTTTATTTAAAGAAGTGAAAGGAGAGATCAAATCATTCATTGAGCATTTGATATTTGTCTTTGTGATTTTCTTGGCGTTGGAGGAGAGAAACCAAGGGTTTCTGCAATTCCAAAGCTTTCCAGCGATTGGGAACGAAAAATCTCATTAGTTTTGCAATTTTGAGGCTGTGAAAGACCAGTTGAATCATTGCTCGATTGTGGATTTCATTCAGGGGTTCAATTTGTGCATTAAAGAGAAGAAATACATCAAGGGTTTTTACGCAGAATCCTTTTGTGGAGGTGAACATCATTAAGGGCTGCATATATATTATCTTTGGACATCTTCTAAACCGTACCATTTGCTGCACTTAGCCGTACAAGCAGCTAACCCTAGGCGTGTGAACCAAAGCTTGGAGCGCCTTTTTTTTTGTGTCAATTCAACTCAATCATGGGCGGCTATGTCTATGAAAGGGTTTGGTGGAGTTCCTGAGATGGGTAAGGTCATCAAAGAGGCAGTGCATCCCTATATCAGACTTACCATTGGTTGCCAGCAGTCAAGAATAAAGTATATGCACGCTCCATCCATCGACATATTCCAAGTTCCCAGTTTGCATCTCATCAATTAGGTAGGTATCAATATTATGTAAAGCCACTGTCATACAGTGTGCTGTAGCTGCACATAGATATTTCAAATCTTCATAATTTGTATTATTGCATTGTCATTGTTGAAGTAATCAGACTGTAGCATCATCTATACATTGAAATATCCATTTGTAATGAGATTGACATCAAGTAATACAAGTATTGGAGCTGCATATCAAAAGTTGATGTTATGCCTTTGCTGTAAATGCATTGTTTCAGTCCTGTGATGACATGTAAAGTGTCTGCAGAAATATCTATCAACTGTAGGTGTATAGTTCATGCATTAACAGTCCCTTATCTTCATAAGGGAAAATACATATAGTTGCATGCTCTGCATTCTCTTTTCATTTCAGTCTTTAGATTACCTCATGAATTCATTTCAAACATCAGCAAACAAGCAAAATACGAAATACATCTGTTGAACAGCAAGTTGGAAGGTTAGAAGTCAAATGTTTGACGAA
Source organism: Sequoiadendron giganteum (assembly GCA_007115665.2). Taxonomy (NCBI): domain Eukaryota; kingdom Viridiplantae; phylum Streptophyta; class Pinopsida; order Cupressales; family Cupressaceae; genus Sequoiadendron; species Sequoiadendron giganteum. The sequence continues at coordinate 211,221,064 of CM021107.1, read as the reverse complement.
ATGTCAATCCATTCAAATTGAGTTTTCGGAGCAGAACTAGTGCGGGTTCTTACAAACCACCCCACGTCCACCAGCTTCAATGGTGCCAGTCGTAGTTCTTCTGGATGGATATTTTGGCACAGGATCCATAACTGGTCCTGGTGATGCACCAATGGCTATAAGTGCTGCTACAGTATTTTCTCAATCATTACGTGCTGCCCAATGAAGAGCATCTAACTATGTGTATCTTGAGTTAATCCCAACATTGACATTTAGTATTGGACTTATTGCTCGCTCATATGCTATAATAACCTACCCTGTTCTGAACTTTCCCGAGAAGGTGACTGATAAACCATATGTAAACAATTCTCTGCTTCCTCCAAAGTGCTCATAAGAACATCCTTTGACTGAGATTAGTGTTCAGGTTTATCTCCGCGAATAAAAAGATTCTTGCTTATCTCTTTTTTCACTCAATGACCATGATTCACAACCAAACAGGCTGGCAGAAAATTCTGAGCTCTAATACCACTATAATAACCTACCCTGTTCTGAACTTTCTTCACCCAATTTTATAACCAATTTTTTTTTTTGAACCAATTCACCAATTGATCATTTCAGGCATTTCATCAAAAGGTTCCCCTACTGCTGCTCCTCCAAGTGAGTGTAGATTCCCAAGAAGTTTGCACCATGTTTATGCTTATTTTCTGTGAGCAATTTTGTCAAACAGTTTAGATGTACATTGGAAATTTAACCTCTGAGTGCAACATCTATGATATTTTTAGTAATTTTGGAGCACATAGACATCCTTTAAGCATTTATAAACATAACTTACATTGATATGCATTCAACAAGAGGGTGAACGGTATGCACTAGAACATTGATTGAGAAAATGAGATATTTATGACAGTCTGCTGTAATTGAATAGCAGATTACAAGAAATAGCTTATACCAGGACTGACCTCGGAAGATAGAAGCTTTTTGAGGTGCTGCAACAAATATCGCCCCTGTATTTGAAAGTGGCAATTCACTAAAAAACTCAGCACTCCAATATTTCTGTTTAAATCTGCGACTCCAGGTTTCAAAATGTGGCAACTCCAAGTATTGAATGTCAGCTTCTCACCTAACTAAAGCTTCCTTGAATCGCATGGCACTCCCTAATATGTATGACTTTACTTCAATTCATACGAGAGTGAATTTAAATGAATCAGAGTCCTTTCAATATCTGCATTGAACAAGACACCTCCAAAAGCTTTAACAACACATAACTATCATAACAACTCAAGGTATAATGCTAAGTGGATTACTTTTAAACATCCAGATACTAAAATTTTTGATGGCACTAGAAATATGTGGCAGCTGCAATAATATTAATCACTCCAGAAAGAGTCACGATTTCGGGGGCATGACAGTGTCCCAAATCAATATTTTATGCTCCAATTTTGGGGGCATGACAGGGTCCCAAATTAATCTTCAAAAATATTCCCTATGTTTCCCTTGTGTCACTCTGATAATAATTGTAAGAACATCCTGCCACAACAACAACCAACTTCTTCCCTATGTTAACCGTCAGCAGTATTTGGTTGATGACTTGTTTGCCCTCGAGTGGCTGTTCTACTATCATGCCTTTTATTTGTCCTTGCTGTTGCCGAGTTTGATCGTCACCAACCATGTTTATGATTTCCACTCTCAATTGTGGCATTGTTTGGAGAAGGTTTGTCAACTTGATTGGTATGGTTGTCTATAGCATTGCAATGAGGTACTTGTAGTTTCATTGAGGGTTCTTCGTTCTTTTTCCATTGCCTGTTCTGTTTCGGCTTTGGCTTCTCAGAGTCGTTCCTTTTCCATACAAGGGTTTGGATATATTGCCTTATTTGTTTGTGCACTAGTAATTGCCAAAACTTCCTCATCTTGCTCCTCCATGTCCAACATGTTAATGCCTTTTTTCTTTGAGCGGTCAATGTCTTCATGATCACTCGGTCCACACCACTTGCACAACATGCCCATTTTGTTCTAGTTACTTTGGCATTCTTTGGTGAAATGACCCCATTCGTTACATTTCTTTGCATTGGAGCATTGGTTTTCCTTTTGCATGATACTAGATTTTGCTTCTTGGTCCACTATTGTGGAACCAATAATTATTTCCCCATCGATTACGGTATCCCCCACGAGATGCATTAGTGTTATTGTTTTGTGCTTTAGGGTGTGCGGTTGGAGGGGCTGATTGTTCCCCTTGGGTGAAGAGCACTTATGTGCTTGTCTTCAAGTTGTACGGGCATTCCTTTATGAAATATCCTATTACTTGGCAGATGTCACAAAATAATTTTTGCAAGCAATTTGCTTTGGTGTGGTGTGGCCCTCAACCTTGCACTTGGTGCACCATAGTTCCTTGCTTTCCTTTATTCCTTATTTTTCGACTTTGAGCTCCTTCATCATTCTCATCATATCTTTCCTTAAAGCTTGAACCATCTTTGATTCACTATCATTGTTGTCCTTGGTGCTTTCATCGTCATTTGCCCTCTTCCCTCGAGAAGATGTCTTATCTTCACTTTCTATATCCCTCGCCTGATTGTAGGCATTGGTGTATGGTGACAAAGGTACATCTTTGATTTTCTTCCTCAACAAAGGAATCAATCCTTTGATGAACCATCTCTTCTTCAGTCCATCACCTAGTTGGTTTTCTAATTTCAACAATAATTCCTTGAGTCTACAATTGTGAAGGATCATATATTCTCGTGCTTTCCTTGTTTGGTGTTGCATATCTGCTACAATTTCATTGTCATCTCTCAAGAGTTTGAATTCCTCTTGGAATGCTTTTTTCAATGCATCCCATGTATTCTTATGAGCTTCTTCCAATTCGTTGTACCTGTCTATGGCTATCCCTCTGAGAGTTGTTGGAAATGCTCTTAGCCAATCTGCTTTGTCGTCTTGACCATTCGCTACCTAGATTGTCTCACATGTTTTCCAATGCCCTATAGGGTCCTCTGACCCGTTTCTAGTGAACTTTCAAAGTTTTTATTGTTTGGCATTCAGACTTGCTAGTGAAGTCACCATCTTGCCTCCTTGTTGCACCCTTTGTAACGATAACGTGTTTGGAGAGTTTTGATTCGTATGTTGCGGTGCTTTCCTTGCACTCTCTAACACACCACAATCCTTCACTCATCCCTCTTCAATGTTCGTCACCCTTAGGTTGGTTCGATGTCCTCTTGATGCTCCCTTTGTCCTGGCATTATCGACTCTAATCTTCCAATGTTCGCTTCTTCTGTTAGTGTCAATTCTTCAATTTGGCGTATGGTCTTTGTTAGACCGTTGATAGGTTCTCTCTAGCCTTCCCCTTTGATTGGTTTTATTCGTATTTATTGTTCTTCAACAGTCGGGTTGGCGGTTTCTTCCTTGCCTTCCTTTACGACCAATGGTGAACCTTTTTTGTCTAAAGGTGATAGTCCAAACTGTTCTCTAGCAGGGTTTTCTTCTTTGCTTTCCCCTTCGTCTAACATTGATGGTACAGACGGTTCTTTGGGTTGGTCGGTGAGGTCAATGTATGTTTTGTCAGGAAGTGATAAATGTCAAGCTATTTTTACCTACTCTCACTTCATACATTCTTTTGTCTCGAAAGTTCTCTTTCTCTCATAACTGCAGCTTCAGCTTTGACTTCTACTCCTAGGTGGGCTAAGACTTTCTTTGAGAAATCCTTCACCTTCTTCCACTTCATCCCTCAGTCCTTGTTATCATTCCCTTTGTTCTTTTATTCTTAAAGATATGATTTTTTGGTCTATTTATTCATGATTGCTTTGGATTGATTTCCCGTTTTTATTCAAAGTTAAGGGCATTTATTCTTCAACGTATGTCGATAATCAATATTAAATTCTTCTTCCCTTTTGTTTCATTTTTCATATTGCTATACCATCTATTGCCTACATTGTTCTTGGTCTCTCTCATCTTGAAGATCTTGCAAGATGATTGAAGTGACATGCAATAAGCCTTGGGAGTTTGTCGAGAATACAATCAACCTCTGGGTTGACAACTAGGTTGTCCTAGATGGCGGCCTAAGGGACCTTTCTCGTGAGAGCCTTCCTCCATGCATGTTCTTTTAACAAGATGTCCAACAATTTCACCAACTCTTGTGTCAACTTCTCTTCCCTTTCGTCGTTTACTTGCATAGGTTCTTTAGCTCGCTATCCCGTTACATCGCCATGATTCCCATCCGTGAATTTACTTTTCCTAGGTTCATATTGGCAACGACGCCAAATGTTTACCTGGCATTGTTATTTGAACGATTAATTGAGAGTAAACGAAAATACATAATAATTAACAAAATATATCAATTACTCATATTAAAACTCAAAAAATGTGTATTCATTCATTGATGATATATGCATTAGTTATAGGAAAAATGTATGCGTGTGGTCCCCGACTATGATTACAATGTGGAAATATATAACAACCCAACGTTGGTTGAGAATGGCAACTGTCAGTAACTACCAATTGATAACCAATAGTCAGGGACTAATTACACATTAACTTATTTATTTATTCATTTATTGATGAATATACATAACAAGTGTTTCCAATAGAATTGTTATAGCCCTTGTTGATTCCTAATAAAAGATGGAGAGAATTTATATGGACTTCATCGCTGGCTTTCTAAGAGTTCAAGGTACATCTTCTGAGTTCAAGGCACCACAAGTGGATGGTCTATTTTTGAGAGAGATATTCAAACTTCATGGGTTGCTTAAGAGCATAGTGAATGACAAGGATAGCAAGTTAGTTTATTTCGGCAAATGTTCTTTTACTTTGCAAGAACCAAGTTGACATCTAGCACTAGTTATCACCTTCAAGCAGATGGGCAAGGACAGATTGTAAATAAGTGGGTTGAGGGGTATTTCAAAAATTATTTAGCAAGTCAACAAACAACATGGATCAAATCACTCTATCTTGGGGGACATTGCTACAAAATTCACATGACATGTCCATTGGTATGACTTCACTCAAGGTTTGATATGGATATGATGAACTAACTTTGTTGATTTGGTTAACATAGACAATGGAGTGTGCAAGAGACTTAGTCAAGCAAAGTAAAGAAATTTTGGATTCAATAAAGGAAAATTTCTAAAGAGCACAAAATTAGTAAAAGGTCTTTTTGTAGGCACCAACCTAATTTTTTACAAATCTTCTTTTGTAGGCACCAACCCACTAGAGACACCAATCCACACAACTGAGCAAGAGGAACCAATCTCTTGTAATGAGAGGCACCAACCTCCCGATCTCCTTATTTAGGAAACACCAACCTCCGAATGAATATTGAGAGTATTGCTACTTGTAGATGCTTCACAAATCTGGCTTAATATCTTCACCAAAATCTGTTATAATCTTCTTCTTAGATCTGCTATAATCCTTCTTAAATCTTCTATGATTTCTTCACAAAAGCTGCTGATAAACTCCTTCAGATTTGCTTGTAGATCTGCTCAAAAATCTGTTCTTCAATCTGCCTTGAATAAGAAAGATATTCAATAATTGCTTGGATTCATAAATCTGCTCATAATTTCTTCATAAGTCTGCTCAAAGAATCTTACATAAATCTCACATATATTTCTTCTGTATATCTTCTCTCCATCTGCCTTTTTATCTTTAAATCAATTGATATATTGTATTATTTTTTTATTTAATTTTCTTACCTTATCTTTATCTCCTTTTATACCACACATGTATCTTCAAAACAATATGCCCCTTCACAAAGGAGGTGACTCTCCTAAGAGGGATTGGCCAGCCCTTAGATAATAATTATTTATTTATTTTTAAATCTCTAAGGTGGCACTTCAACAAAAGAGGTCGGCCACAAATTAATTTAATTACTTTTAATTTTCTTCCTTCAAGATGGAGCTTAACAAGGCATGGGTCAGCTCATGTATAATAAATATTTTATTTATTTTAATTTCAAATTCTTCAATGAGACGCTTCACACAATTTAATTTCAGATCTTCAAAACTTTAGCACCAAGTCTAAATTTAACAATTCCCCTTAGAGGAGTGGCCTTGATCTTTTGTCTTTATCGTTGTTTTTAATCTTCACAATTTTCTTCAATGGAGACGTCCCTATAGCATGTCTTCAATCTGCCAATGTCATTACTTTGACATCAATGACAACAATCCATCCCCCTTTGACATCAATGACAATATTTCCAACATAAATTGTCACCACAATGATAGAACTTTTGAGGTTGGCAATACGGTTTTCCTGAGGTCGCAGTGTTATAGATAATCTTCCCTCAAGAAAAGTGGAGCTGACAAGCGCAAATATCACTTCTCTGAACCTTACAAGATCAGGTGAAGGTTTGGGGAGATTGCTTATGAGCTCAAGTAACCAGAAAATAATAAGATTCACAACATATTTCATGTTTCGTGTCTCAAAAAGGCACTTGGACAGCACACCATTCTTTCAACAAAGTTGCCTGTTATCAATGATTAAGGGAAGTTTATTTAGGTACTAGAAGCCATCATGGATAACAAAGAAATAAAATTGAGGAAAAAAGGCATAACAAAATATTTGGTGCATTGGAAAAGTCTCCAAACTAAAGGTGCAACATGGGAAGGTGCAGAGATACTTGGGCATCCAAATCTATAATTGCTTGATTGTAAGCAATTCTAGGAAGGTTGAACTATCATGTCCCATTTTCCAATCTACTTGACTCATTTATAGATTTCTTAATCCTAAGCCAATCTATGTTGTTACACTCGTTGCTAGACCTCTTTGCTAGATGTGTAAATAAGAATGTCCACTACATGATTCATTGGATTACAAGTTTATGAGGTTGCTCTAGTGAAAGGATGACCCAAGTAAAGGAATGTTGATAAAATAAATATATAGCTAGATAAATATAACTATGTATTAAATCAAACTGAATTGTTTTTGAAATTAAAAATGTTGGCATACTCATAAATTCGGCGTGCAACACAAGAATTGGCAAATATCTTCAGTTCAGCAACAATCCAATTCATCTGTAAAATATCACCAAATAACATTAACTAACCAGAAGTCAAAGTCATAAATAAGACTTCAAAATGGAGTAAGCTTTGAAAATACTTTTGAATTTGAAAGAGAAGTTTACACACCGGTAGATTTAGTTTTGTCTTCACATGCACAGGTTCTTTTCCCTAATCGAGGTCAAAACCTAATTTTGTATTTGACAACTGCAATGCACCTTGGGACTCTCGAAATGATCTTCAAACCTACACAAGCATTTTGACAAGTAACTACATCATAAATGCAATATACGAATTATACCTAAAATAGCACAATATATTATTGACAATTATTTCTCAACCCCCATTTACAAACTAAGCAAAATATGCTAAGCATTAAAATAATCTTATAACGAATTGGTTATACATCTAGAAAAAAATCTTCTTGAAGGGGAATAGATTCGCAATAAAATCATTTCATGTATCACAAGAATTCATCAAGTTTTAAAATGACTTTCTTTTTGATCCAAGTCAGATTTTTTATTTTGTGAACACAACACAGGTCTATACCTAGTCCATCACACATGAGCTCATTGTAAGATTTTTAAAAAAGTGAGGAAGATACTAATGGTGTGTTCCTAATATAGAATTTTACACAAACAAGGAGTAGGGAACCCTAAAATCTCCTTGCTTTTACAACTAGATTTGCCAACTCCCAAGCTTTATTTGTAAAAGTAAAACATGACAACTAACTAACAACCCGTTGAAAGCAAAAAGCAGGGAAAGTTTCAACTCTTACAATTTGATATTTCTTATTTCACAAAGAATAGATAAGCATGAGACAAGAATAGCAAGAAATCTTGGAAAAGGCATCGAGTTAATTGCTGCTTTAATTCTATCTTTGGAAAAGATCACTCATTCATAGATAACTTGGGAAACCATATCTGCCAAAACGTTGGTAATTGCTTCTTTGTCAGGAGCATTGATACTATCTAAAGCAATATTCCACTTTTCTAGGATTTCCTAGACTTATGCAATCGAACTTAGAAAACCTTTAACCTCTTTAGCTGCTGAATCAAAACTTGCTTATGCTAGTTGTAAATGTAATCAAATCTGTTTACTAAAGGGATCCTAATACAATACTAGGATTGAACTAAAGTTGAGAAAAATTGTATGAGAAACTTTCTAAGACAAATAATATTTATCCTCTATGTTCAGATTTCTGATTCTTCAGATTTCGATTTCCAGATGTGAATTGCTTTTATTAAATGTGCTGATTGCAGAACATTGTCCGATTTCTATGTTTGCATATCGAATGAGGAACCACCATAAGTAAGGGAAAAGTCCGCCCCTAAGAGGCGCGCCTCATGAGAGGACGTGTCTCCACGAGTGGAGGCACGTCCACTCATGGGACGCGTACTTTAGGGTGCAGTTTGTTTAACAACTCATTTGTTATGTATCTACTCACACGTATATAACCTTCTATATGATGGCGGATGACATAAGAGAATTCCGATTTCACATGAATGCAGAATATAATATCACGGGAATGATAGAATTTATATGAATGCTCATAATTTCGATTTTAAATGTTTCCTTTAGAAATATCATAACATGAATGATAATTTCGATCACTTATGAATGACAATGATACTTGCATCATTGTCATTCATATCTGACCGAAGCTATCAGCCATTGACACTCCCTCTTAGCTAGGGAAGATATTTCAAATCAAGTAAGTCAAGATATGACCTTCACACGTGATATGATATGTTTTCTCAAAGCTGTCAAGTCACATGACATTCTTCATAACACATCTTCATTATTTCAAATTTTCAACACTCCCTCTTTAACTAGGAAGAATAACTTCCAAAAGTGATATCACCTAACTCGTGATATCAGAAGATATGATATGCTTCTGAAAGTGTCAAGTCACATGACATTCTCCATAATACATCTTCAGTATGGTATGTGCACTGACATCAAGTCACATGATGTCTACCATAATTCATGGCATATCCACGGATATAATCATCCACCATGATTATCTCTTACGGATCACAAAGACCTTCAAATATCAAGTCTCATGATATCCATCAAGGTGTCCAAGAGATACTATCATGACATGTCCACATATATCAAGTCACATGATATCTATCATGATAGTTCATCATTGTAGAGTCGTCACTTTACAATGTCAAATACAAGTGCTCATTATCAGAAAGATCGTCACCTTTTGATATTGCAGACAGGGGGAGTAGGCCCATAAAGTCATGGAGTCACACACATGACAAAAGAGTTTACACATTAAACATCTTTATATATTAGTACAATTTATAAACAATTTGTATTTGAAACATAAATAACAAATTACATTTCAACCATACCAAGTTTCTTCCTGAAGTGCTCTACCTTGATCCGGGAGAGAGGCTTGGTGAGAATGTCTGCAGTTTGATCATTTGTACTAATATACTCCAACTGAATCACTTTCCTTTCCACCATATCTCTCACATAATGATAGGGGGTCTCAATGTGTTTAGATTTGTCATGAAAGACAGGATTCACAGAGAGTTTTATACAACTCTGATTATCACAATGAATAATCATAGGATTCAAGGGCTCACCAAAGTGTCCCACAATCAATTTACGAAGCCACACTGCTTCTCTTGCTCCCATTGAGGCTGCAATATATTCAGCTTCTGTTGAGCTCTGTGCAACTGACGATTGTTTTCTGCAAATCCAGGAGATCATAGCTGATCCCAAACTAAAACATCCTGATGTGCTTTTTCGATCAGTTACAGTTCCAGCCCACTCTGAATCGGAGTACCCATGTAGATCTAGTGGATCATTCTTGTAATGAAGACCTAATCCAATGGTGCCTTGAAGATATCTAAAAATATGTTTTACCGCCATCAAGTGAATTTCCTTGGGTTCACACATGAACTGGCTGAGGGCATTTACAACATAGCAAATATCAGGTCTGGTGTTAACCAGATACATCAAGGATCCAATCATCTGTCCTTAAAGGGTCAGATCTGGACATTTGGATTTTGTTGCTGCTTCTTTCAATTTGTGAAGGTTGGTTTCAATGGGTGTAGACATCGGTCTACAGTCCAACATTCCAAATCTTTTCAGAATGTCAATAGTATACTTCCCTTGATTTAGTATAATACCTTCTGATTTCTACCATACTTCCAAACTGAGGAAGTAGTGAAGAATACCCAAGTCTTTCATGTCAAATTCAGAGATTAGATCTTGTTTCCCTTGAGCAATGAGGTGATCTTCTCCTTTTATTAGTAGGTCATCAACATATAAAATAATTATTAGCATATCACCTTTGATTACCTTGAAGTATAGATTGGAGTCAGCATCATTGTTGGAAAATCCTAATCCCAAATGATAGCTGTCAATTCTTTCATACCAGACCCTGGGAGCCTGTTTAAGTCCATAGAGAGCTTTCTTGAGCCTGCACACATGTGAGTTAGATTTATGTATCACAAAACCTTCAGGCTGTTCCAGATAGACTTCCTCTTCAATGGTTCCATTCAGGAAGGCAGTTTTCACATCCATTTGATGGATCTTCCATCCTTTAGTTGCTGCAATGGCTAATACTGCTCTTACTGATGTATAACGGGCAACAGGTGCAAATGTTTCTTCGTAATCAATGCCTTCCTTTTGAGAAAAACCCCTAGCCACGAAACGTGCTTTATGTTTTTCTATACTGCCATCAGCAACATCCTTGATTTTGAGGAGCCATTTAGAAGAAACAACAGATTTCTCTTTTGGTCTAGGCACTATGTCCCATACATCATTCTTTAGTATGGACTGGTAGTCCTTTGTCATTGCATCCTTCCAAGCTTGATGTCTGAAGGCTTCTGTAACACTTGCAGGTTCAGAGTTTATGATGTTGTTCATTAGGGCAACATAGCTAGAGAAACATTTGGGTCTTTTACTCTCCCTGAACGTTCCTTTAGGTGCTGCATGATCCTCTGCTTCTTTGATCATCTTCCTTGCCCAAAGTGGTCTCTTTCTGCCAATGTCATTTGTGTCCTCATTTGAAGTGGTAGGAGGTTCAAGTGGCATTTCCTCATGATGCTCCCTTTGAATCTCAGGAGCAGGTTCCATTTCAGGTATCCTAGGGAAATGGGTTTCTGTTTCACTCGTACTTCTTGCCCTCTTGAATGCAATGTCTTCTTCGAAGATGACATCTCTGCTCAACTCAATTTGTTTCTGCCCGGGTAGGAATATTTTGTAAGCTTTGGAGGTTTCACTATAACCCACAAATACTCCCTTCTTTCCAGAAGGTTCTAGTTTGAATCTCTTCTCTTTGGGTACATGAATATAGACAGGGTAGCCAAAAATCCTAAGATGGCTAATGTCAGGTTTTATGCCGGTAAAGGTTTCTTCAGGAGTTTTGTTATCAAGATGAGAATGAGGACATCTATTTTGGATATAGACAGCAGTCCTAGAGGCTTCTGCCCAGAAAGATGTTTCAATGTTTTGGTCTAGCAACATTGCTTCAGCAGCTTCTACAATGGTTCTATTTTTTCTCTCAGCAACCCCATTCTGTTGAGGATTGTAGGCGACAGTGAATTCCCTCTTAATTCGGACACTCATGCAGAATTCTTTAAAGATCTTAGAGGTATATTCTTTTCCATTGTCTGTCCATAAGGTTTTTATTTTCTTTCCGGAGAAGTTTTCAGTGAGGGCTTTAAACTCTTCGAACCTTTTGAGGATTTCTATTGACTCTTTGCATTTAAGGAAATAGATCCAGGTTTTCCTAGAGAAGTCATCTACAAATATAACATAGTATAGAAATCTTGCTTTAGAAGGTACAGACATGGGTCCACAAAGATCAGAGTGAACCAGTTCTAATACATTAAGGGTTTTACTTAGGCTATTCTGGAAGGATCCTTTAGTATTCTTTCCTAGGGCACAACCTTTACAAGTTCCCTCATTAGATAGTTTTAGCTTGGGTAAGCCTGTAACAAGTTTTTCTATAGAAGGTAGGGCACGGAAATGAAGGTGACCTAGTCTTTTATGCCACATTTCATTCGAATCAATAGTGTCAAGGGTAAGGGCTTGTTTAACCTCAGTGCAAAGTTTGTAAAGGTACCCTTGTCTTATGCCTATAGTATGTGTTTTCTTGATAGTTGAGTTTTTAGGCCATACTAGAACTTTACCATCCATAAATGTAACTCTGTAGCCATTGTCATCAAGGGCAGAGATGGATATAAGATTTCTCTTAATTCCAGGTACAAATAGGACTCCAGTGAGTTGTAGAGACATCCCAGATTTCAACTTGATAGAGCATGTTCCAACCCCTTTTACAGGGTATGCAGAATCATCCCCGATGGTTACTTCTTCATCAAACTTTTCAGTCATGGAGTCTAGGTGTTCTCTGAACCCTATGATGTGTCTGGATGAACCACTATCAATTACCCAATTTTGAGTGTTGTCAGATACTTGATTAGAAAGGGCTGTGTAGAACACAAGGTTCTCAGTTTTCTTAGGTTCAGCCACTGGTTCCCTAATAGTTTCTCTCATAAGTGAGACTAGTTTATCTGCTCTTGTAAGATGATTTTGAAATCTGATCACAATAGACATTACGAAGAATGTGATGTGAATTCGATTTTAGAAAATACGAATTTCTTTTGAGCAATCTGATTTTAGATTTGATTTGGATTCGCACAACGTGGCTTTGATACCATGTAAATGTAATCAAATCTGTTTACTAAGGCGATCCTAATACAATACTAGGATTGAACTAAAGTTGAGAAAAACTGTATGAGAAACCTTCTAAGACAAATAATATTTATCCTCTATGTTCATATTTCCGATTCTTAAGATTTCGATTTCCAGATGTGAATTGCTTTTATTAAATGTGCTGATTGCAGAACATTGTCCGATTTCTATGTTTGCATATCGAATGAGGAACCACCATAAGTAAGGGAGAAGTCCGCCCCTAAGAGGCGCGCCTCATGAGAGGACGTGTCTCCACGAGTGGAGGCACGTCCACTCATGGGACGTGTCCTTTAGGGTGCGGTTTATTTAACAACTCATTTGTTATGTATATACTCACACGTATATAACCTTCTATATGATGGCGGATGACATAAGAGAATTCCGATTTCACATGAATGCAGAATATAATATCACGGGAATGATCGAATTTATATGAATGCTCATAATTTCAATTTTAAATGTTTCCTTTAGAAATATCATAACATGAATGATAATTTCGATCACTTATGAATGACAATGATACTTGCATCACTGTCATTCATATCTGACCGAAGCTATCATCCATTAACACTAGTTTTAGGATTAGAAGTGTAATAAGCAGAATTTTCAACACATAGAAAAAGAACACAAGATTTTACCTTGGGAAAACCCTCCTACTTGAGGGAGAAAAACCCAGCAAGAAATTCTCTTTATAAATCAGAATAATATGTGTAGAAATAGCACACAAGATCAGGCCCTAGAAGAGCCGAATTTCATACAATAGATCTGCACTTAGAGATGGTGCGAATTCCTTAGATACAAAATATCTGCTCTTCTCCTTGAAGCGAATCTGCTCCTCTTGACTGCAAATCCGCTGCTGAAGGAATTCGAATTGACCTGGATTGAATTGATGAAAAAATGTGGAGACACCTTCTCCTATATATACAAGCTAGTTGGTCTTTCTTTCTAGGGCCGACCTAGAAGAGTACAAATTTTATTTATTAGACAAAGGCCGACCTGCCTTGAGTTGAATATATTTAAGGGAAAATATCTCCTGAAGCTACAAAACATTAACAACTTACATCATGACAATCGGATTCATCTTGTCGGCAACAGGATCACTGCTAAAATTGCCACGGACAAGATTCTTTGGTAAATTATTTTGCTTCTCTTTTAACCACTTTTGTGCAACTCTTTTCTAATACTTCTCTTTTTGCGTGTACCACACCTTTTCACATTCTTCAATAGAGATGACTAAGTTTTCCATCCATGGTGTTATTGAAAAACATTTCTCAACATCTTCTGGCTTGAGGCTGCAAACAATATGGCCATCTGCTGTTTGGATTTCTCGTGTTGTTGGATTGTGATGCTTAACACAAGCAATTACGAATTCAAGGCTTTGCACCGAGACGGGGATTGAAGCTGCTGCAAGCAACCTGGAATGACCAAGATTTTTGATTGCAATATTTCCTGCGTCTTCCAAAGAACGCAAATCAAACACTAGATTCACATGATGCAAATCAATTTCAAATGTTTTCAAGAAATCGTGGTACAACACTAGTTTGGTTTTGAATTCTATGGGAGAATACTGCATGTTGAAAAACTTGAATTTTGACTATAAACTCGCCTATGTTCAGAAATGTTTTGCGCAAACTTCTGAAAATAGAATGCTGTTTTCTCTTCAAAAAGTAGATTACTGGAAAATAATTGAGCTTTGGGTTTTGTAGAGAATCACTTTGTGAAGAGACCCAGTTCATTAATTTTTGAAAAAGTTGAGAGCTTCTCGAAAAAGTGGTGAAAAAGTAGATTTTTGGAAATATAAAATTTTCCAATCTTCAAGAAGAGGAAAAAGTAGATGGACCTAGATCGATGAAAATTGAAAAAACTGACCACCTATTTATGAAATGCGATGCCCTAGAAGATTGGACTATGAAAAAGTGTGGCTTTGTGCTTGCCAATCCCGAATCCATGGAGAAAATTGAAAAACACCTCATTTGAGGCTCCAAATTTCGATGAGAAGAAAATTCTATCTTTCTTCCTTTGGATGCTAACCTGCAAAATATGTGAATAATGAATGCCAAAGCCTTCTTAAATAGGGTTCGAGGACGAAAAAACACTTTATTCTCCAAGCTTTAAAACTTTGAAGCCAATCTGGAATTAGAATCATTGAATGTAGACATTGTTTTGAATGACGAATGACAAAATTGAAATATTTCTAAGGCATTGAACCTTGGGCGCCCTTGGCTAGCTGGGGCGCTTTTCATCACCAGAAGTAGAAAATTCTCAAGATTTTTAACTTTTCCTTTATAAAATGCCTCCATTTGATCTTTGATTCCAAACATCTGATGAATGCTACGAACTAACTGATGGACTCATTGAGCATGATCAAATCTTAGAGGAATCTCTTGGATATTGCAAACCCTAAAAATAGCTTTGTAGTGCTCAAAATCTTGGGCGCCCTTGGCTAACTGGGGCGCCATGTGTGCTAGACTTAGAAAAATTTGAAATATTTTCATGATTTTCAATTTGGCCCTTTGAGGCAACATCTCTGTTTCATCCATTCTATCCGTTTGACAAATCCAGTGACCCTATTGATGAATTCATTGCAAAGCCTGTAGAAATCTAAGAATAATCCCCATATTGGCAAACCCTAGCAATTGCTTTTGACCCCTTGAAATCCTGGGTGCCCCTAGCTAGCTAGGGTGCCTTTCTTCTCTATAGTTAGCTTTTATTCAGAGCTTTTCAACTTACCTCGCCTCGCATTTCTCTACTCCACATTTGCCATCTACTCATGCATCGAATGTCGGGAACTGAAAATATTCTAAGGCAAAGAATCCCAGGCACCCTCCTCAAATTAAGGCCCCTGAACTCTCCAAACTTAGTTTTATTTTCACAAATTTCAAGATTTTCAGGTTCCCCTCGTTCGTTCTTCGTTCTCTACATGGATCTTTCGTCGTTGATCGATGTGTGCAACATTTGAGACCTTAAATTTGACACCTAGCAGTTGACCATCCTCCATTGATGACCTTAGAGCTCCTGTTTTAGCTTCTAAAAAAGTAGAATAGACCTACCAGAGAAAAACTTATCTTTTGACAATTCTGACTAGACCAGCCTGATCAAGAAGTATTTTGAACCAATCAAAATTAGTTTGAGCCCTGGAAATAGAAATTCTATTTTCAGAAAATTTTGCTAGTATCCATTTGAGAAGAAACCCGAAAAGTCTTGTCAAAATTCTATTTTTAGAAACTTTCTAGAAATAGAAATTTTCCTAAAAGGTAGTGCCAAAAAATTGAGATCTGGATTTTGTGAACAATTTCGTTCTGAAAAATGAGTTTTTTACCAACATGCGTGACATGCAAATTTTTTTTTTTTGACAATTTCTTCAGGACTCTTTTCTCTGTTACAAAATGCCTTAATGAAGCAAAATTTTTAATTTTGGGCATTACTCTATGAAAAGAGATTGGTATCTCTTGCTGAGTCAATGCTTAGTTGTGGGGATTGGTGTCTTCAATAGGTTGGTGCCAACAAATCTTGTAAGTGGGGATTGGTGTCTCCAATGAGTTGATTCCTACAAAAAATGAAAGAGAATCAATAAAGCAATATTTTTTTGTGGTTTTCTCTCGCAAGGGTTTCCATTTAAATTTTGTGTTTTTGCTTTCTTCTTGTGGATGTGGTGTGACTAGTTTAATTGTGGTTATTAAGTATAAAAATAAAAGTTAGTCTTATATTGATTCGCCCCCCCTCTCAATATAAGTATGTGCTCATCAAGCAATTGATTGGTATACAAAAATTGACCAAGCCTCACAAAATATATGGGAGAGACTAAAAAAGGTTCAAAGAAGAGTTTAAATTGGTTTGTGATGTGTTGACGTGTGTTTTATGACAACACCAATACAGAATAAAAATGTCCAACGGTCACTCTATTCTCTCTTGATCAAAGTGTTCCGCATGCTAAGATTGCGTGAAAGTTCATGCGTTCGACTCCAAGGTTTCTTTAATGCGAATAGACTCAGTTGGTTGATGTGAATATGCTGGGTATTCCAAGGGGACTTACATAATTGTTCAACTTTATATGCTCAAGCAAATGAAGGATTTTAACTATAATGCTCTGGTATTTGAACGGATCGGGAAATGCTGAATTTAAAGGAGGTAGGGATAGGAATTCTACAATCTACTTCTACCGGTGGAATGCAAGGATTAGCTTTGACAGTCTTCAAACCAAACTTCGTTTTGTCTCCCCTTCGGACAACTCTAACAAAGCTGGTGCAATCTTCAAAGGATGGATGAGATGTTCAAACTGAGATTCACCATGCACACCCCTTCACAACGAAGCAAGTGGGCACATTGAACACAATCGAAGTTAAGTGCTGAGATTTTAGTCGACCACGCAGGAGCAGACTTACCATCAACAAGTCCGTCAGTGGTATGAATATGGAAAGATATGCCCAAACTAATGTCACATTCCACAATTAACTCTACTTGCATGAAAACAAATCTACTTTACTTTACTCTATTCGAATCGGAAAGACGAAAAGATCTCGTCAACTACCCACAACACAAAATGAAGTCACCAATCAATGAAATCTTTATATCATGAGAGTCTTACACAACAATCTTTTGCAAAAACTTTCAAAGGGAAAGTCTTTCTTTCCTTTCCAACTAAGCTAACTCCTAGCTCTAGTTTAACTTCTATCAATCTCTATCTCTGTCTAGCTCTGATCTATTTTTGATTCTAATTCTAACTGTTTACAAATGAGGGGGGATGCCCCTTTTATAATGAGTCCAATTAGTGGATGGTTCAGATCTGATTACAATAAAGGGCTCAGATTGAGCCACCCATGCCCTAATTAGGGCTTCTGCCCTAAAAACCGCCACCGAGAGGAGTGGGGCAATGAATGCGCCCTCCACTCCTCATCAATGCACCACACCCTGCCATCAATGCACGTCGTCTCCTTCCAGAAGGTCATCGTCCAGAAGGGCGTTTCCTTTCTCTTTCTCGCTGGCTGCAAATCTGATGAATCTAGCCAAGACTGCCTCAACTTCCTGATCAGAGATAGGAGGAATGTGATCCAACTGAAACTCCAAAACCGCAACTGTTTGCCCATGCCAGGCACATGATTTCTTCTAGGCAAAAAGGGCGTCCTGGGTGTTCTGTATGATACTGGAGAACGTGGCTGTGTTCTCGAAATCGTCCTGTGTGAAGGTCTTCACCTCAGAGAAGAATGGCGCCAATCTGTGTTTCAATCCATCTGCAGTTACCTCTTGAGCAGTCAACCTCTTGACAAAGATTGCCTCCAACGTGTTGAGAATTCCATCTAAGATGTTCGTTATGGCCTTTCTGACCCTGACAAAATCTGCCTGTGATGGATCATAGAATCCCCGGCTTGTGACTACTGAAGAATACCATCTGGCGAAGTCGTATCTATCTCCCTGCTGGATAACACCTCCCTCAAGCAAAGTGTGTTGAGGTATGCTCAGCAGAGCCCCTAAACGGAGAAGAACTCTCGTCTGATAGATGCGAGCCTCACCACAAGCATGGTTAACTGCCTCCACTCTAGCCATAATATTGGAAGCTTGCCCATAGGCATGCGCAAGATCTTCCATGAACTTTCTTGTCTCTGTATGCACACCGTCAACCCACTTGTCTGCCTGCTGCGCCATTCTCTTCAAATCCTCTAACCCACTGATTGACTCCTTGGAAAACTCAGCTAGAAGCTCAATTGCCGGATTTTCTTGCCCACAAGGACGGGACAAGTGTTGCACGTAGCCAATCAGTGTCTTATGCTCTACCTTCAAACTTTGGTATTTGCCTTCAACATGGGACAATCTATCCTTGAGTGCTCGATAGGAATTATCGCACTCCTCTACCACTTGTGCTCCAGTAGGGCGGCCTAGTTCCATGGTTGTCACAACATAGTTCTTAGGAACGGCCTCGTCTCTATCACATTCTACCTGAGGAACTGCCATATGTAAGGTTCGGGATCCATCCTCATCTGTGGATATTTTGGATAACTTCCTAGCCTTTTTCTTTGCTGGAGGTGCGCTGATCCTCTGTAATAATTCTTCCATCTCGGCTGCGGGATCGGTCTCATCTACAGGATCACGCCTCATCCTATCCCTTAGCCATTCTGGCACCTCCTGCCGCATGTCTGATATAATAAAAGGCTGTTCTACCTCAGCCTCTACCTCGTGAACCTCTCCTCTGCTATCGTTCTGACGAGGCTCACCGTCATCAATAGGCTCCGTGTCTCCCGAGCTCTGGGCATCCTGATCTGAAGTAGCATCACCCTCGAGAGCCGCCTCAATTTCCTGCTGAAATTGAGTATCAGTAGCCGTCCCCTCATCTGTCTCTTGCTGATTTTCCTGCTGATGTTCTTCTTGGGGCATGTTGTTGCTCTGACCCACTGATTCTCTACGAGGTGGTTGACTCGCCACTTGCACTATTTGCTCTACATCCAATCTCTCCCTCTGATCAACAAACAAAGACACCTCCTATAAGTTTGGTGAATGTGTCCGAGATGGCGTATGCATGGACTCCTCAACTACCACTGGCTCAGGTCGAACTGGCTCCTTTCCTTGAGGCTCCGGAGTTGGATTACTCTGTCTCCTCTGATTAGTTGGCTGTAATTCGCTTCTCCCATCAAATTGTAGGTAAGGGGAATTGACCTTTCCTTGAGTCGGCTGACGTGCCTCTCTACCCAACTCCTTGTAAATGTCAAGACGGGGATACAAAGTGTATCCAAGTTAGTGATCTCTGGCTCAGACCAATCTGGTAGAGGTAAAGGTGTATCTCTTACTGTCTCGTAGTACAGCTTGTACTACGTTTATATTCTCCTCAATCTGATCTGGCACTAGGATGATCTCACACTCTTTGACCATCCCCAACAGTATCTGAGAAAACATTTTCTTTCTGACCTCGATCTCATCCACTGCACTAGCCCAAAAGTCTTCAATCTGCACCTTGTGCCTGAACTCCTCTGTCAATATCCACCTGATGTCTCTGTGGGGATCGTAGTAATGCCTGCTGGTGTGATAGGAAAGGTGGAAGAATTGGAGCTCCGCTTCTGCCTCTCTTGCTGCTTGCAGTGATGGGCAGATTTCATCTGAATTCCCCATAGTAATCGGGAATTCGAGTCCACCTTTCTTCTTCTTCTTCTTCTTCTGAATCTTATCATAGGCAATCAGTTGTCTAGATACTTCCAGCATCACTATCCTGTTTGTGGGATACCGAGGCAATCTGTATGGATAGGAGGAAAATCCTTGCAGCCTTATGTAGGTGAATTTTGGAAATTGGATAAACCAACATCCGAATTTCTCAATCATTTCTTGTGCCTCCCTTGATATTTTGTGGTGGGTTCTCTGCTGCAAGGCCCTCGTGATATGCATTGTAAAGGCGTCATTGACCCTCTTGTAATTGGTTGTGCTTGTCAGATGCAATTGTGGACAAGCTTCATATATTTTAAACTGATGGGATCTGCAACCGATTGGTTCCTTGTAAGAGATCCCTCTATATCTTGTCATGCAAGCCAGCATATAGACAAGGTAGGAGCCCATGTAAAATGTCTTCGTTCTCCTCACACCACGAAGCTGCTCATGTATGTTATCATTGATCATCAGTGCCCAATCCATGTAATCTTTTCCCTCTAACACCAAGTTGACAAAATAGAACATCCAAGGTTCAAAGATGAACGCTTGAGGGCATCCTCCAACTCTGCTCAGCATCATAATGAGATCACCAAACTCCTGTCTCAAGTCCTCTGAGACTATCTGCTTGGGCAATTTAGTGCGAGTTGGCTTGGGTTTAATCATCCACCTAGTGTTTATCAAATCAGCACACCGGTCTGTGGTGGATGAGTACATCTTTCCAGCTCTCTCTTTCTTCTTGTAGATCATCTTCTCATGAACTGGAATCCCGAATGCCTCTCCGATCGCTTCAGGTGTTAGGTTAGCCAGCACCTTGCCATCTGGTGAAGTGACCGTCCTCTGTTTTGCATTATAGTGGTAGGCGCACTCCATGATGAGTTCTGGACATCGGATAGCTGGCGGAAAGTTGGCAGCTGCATACAATCCACTTCTGACAATACTGTGTGAAGTCACTGACGGGTGATGGCCTCCAGTCCCCATTATCCTCCTTCTGAATGCTTCCATGTTGAATGAGCCTAAGTTCGTGTCAGCTAGCCTACCGAGCTTGGATGAAAATTTGGATTCTGGCAAGAATGACTTGCCCAATTTTTTGATCACAGTCTATCTGGACTCGGTGTGGTTGTTTCTGCCTACAGCTCTTTTGCTTGATTCGGCCATTCTCAACTATCTTGTTTACTTCAACTGTAAAATTTTCTGTATTTGCAGCAACTCTTGAGACTTCTTTCAAATTCGTACGTCTCTTCTGGAAGAAATGTACTTTCAGCAACTTGTAAATGTCTTCACGAATGTGAACTTTTAGCAACTGCAGCCCTCTTAACTTTAGATTTGTCAGCAATCGGATGAAATTTCTTCACAAAGTCGAACCTTCTCAGCAATTGTAGCAACTAAGGAATTCGCACCTCTCAGCAATTTGAGACTTCAGCAAGCTAGGTCGCACCTCTTCAGCAACTTCACTCTTTTCAGCAAATTCACACTTCTCACAATTTCCAGCTCTTCTCACAAATTCGAAATTAGCAACCTCCAGCTCTCTCAAAAATTCGAAACTTTGCAACTTCAGCTCTTCAGAAATTCGCACTTAGCAACTTGTATTTCAGCAACCTCCAGCTCCTCAGAGATTCGCACTTAGCAACTTTCAGCTCTCCAGAAATTCGAAATCCTCACAACCTCCATCTCTTTCTCACAAATTCGCACTTAGCAACTTTCAGCTCTTCAGCAACTTGTGAGAAAAAAAAAATGAAGAAGACCTCAAAAACTTATAGCTTGGTTGAATTCTTGCAGAGGCTAAACTTAGCAAATATTTTGAATTCATTTTCCCTCTCTTTTCCAGTTGTAACACTTGTCGTCTGAAGCATCGGAATCTCGAACTTCTAGAATCATGAATTCATCATCTCTGCACAGGCCTGCCTCATTGCATTTGATTTTAAAATATTAAATAATTCATTCCCTTGAACAATTTCGAATTGTTTAGCTAAGGCATTTCATCTCATTTTATCCTTGGCAAAATTATCAAGTTCAAACTTCTTAGCGAAATTCCTCATCCATTTTATTCGTTTGCCTTAGAGAAATTTCTCAAATTTGCCTTAGGAATTTATTTAAGATAGGCACTGGGCAAAATATCCATCGAAACGATGTGAGTAAGGCGTGGAGTAACTCTGAATCACTTCCGAATTTCAAACGTTCATTACCCAGAAGAAAAATCTTCGCGGAATCCATTGTTTTCATGTGTATTCGGACGAAGGGGTACGTTTAATTTTTATTATTTAAAAATAATAAAAATGGCTAATGTTTTTAATCTCGTCCTCCGGAAGTCTTCCACTCCTGCAATTTCGAGTTTCTTAGCCTTGGCACATTTCCTTGATTTTTTTCTGAAGAATTTTCTCTCTGAAGATTTTTTTATAACTCTGGAAATTTACATCATCCTCTAGGCGTATTCATTATTTTTCCTTCAAGAAATGCCTTAGGAATTATTTTAATTATTTTACCCTTGAAGGGCGCATTTGAGCATGTCAACTCCTTCTTCAATCATCCTCACACCTTGGCAATTTTTTTTTGCTTTAGGAAAAAATTCTTAGAAAATTCATTTAAAATTACCCATGAGGGGCGTATTTCATTTTATGCATCAACTTTGCCTTTACCCCTCAGGCATTTTCACGCCTTAGATATTTTCTTCTTAGTATCCTTGATTCCTTTACGAGTTGCAAGCTAGGCGCATTTGGAGGGTGGAGGAGGAACTTTTATACTTAGAAATATTTTCAAAAATCACGCCCTCCTTAGTGTTATCTTTCCCTTTGGCGCATTTCACATGGTGACCTTTCACCTTCCTCTAGCGCATTCTTCATAGAGGACTTCCATTTTCCTTGAGCGCATTTCATAGTGTGAGAGGGAATTCCCACGCCTATGGGTGACTCTTCACCTCCTCTTGGCGCATATGGGGGTGTTGACTTCCATGTTGGGCGCATATCACCTTTGCAAAGGAAGGCGCCTCTGTCTTGTGACCCTTCAGCTTCCTTGGGCACATTCTGGCTTGGCAACTTCCATTTTATCCTTAGGCGCATTTGCTAGTGTTGGAAGGAATTCCGCCCCTTTCAAGTGGCTTTTCACCTCCCCTTGGCGCATTCAAGCTTGTAGACTTCCTTCTTTGAGCGCCTATTGAGGTGTGTGAGGAAAATTCCATGCCTTAGGAATTATTTTTTATGCCTTAGGTGACCTTTCACCTTCCTTGGGCGCACCTAGGGGTATGAGGGGGAAATTTTATGCCTTAGAAGAATTTCCATGCCTCCTTTGGTGACCTTTCATCTCCCTGTGGCGCCTTTCAACCACTGCTCAAGAAAATCTCACCTAGAGATTTTTGTATCTTCTATTCTTCCTAGGCGCATATGAAGGTGTCTGCATGCCAGTCATCCTTTATGAGTTTCCCACGGCCTTTATGCCCTAGCTTTCTATTTTTAGTAAACCCGAAGAAGTTAGGGTTTCTTTGCATTTCATCCTGTTCTGAGCTAGAAGTGGGGTGGCTGTGCCTTTACTGACTTTTGTCACCTTGTTCATACCTCATCTGGCACAGTACATACTATTTTTAGCAACCCTAGAATTGATCGACTTTTGTGTCTCCGTTTGCTTCGAAATTTGCTCCACTCGTTCTTGATGCTGTAAGAGACCTGTTCACACCTTTTCTCTAACAAGGACGTGCTATTTTTAGCCATGAGGTGACTTACTAAACATAGTAAGTATTCAGATCGTGCTCAAATTTTACCAGTAGGTAGTCTGAAAGATGCTGACTTCGGTGGCGTGCTTCGTTTTGACATCTTTGCACTTTGCTTCATCTATTTTTAGACGTGGTAGGGGAAACCCTAATCTGATTTGCATGTGCTCTGGACTGCTCCCGATCGCCTGATTTCTACTGTTTGCCAATCTGCTCGTTGGAATGAAGTAATAGGTAGCTGCTGGGATGACACTGCTATTTATAGTAAGTGTCCGGAAAGTGGTCAATCGGATGTCGGACGAGTTTGCATGTCACAGCGCCCGTGGGATCTCAAAAAACCCAGAAAAACCCAGAAAACTGGTCGACATGCGGGCACTGGCTAAAAATAGTAAGTCCTTCAAAACTGACTTGTTCCGTTTGCATGTAACATCATTGCGAAGCTCTCGTAAAACCCACTTGGAATATCCGGACACGCATTGAAAATTCCTGCATGCAAACGCTAAAAATAGCTTCGGAAGGCTGAACTCTGAAAGTCACCATCTCGTCTTGCATGCTACATCATTGCGAAGGTCTTGGAAAACCCAGATCAATTCTCCTATCATTCACCGGAGAATTGCTTGTCTAAACCCTGAAAATAGCCTCCGAAGGCTAAACTGCTAAAAATAGCTAGTTGTCTGAATCCGTTCAAATTTCACGTGTAGGCACTCTGAAGCTGCCTGATTGTGCTGAAGTCATTAGAATCCCGAAATCCTGAGGAACAAGCCTCGAATTAGGCACTTACTAAAAATAGTAAGTTGTCGGATTTCAGTGAGATTTCAGGGGGATTCTGCCTTGAGCTTTCTGAATGTGTTGCTGCACTTAGATTTCACCTGAGTAACTCAATCTTGACCTTGAACGGGTCTAAAGGATAGAAACCCTAAATCTGTCAACCATTCAACTGAGGTCAAACGGGACATCCCCGGAAGGACAAAAGACCAGAGACAGAGAGAACCAAAGCCAAAAGACCAGAATGGAGCAAAAAATAGGGGGGGTCCCCATCTTGGATGGGGTGATGTGTGAAAAGGTCACAACATGATGATAATGAAAGAGTAGCAAAAAATTATAATACAAAACAAGGTAAGTGCGAAAATGTATGAACTTATAATCGTAGATTGGAAGAATTGCTTGTAAAGTTAGAAAAGTAACCAGCCAATGGTCTCAAAATCAGATGGTCCATCGAAAGTCTACTTCCATCATTAAGAAAAAAAATGAAGGTAGTAGCACCCTCTTTCTATTCAGAAACCTACAATCTGGCAATGGATATAGAAAGTGAAGATAAATTGTCCTCGCCTTGTAGAAAAAAATAGAGGAAGAGTGAAGTTCGGATGACAATAGTGACAATGAATCAGGAATGGTACAAGTGCTCCAAAGGGACATGCTCTGAATGATGAAAGAATTGAAGGCAAAGAAAGAAACCAACAAAGAAACTAATGAACTATGGTGCACTAAGTGCAATCCTGAGGGGCACACAAAAGGTAACTGTCCTATAAAGATGTCTTGTGAGATTTTCCAAGTTATGGGCCATTCAATATAGGAGTACCCATACAATTTGAGACCAGGAGTTCACAGGTACTCTTTATGCAAGGAGAGGAGTCCATTCTATTGAAACCACATAATGCGTCTCCAAGTGGTTATTGAAATCAAAGAGGAGGTCAAGGCCAAATAGAATATGACCCTAAAGGACACCCTATCATACCATGCCTACAATGTAATGAATGCGGACACATCGTGAGGGATTGCTAGAACAACTAGGACAAAGTGCAATTATTATGGAAATGGTGTGGACCTAGAGACTGTGAAGATATTGATGTCCGAAGCAGAAGGCTAGTGTCAACATGATTTATGTATGGCATAGTGAAGTACTGGTCGTTACTCGCACCCAAGCAAGAAAGGCTATGTACGTGAACCCACGTATAAAAAACAAAGGCTTTGCGAAGCAAGGACCGAAATGGAGAATTCTATGGATAACAAATGTCGCCACTCAAATGCAAATACAAGTACGATAACAAATCAATTGCAATCCAAACAAAATATTACAAGGCAAATACTTCAAACTATCATACTAGTTTAAGTATTGGAATTATTACAAAGTATTCTTGAACTTCAAAATGGTATTGTATTGGGGGAGAATGATATGTGTGCTATGGTCCAATTAGAATCTAGTGAGAATGAAGATCCAATAACCAAACCTCCGCTATCAAGCGACCAAGTGACTAATCCAATGTTACTGATAGTTAACACGACAAATAAACCAATGGTAGTGAATATGGAGATCCTTGGAAGGAATCTCACCAATACAATTATTGATGGCAGGTTTGGCTTGAAGGTACTTCTAGAAGACACTTGGAGAAGTCTCAACAAGTTGACCATTTGGCCCCAAACTTTTTAATTGGTGGATGTAGATCAAGGAATTAAGGTGCTTGGCATTTGAATGGGAAAAAGTTAATTATTGGAACCCAAGCATTTTTGTTGAACTTTGTGGTCATTTCATTAAGGAAGAAAGCGTATGACACATTATTAGGTTAGGGTTGGCTTGTAGTAGCGAAGGCCAATCACAATTGGAAAAAGAATATAATCTCCACTAAAAACATGGGTCAGTAGTATGTAATCGATTTAAAGAACCAAGCCATAAGTTAGGAAGCAACATCCTCCATTGTCAGATTTGGACCTCGAAGAAGAATGGACAAAGAATCATCATTTGGGTTTGGTAGAGCCAAATGACGAAGGGATTCTGGAATTACAGTTATTGGAAGATGAAAAAAATTCTCTGTGGGGCCTATTTCACTAGAAAATTGAGGACTATGAGGTATTTTTGCTGACTTGTAATTTTCTTGAAGCAATGACTCTCAATGAAGAACAATAGATGAAAATTGATTTTGAAAATTTGGACAGTTTATGTGTGTGGGACACAGCCCTTGGTTGGCAAAAGATGACAGTTATAATAGAGTTATTTGACTTTGAAGAAGAATGCAAAATTACCAACAGTATGTCTAAGAGTACTAAGAGAAAAATATTTAGTTTGGAGCATACAAATACTTGTCAAGGAAAATCAACTTCACTAAAATATTTAAAAAAAAAGAAAAAGAAAATTATATTATAAAGTTAAACTCAAAGTACATCGTATGGCTGCCTTATTCTTTAGTGTGTGTTGTATGATGGCTCTTTCACATTGTATGATAGTTCTCTTGCATTGTATGGTAGTCCTCTCACATCATACAATGGCCCTCTCACATTGTATGACGGTTCCCTCAATTCCTTTACATTATACGACAATATTAGGTGAATGGTGTGTAAAATATCTCATTCATACTGATGGGAGTAAAGTATGTCGTACAAGGAGAATGGAATGATTGTCTAATTGTATGATATTTCCAATTTCTTGCCACCGTATGGCCTTTGCAATCTATTACATCATACAATCTCTACAAACTTCTTCCTACCTATAGCTCCTTCCTCCATTTGCATTGTACGACACTATTTTTGCAGTCGTCAGCAGCTTCATTGCATTGTATGATGAACAAACAACTCGTCGTTTTCCCATTCGACTTTCACCATACGACTAGATTGTATGGCCTTCAATTGTCCCAACAAAAGTCTATTCTCAGAAGCCATTCTCAAAAGCAGTCTATTCTTGGGAGCCATTCTCAACAAGAGTATATTCTCAGGAGTTTCAATGTGCAATCAGGCAGGGTCCCTTGGTTGGTTGGTCCAAAGCATTATTCACATATTGGCATACATTGGTTAAACACTTAAAATTCTCTATGTTTTGGTTGTGTCAACATTCTTTTTTGCCTCTTGAAAAATCATGAAAATAATGTGCACTATGAAGGTCTTAATTTGGGCTTGGTGGTGGGGGATCCTCTGCTCAACCCCGCAAGGGATGCTACCCCTTGACCTTGTTGGGGGTGTTGCCTCCAAACCCCCACTGCACTCATTTGATTTTCCAACTAAACTACAAGTCCACGTTTGCAATGTACACTTCCAAGTTTGTTTATAGGTCTTCGTCTACAATATCATCATCAATTTGGAAAGTCTTCCCTATTGTTACGTGTAGTTTACTTTTTGTCTAGAAGATGACTTTTTCTTTCAGCGGGATGATGTAGTCAATGTACAATGTCTATTATTATAATTCAATAATATTGGTTATTTGGCTATTATTAATTGTTTGTTGATTTCGGGAAGTTATAAATGTCGGTTGTTCAACAATTGTGTTCCTCTTGGCAACTGTCAGGCCTTTTAAATATCTTGTGTATTGTCAAGGAAAGGGGTATGATCTAGTGGGATCAATATTGATCCTTGGTTGACCATCTTTGGTCTTCTTTTGTAATAATTTCATGTGCAAATAAAGATATACTTTACTCTTGTATCTAGTATGCATTTTCATCTCTATTATGAATTTATGTTTTTATTTTATCAGATAGAGCAGAAAACACTTTCTAATTGCCTCCATTTGTGATTTGACATACTACTCCTCCATACTTCACACACATTTAGGACGATTGGTGTGACAAGCAAGCCAAAAAAGATTTTCTTCGTTTTCTAGTCCCATAATTCAGCATTCGTGCATCTGTTTTGTAGCGAGAATAAAACCTTTCCATCTCATCGATCCTTTTTGCCTTCCAACTCGCCCAATTGAACCTATTGTGGAAATCTGTCCCAAGATACTTGTATTCTTTCATTATTTCCTATGGACTTCCTTTGAAAAGAAAACAAATTGTTTCCTTTTTCTTCTTAACAAAAATATGACGACTTTGGTTTTGGTAGTGTTCACTTGCATCCCTACCTTTTTGTAGAAGAGTTCTAAGGCTCTCAAATGCTCTCTCAAACCATAAGCTGTTTTTGCAATTGGGATAAGGCCATTGATATATAAGAGTAAGTTTGCCATGTATCCAACAAGCTAGATATCTCCCCCTATACTGTTTTGTTTAACTACTTTTCAAGTTTATTAATGTATAAACCAAACAAAGTGGGGAATAGAGGGCAGCCTTGTTTGATGCTTCTCTTGTTTGACTTTATCCCTGACCTGCTCAGAAAGCCTATGAACTGCTACTCTATATTCATATGGAATTCCAAGTTCCTCCATCTTGTTCCAAAGTTTGTCCTTGGGCACCTTGTGCAAAGTTTTTTAAAGGTTAACAAAGCAAGAGAAAGCTTCGTGTCCTTGAGTATCCTTTATTTTTTCAATCATATGCAATGGTTAATAGTTGAGTGCCTTGGCCAAAAGCTAGCCTACCCTTTTTCTCTTTTCCCTTCTTTTTGTACATAGCTTCTTATTTTGTGTTCTATCATGCTCTTGAAAAGTTTTGCAGAAGAGGGTTGACCATAATAGTGCAATAATTGAAGGAATTATTACTATCTCTGCATTTATATAGAGGAATAACAACATTAGTTGCCCACTCTTCCAAGAAGCCATCTTGGATGATGATTTTGAAACTTCTTTTGATATATGGTGCAAAGATCTCTACTCCCCATTTTAAAAATTCAGTTTGTAGCCCATCTATGTTTTTGTGCTTTACCCCCTGCTAGACTCTTTATCCCTACTTGATATCTTTCACAGAGAAGAGTTTGGTTGGTGTATTAATAATGGGAGGAGTATCTTTATCTTGGACCCACTCAAAGAGAAGCTTCACATACTCTAACCATTAGACATTTGTGATATTTGTTATTGCAGAAACTAGCAGCGCTCGTTCCACGAATAACCCCCCTACGAAACTTGTCTGTTTCCTAGGTTCGTGATGTTCAAGTATGCAAAACGAGGCGATTTTTGATTCACCTCGAAATGCATTCCAAAGTCTCTGATAGTCAATCTGAGCATCCCCCCACGTTCGCCTCACAAAGACCTTCAAAACGAGTACCTTTGCGAGCCCTCACTGTTGATACTTAGCGAAATAGTGAAAAGTGCAGTTGACCTGAAAAACAACGCTCTAACTCATTATGAAAAAATGACTAAGTGTCAAAAGTGCAAGGGCGCCAAAAATCAGCGCCTTTGCACTTAATTGATTTTTGACATGGTGCAAGGGTGCTGATTTTTAGCGCCCTTACACCTAAAATGTTTTTAACTTAACTTTTTTAACATAGGCGTCTTTTTGTCAAACTATTACATCTTTTTCAGTTTTGTCCACTTTTTGTGCCTTGATTGAATGCACGACTTGAGTTCGCCATTTTACTCACTAATCACTTAAAAGTGATTTTGGATTTGATCATTCCATTTCATTTTTCACTTGTTTCTTCACCTCTTTTTGCTAGGCGACCAAGCTCTCTACAAAAAACGCGTTTTCTTCTTTCAAGAAATATCCTTCCAAGTTTTGGTTTGATTGTTGCTTGGTATTTCAGGTATGTTTCTCTTTGAACTTCGCCATTTTCAGTTTTTGAGTGATTCGCGTTTTTTTTCGTCTCAGCATATAAACACGTTTTTGTTTTCATTTGTTTTTAGTTTCAACGTGATCACTCTTCAAAATGCGTTTTTCTTCATTCGCGTTTTTTCTGCTCTTCTCCAAGCATCACGCATTGCTTGATATTGTCTCTCTCTCTCTCATGATTTGATTCATGACCTTCATCGCTTGTTTTCCATTTTTCTTTTCTTTCCTAACCCTCATGTGCGATAAGTTCTTGGAGGCGTACGTTTTTTGGTTAAGGAGGAGACATCCATTTTCTGAAAATGAAATACATATATCATTCACCTTGTTTCAAATGTTTTTCCTTTACCTTAGAAAATCTCCATTCTCCAAGCAATGGTGTTGGTTTTCCACAACTTGACACCTTTTATGAAATTTTCCAATTTTCAAGCCAAAGTGTCAGGGCGTTGAAAATCAGCACCCTAACATTTTTTGTCAAAACTCCGAACACTATGTGCTCAGCGCCCCTGCACCAAGTTCACTTTTGGACTAAGTGCACGGGCATTGATTTTCAGTGCCCTTACACTTTTTCCTGCATTTGCTTAAAAACACTTCAAAACTGTCCAGTTTCACTCCGAACCACTCTTTGTCCGTTTTCACCTCGTTTTCCATGCTTCATCACTTGAATCATTCTTGCTCGACATCTCTCCTTGTTTCACGCATCCCAATGTTGCTTTTTAGCTAACACTTGTTGATTCTTATTTGGAGTTGAGTTACTGATCTCGTCGAGGGATCCTTGCATATCTTGAGCTGAAGTAATCTCAAATGATAGCTAAGAAGCCTCTTTCGTCTTGAAAAGCTGAAGGCAAGATGAAATGCAAATACCAAGGCATTTATCCGCCGACAGTAGTGATTTCGAAAGTTGATGAGATCAAAGACATTGAGGTTGGCCATCAAAACCTTGTTGATTTTGTGAAGAGGACCGAGCAAAAGCCTCTCAAAGACTCTTCGAGAGCTATTGTGCACAGTAACCTACATCTTGTCTCTACATTCCTGACTGCTGCACGTCACACGGAGTTTGTCCTCCAAGTTGCATCTCACTACATCCGAGAAAGCAAAAGTGTCATTGATTCTTCTAGACATGAGGTTTTGAGACTAGATCCAGATTTCTTTGATATTGTCTTCAAAGTCTTGCAAATGGAGAAGTACATTGATATTTCAGTACAATCAGTGCAGGAAGTCTATGACTCAGATCTGAACAAAGCTAAGCACTTTATAAACAGTCAATGCTTGAAAGAACCCAGGCATACTATCTCCAGATGGCCTAAGGGACTTCCGCGAGCTGACTTCAAGGAAGATATCAGAGACATGATAATACTTTTGAGCAGAGTTAAGGGACTACCGGAAACATCTCATTTTCATGATTGGATGTATGAGTACATTCGAATCATAAGAAGGAAGAAGACTCATATTGATTGGGGTAAACAAATCAGTGATGCAATTCATGAGCAGTTGATAAATGTGCCAACCACCTTGAAGTTTTACATGACTTCTTACCTGGTGTACGCTGCAGCTGTGATGAGACAATTCCTAGGTTTATCTACAAAAGGGATCCGGCTTTCTACACCTGTGTACAATTATTTCTACCAGCTGGAACTGAAGGAAAGTCATCACCATTTCAGGAGGGTCACCGATGCTTTCTTTGCGTCTTTGCTTTTCAATTTTGACCCAACTCTCGAGAAAAAGAGAGTGTCTAATGAGGCGTACAAAGTGGTAAGTAAGGTCAGATGCATATATCTTCAATTCCCAATTTTTACTTACATAAGGGTGGGATGCTACATTGGCTGCCCTTATATGTTGCCCAGATATCCTTCAGACAAGTGGATATTGATGGAGTTATGCAGGCAGTTGATTTCAGTCCACAAGGAACGTCGAAGGATTCATAAATCTGGCTTTGAGTTCCTTTTGACAATCGGTAGATATACCATCAAGAGTGTGTAAAAGGAAAAATCAGTCTATGTTGAGATGCAGATCATGGCAATCAGGACCTACAAATATAGACTTGATTTTGATTACCGAGATGTCAGGAAGAGGCTAAAAAAGGGGCACAAACATGGATATCACTTTGAAGACATCTGGGCTGATTGCAGAGACAAAGAGGTTGTTCGTAAGATGGATTTATGTAGGTTGATTGTTCAGTAGATCAGAGATCTTGGTGTTGCTGACTTACCAAAGGATTTCACAGATCCTGGCAACATCCTGAATGCTGCTTATGCTGAACAACAAATCTTTAAGAAACCTTTGCTTGCAATTCAATGGTCAAAGAAGGAGAACGTTTCCATCAGAGAAAGGTTGGCACCAATTTTGGTTAACACTGCTGAATGGTTACATAAGCATGGTTTTGAGATGAAGACTTTCAGGACAGAGTCTAAAGGAGAAGGGTCTGGAGCACAGGTCAATCTACAACAAGAATGCCGCACCAAAGATAAATCCATCGCTATTCCCACTTCCTCCAGAAAAGGCCCTAGGATTAAATTCACTATTGGCAAGAAGGATGCTCGAGCCATCCGTGAGGAAGAAACTACGAAATCTGAACCATCCCGCTCGAAAGGAAAGGAGTCTATTTCTAAAGAGATAGATTCTGATGAAGAAGAAAGTACAATTGATCAATCTGCTGAAGATGAAGATTCAGAAGAAACAAACTCTGATGAGGAAGAACATTCCGAAGATGAACATGAACTTGAAAGTGACCAAGGAGGTGAGAAAGAGAAAGAGGATCAAGAGAGTGATCAACAAGAACTCAGGCATGATGAAGAACAAGCTATGTCTCTACCCGAGCATGTAGCTAAAGATTTTCCCCAATCATCATCACTTGTAATTTCAAACGTTCCTCGTACATTTTTTATTCCAAACACTCCTCTGCCACCTCTTTCCACGTTGCCTATTCCTATATTTGCCATACCCGCAGTGGACACTGCACCACTCCCTGTAGCGTCAACCACACTAGATACTCCTTCAGTAACAAGTATTCAAACAGTTGACGTTTTGTCAGGTTCTCCGTCATCTATTCCCAACTTGTCATCCCATCATATAACCTCAATTTAGAAGCTGAGTTTAACAGATTTATGAGTGACTCTTTGCAGAATTAGGTCAATGTGCAGGTTTCTGGAACAGTAATGACAGATACTTCGCCAATTGTTTCTGTTGACGTGTGTTTTATGACCGCACCAACACAGAATAAAGTTTCCCAACGGATACTCTATCCTCTCTTGAAAAAAGTATTCTGCATGCTATGATTGCGAAAAAGATCATGCATTCAACTCCAAGGTTCCTTATGCAGCGGATAGTCTGAGTTGGCTTGATGTGATTTGCTGGTTATTCTAAGGAGACTTACACAATTGTTCGATCAAAAGAGAAGAAGTTGCAAGACACGAATGATTTGTCGATAATGCTTGGGTTCCTAAACTACTTGAGAGAATACTGAAAGTAAAAGGATAGGGATAGGGATTCTACTGTCTACTCCTAAATGTGGGATACGAAGATCAATTTCTGTAGGCTTCGAACCAGGTTCTGTTTTGCCTCCTTTCGGACAGCCTCTATAGAGCCGGTGCAATCTTCAAAGGATAATGAAAGATGTTCAAACTACGACCCGATATGCAAATACCATCACAACGATGCATACTAACACATGAATCATAATTGAAGTTAGGTGCAAAAGTACTCCAGTTGACCACGCAAGGCGAACCCACCGTCAGTGAGCCCGCTAGTGGTATGGATAAATAAAGCTTGCTTAAACCAAGCAACGTGTTCCGCAACTATCAGCTATTTGCATGAAATGAAATCTTTTTTACTTTAATCTACTTTAAGATTCTAAGCGAATTGGAAAGACGAAGGAGCCTTGCTAGCTACTCATAACAAACGATGGAATCACCAAGGAATGAAAACTCTTTGTATTATGATAGTGTTCACAACAACTTCTTACAAAGCCTTCAAATGGAAAAACTTTCTTTCGTCTTCAATCTAAGCTATTCTAACTTCTAAGCTATTCACTATATGCTCTCTCTATTCTCTAGTGTCTAGTCTAATATCTAATTTCTTATAATATTACAAATGAGGGGGGATTCCCTTTTTATATCTAGCTCAATCTAGTGGACGACTTAGATTTGATTACAATGAAGGGCTCAGATTGAGCCACATATGCCCTAATCAAGGCTTTGCCCTAAAAACCGCCACAGAGAGGAGTGGGGCAATAAATGCATAGAAGATTCTCCACTCCTCTGCAGGAACCACTACGAGTAATTAATGCCCACCATCTTCTTCTAATAGATCATCATCCAGAAGGGCGTTTCCTTTTCCTTAGCCGCAAAGTCAATGAATCTGGTCAGCACAGCCTCAACTTCTTGATTTGAAATAGGCGGGATGTGATCAAGCTGAAACTCTAGCACCGTAACTGTTTGCCCATGCCAAGCACAAGACTTTCTCCAGGCAACTAAAGCATCCTGAGTATTCTAAACAATGCTGGAGAAGGTGGAGGTGTTTTCAAAATCATCCTGAACAAAAGTCTTCACCTCCAGAAAGAAAGTTACCAATCTACTCTTCAAATCATCTACAGTTATCTCCTCAGAAGTCAGCCTCCTAGCAAAGATTGCCTCCAACGTATTGAGGACTCCATCAAAAATATTTGTCATAGCCTTTCTAACTCTGACCGAATCTACCTGTGCTGCATCAAAGAATCCTCGGCTTGTGACCACTGAAGAATACAAGCCGGCGAAATGATATCTATCACCCTCCTGTATCACGCCTCCCCCAACCAAAGTCCGTAAGGGCGTGTGGATCAAAGCCTCCAGGCGAAGAACAACGTGGGTTTGATAGATGTGAGCCTCACCCCAAGCCTGATTAACTATGTCCATTCGCACCATAATGCCGGAGGCCTGCCGATAGGCATGAGCAAGATCCTCCATAAACTTCTTCGTCTCAGTGCGAACATTAGCAACCCATTTATCTGCCTCCTGCGCCATCCTCCTCAAATCCTCCAAACCGTTGACTGACTCTCTGGGAAATTCGACTGGGAGCTCAATTGCAAGATTCTCTTGCCCACAAGGACACGACAAGTGCTGTACGTAACCAATCAATGTTTTGTGCTCTTTCTTCAATCTTTTATATTTGCCTTCAGTGTGGAGCAACTTATCCTTGAGTGCCTGATAGGAGTTATCGCAGTCCTCAATTATTTGTGTTCCAATAGGGCGGCCTAGCTCCATGGTAGTGATCACATAGTTTTTTGGAACAGCCTCATCTCGATCGCACTCCACCCTAGGTACAACCACGTGAAGTGTACGAGAGCCATCCTCATCTGTTGAAATCTTTGAAAACTTTCTAGCCTTCTTCTTTGTTGGAGGTGTGCTGATCGTACTCAAAAATTCTTCCATCTCAATTGCTGGATCAGTTTCTTCATCAGGATCATGTCTCATCTTGTCCCTTAGCCATTGTGGCACCTCCTACTGCAAATCAGAAATAATGAATGGCTGTTCATTCCTTGCTTCTTCTTCACGAACTTCTTCTCTGCCCTCATCCTGACGAGGCTCGTCAATCTCTATAGGCTGAGTATCTCCCAAACTTTGGGTCTCCTACCTTGTAGTAGTGTCCTCCTCGAGAGCTGCCTCAATCTCACACTGGATACGAGTATCTGTGGCCGTTTCTTCTTCTATCTCCTGGTGATTTTCTTCCCTAGGTACATTGACGCTCTGGCCAACTAACTCCCTACGAGGTGGCTGCTTTGTCTCTTGTAATTCTTATTCTTCGTTCAACTTTGCTCTCTGATCAGCAAATAGTGAAACCTCCTGCATGCTTGGAGAATGCGCCCTTGATGGCGTATGTGATGCCTCCTCAATTCTTTGAGGCTCAGGCTGGACTGGTTCTTTTCCTCGTGGCTCTGGAGCTTGACCAACCCGTTTCTTCTTCCTAGCAGCTGGTGATCTATGATCTCCCATCAAGTTATAAGTAAGGGGAATTGACCTGCCCTTAAGCCGGTTCACACGCCTCTCCATCCAACTCAAGGTCAAGATTGGTATGCAAAGCGTATCCAAATCTGTAATTTCTGGCTCTGACCAATCCGGAAGTGGGAGTGGCATACTCCTTACTGTCTCATAATCAGCCTGTATAACATTTATATCCTCATCTACCTGGTCTGGCACTAGAGCAATCTCTCATTCCCTAATCATGTCCAACGGTATCCTTGAAAACATCCTTCTCCTCACCTCAACCTCGTCTACTGCACTTGCCTAGAAGTCTTCAATGTGCACTTTATGTCTGAATTCCTCAGACAATATCCATCTGATATTTCTCTGAGGATCATAATGTTGTCTGCTAGTATGATAGGAGAGGTGGAAAAATTGAAGCTCATTTTTTGCTTCCTGAGCTGCCTGTAGTGATGGACAAACTTCATTTGAATTCCCCATCACAATAGGGAAGTCAAGTCCACCCTTCTTCTTTTTCTTCTGAATTTTATCGTAGGCAATAAGCTGCCTAGATATTTCTAGCATCACAATTCGGTTTGTGGGATATCGGGGCAACCTGTATGGGTAAGATGAAAACCCCTGTAGCCTGATGTAAATAAATTTTGGAAATTGGATAAACCAACATTCGTACTTTTCAATCAACTCCTGAGCCTCCTTCGATATTATGTGATGAGTTCTTTGCTGAAGCGTCCTTGTTATATGCATTGTGAAGGCATCATTGACTCTCTTGTAATGTGAGGTGCTCTTCAAATGCAATTGCGGACAAGCCTCGTGAATCTTGAATTGCTGAGAGCCACATCCAATCGGCTCCTTGTATGATATCCCTCTATACTTCGTCATTCGGGCCAGCATGTAGATGATATTTGAGCTCATGTAAAATGTCTTTGTTCTCCTTAAACTGCTGAGTTGTTCATGCAAATTGTCACTGATCATCAACGCCCAATCAACGTGCTCTTTGGCTTCCAACACAAGGTTGATGTAGTAAAACATCCAAGGTTCAAAGATGAATGATTGGGGGCACCCTCCAACTCTGTTGAGCATCATGATTAAGTCACAAAATTCCTGCTTCAAGTCCTCTGAGATTATTTGCTTTGGTAGCTTTGTGTGAGTTGGCTTAGGCTTGTTCATCCAACGAGAGTTTATCATATCAGCACACCTATCAAATGTGGAAGCATACATTCTCTCCGCCCTTTCTCTTGTTTTGTAAGTCATTTTCTCATAGGTTGGAATCCCAAAGGCTTCCCCAATAGCTTTTGGCGTGAGGATGGCCAACAACTTGCCATCTGGTGAAATGATAGTTCTTTGCTCTAAATTGTAGCATCTAGCACATTCCATAATCAACTCCGGGCACCGAATTGCTGGTGGAAAACCAACAACTGCATAAAGTCCACTTCTGACAATATTGTGCGAAGTGACTGATGGATGATGACTTCCAATCCCTAGCATTCGCCTTCTAAAAGTCTCCAAATTAAAAGAGCCAAGGTTTGTATCACTTAATTTTCCCAGCCTCGAAGAAAACTTTGACTCTGGCAGGAAAGACTTGCTCAGCTTCTTGATCACAACCTGTCTTGATGCACTTGCTTTGTTGGATTTAGCATGATTCTCCCTGCTAGCCGCTCTCTTGCTTGCTTCAGCCATCCTGCAGAAATGAAAAAAACAGCCATTAGAAATAAGACTTAGAAAAATAAATCACTTTGAGATTATCAGTTGAGTTTTGAAAATGAGAGGCTTCACCACTTGAAATTCTAACTTCAAACCTCAACGCCTCTTTCAGCAAAGTCTCACTTCTCAACACTTAGAAATTCTACTTGTAGCAAAACAACCTCCAACACTTAGAAGAATTTCGCTCAAGGCAACTTACTCCACCAACCTTCCCTTCTCAAGTTCGAACTTCTTCACTTGTGAAGAAAATAAAAAGAACTCCAGCTCTTATAGCCAAGTCGAATTTGAGAAGAGGCTAATTTTAGCCAATTCATTCAAATTTCCATTTTCCCTCCTCTGGTAGTCACAACACTTGTCACTTGAAGCTCAAAATATTTGACTTCTAGAAATTTTGAAAACTTCATCTTTCTTGCATAGGCGTGCTTCATCATGTTTGCATCTTTGAAATTTCTCTGAGAATATTAAATCAAATATTCCTCATAAATTTTTTTATTTCAACTGGCTAAGGCATTTGATTCCATGCTTAGTCCTGCAAAATTTATTCTCAGACTTCCAGCTCCAATTTATAAGCCAAGGCACTTTTTTTAAAAAAAAAAAACATTTCTTTTATTGCCTTAGAAAGATTTAATTTTGTCTAGGAAATTCATCAAACAGGCGCCTGGCCAAAATCTTCGTCTTATAATCTCGAGCAAGGTGTGGAAAATTTCAAAATCATCTCCCAATGGGAAATGTCCAAGACTCAGAAAATTTTTCCCCTTAGAAAACATAATATTCATGTGTATCCATATGAAGGGTTACGTTTAATTTTTATTTTTTTGAAAATAATAAATTTCTAAGGTTTATTCAACCTTCAAGTCTGGGCCCATTTTATACTTTGTAGCCTTCATTCTTCATGCCTTAGGCATTTTTTCTTTTGGAGGACTCCTCTTCATGTTCATAGGCGCATTTACCACCTTGCACTTTTTATCCTCCCACACTTAGAAATGTTTTGACATCACCATCACTGGGGCGTATTTCATACTTTTACCTTGCAATGCTTTAGAAAAATTTAATTGTGCTTTGCTCATGAAGGGCGCATTTGGGGTGGGGTCAAGGAAATTTCAATACTTAGAATTTTCTCTAGTCAAGCCCCTTCACCTTGGGCGCATTTGACCCCATGTGCCTCCACTCTACATGCCTTAGGCATTTTCCACGCCTTCACAAGCATGGGCGCATTCACATGTGTCCACTTCTACTTGAGGGTGCATTTGAGAGGCGGAGGAGGAATGTTTTACACTGAGAAACTTTTCTCCAAGTCTCATCTTCTTTAGGGCACATTTAGGGGGGTGAGGAGGAATTTCTCACGCCTTAGAAACTGTTTTTTTACCTTCTCCATGACTTGGGCGCATATGAGGCCCCTTGCTTCCTTTTCCCATGCCTTAGAATCTTTTACCTCGTCTTCAATCCTTGTGGGTGCATATGAGGTAGGGAGGAGGAACTTTCTTGCCTTAGAAAAAATTTCAACATTCTTGTAGCTTTGGGCGCATTTGAGGTAGGGAGGAGGAATTTGCAAACACTTAGATATTTTTCCCAAGCCTCCTCCATGAGGGCACATATAGGGATGTGAGGAGGAATTCCCATACTTAGAATTTTTTTTAAACACCATGCTTCCTCCTGCTTTGGGCGCATTTGAAGGTGTGAGGAGGAATTTGCAAACACTTAGGTATTTTCACTCTCCTCCTAAACTTGGGCGCATTTCACCCCTCCTCATGCTAGTTTCAACTTATAGACTTCGAAATTTTCAACACCCCCAGCTACCTCTTGCCATCTATTTTTTGTAAATTTCGGAGATCTGTGACTCTTCATGGCTTTTCACCTGTTTTGAACCTGGGGTTGGCATGGTGTGTTCCCTGTGGCCTGGCCACCTTGTTTATACCTATTGTCCAAGCTCACCCACTATGTTTAGCCCTCCTGCTATTTTTAGCAAACCCTAAATTACTTGACTTCTGTAGCTCTGTTTGATTTGAAATTTGCTTCACACGATCTTGATGACTTAACTGACCTGTTCACACTTGCTTCTGGCGTAGACCACCTATTTTTAGCCATGAAATGACTTACTAAAAATAGTAAGTACTCGGATTTCGTTCAAATTTTGCCAGTAGGTTGTCTGAAGGATGTTGATCATGATGGGGTACTTCAATTTGATAGTTTCTTGGTTTTCATCCCCTATTTTAGGCATAAACGTAGGAAACCCTAATTTGATTTGCATGTGCCTCAAATGACCTTTGTTTTACTTGATTCTTGTTGCATGTTGTTCTGCTTGTGGAACTAGAGCATCGGGGAGCTGCTTAGAGTGTGTCTGCTAAAAATAGTAAGCGCCTGAAAAGTGATCAATCAGCTGCTGGATGAGTTTGCATGTCACACTGCTCGAGAGATCTCAAAAAACCCAGAAAAACCCAGAAAAACCTAGAAAACTGGTTTGCATGCGAGTATTGGCTAAAAATAGTAAGTTTCTGAAAAATGACCAACTCTATTTCCATGTCATGTCATTGCGAAGCTCTCGAAAAACCCATAAGGAATATCCTGACATGCATCGAGAAATCTTGCATGCAAACCCTAAAAATAGACTCTGAAGCTTGAACCACTGAAAGTCATCATCCTGGCTTGCATGTTATATCATCGCAAAGGTCTTGAAAAACCCAGAAAGATCCTCTAGACATGCATTGAAAAAGCCCACATGAAAACCTTCGAAATGGCTCCTGAAGCTTGAATTGCTAAAATAGCAACTTGTCCAAACCTGTTCAAATTTTTGCGTGCAAATACTTTGAAGTACCCTGGATGTGGTGGAGCAGTCAGAATTCCAAAATCCTGATGGAAAGACCCCAGATTGAGCACTTACTAAAAATAGTAAGTTGTCCGAATTCAATGAAAATTTGATGGGATCTTGCCTGAAGCTTTCTGATCGTAGTACCATTCTTGGACTTCAATTTGACAACTCAATTTGACCTCAAACAAGCTTGAAGAATAAAAACCCTAATTTCGCAGACTTAGCCAAAATTTCCAACTTAGGTCAAACCTGGAGGCATCTCCGGAAGGATAGAAGACCAAAGAGAGAGAGAGAGAGAGAGAACCAAAGCCAAAAGACCAGAATGGAGCAAAAGTTAGGGGGTCCCTATTTTGAATGGGGTGATGTGTGAAAAGGTCACAACAGTTTCTATACCCGTCATTCCTTCAAAAGTGGCGGTAACAA
The DNA here is from genome assembly GCA_007115665.2 of Sequoiadendron giganteum. Classification (NCBI taxonomy): domain Eukaryota; kingdom Viridiplantae; phylum Streptophyta; class Pinopsida; order Cupressales; family Cupressaceae; genus Sequoiadendron; species Sequoiadendron giganteum. The sequence continues at coordinate 211,180,283 of CM021107.1, read as the reverse complement.
AAGAGTTGATAGTCAACCAAGAAGCTTTTACCTCCTCTCTTCCCCCATGGTTGGTATCCTAAGTATCGAAGCGAAAAAAGCAAATGATTTCTCCAGAAGAGCTCGATCTTGAAGAGATAGCCCCTCCAAAAGCCAAGCGTAAGAAAAAGGCAAAAGTATATTCACGGCTTCAGGTTGACAAAACAGGTCAAAAGTATGCAGAGATTGGCATTCCACCTCAAGAGGAAGGAGATGTCAATATGGAGGACTACACAGTAACAAGAGTCCATCTTGGCAAGGTTACTAATGAAAGTGCCAAGGCAGATGTGCAAGTGACTTTGAATATACTGGCAGGGAGATTGGACAACATGGAGCAAGCTCGTGACTTATACAAACAGAGGGCAGAGCATTATGCCGCTATTGTTAGAAAGCGTGCAGGATCTTCCAATAATGCACAACCGTTGGCAATGGTAAGCCCTGAGGACCCAACTATCAAGAAGGCTGAGAGATTTGTCTCCAAAGGTAAAGTGTTATATGACTTCATCAATAATGTTGTAGAACATGGTTCTCAGATTATAATTGCCACATATGAGAAGGCTACTTAGATACCTCAACTCAAATTAGAGCTGGATAAAGAAGAAGTTGTCCTTTCCCAGGAGCTCAAAGAAATGGAAAAATGCCTATCGTTTTGGTCGCAAATGAAACAGGTAAAGCTCAGCAAACTAGTGGAAGCCGAGGTGATTCCTGACAAGGAAAAATATGTTGATGTAAGAGAATCATTGAAGCATCGTATTCAGACGATCAAATATCTTACAGAGGATCTCCACCAAGTCCAGGAAGATGTGGAAGAACATCAGGTTATTCTTGAAAAACGAGTTAAGGAGTTTCCAAGCAAGCTTCTTGAAGAAAACCGTATCTTCCTTTCGGCCACAAAACTATCCCAGACTTTCAAAGAAGTCATCATGAGTTAAGTAGAGAGTGCAGACTTTTCTGATGCCTCTATAAATGATCTTTGTGATACAAGGCTCACCCTTGACAACCTTAAGACACATCTTGATAGGTGCAAAATGTTTCTTTCATCCGACAGGAGATTAGTCACAAGGATTCACACCATTGTGGATTACACCGTTGGTCCGGATGAAAAGTTCATGTAGGAGACCAAGAAGAAATATGAAGACTTTCACGCCCAAGGAAGGAATGATGAAGATTCCTGATCTCCCAGGGTTGAATATTTTGATGCATTCCCATATGCATTTTGTAAATAATTTTCGACATCTTAAATGTCTTTTTGTAAAGTGTAATTACACTGAAAATATGAGATGTAATTCCACGGAGAAAAATTACACTGACTTAGTCAAATTTAGGGTTTCCTATTTTTGCTCATCTAATTTTCCTAACTTTACTCCACTAATTTCCTAGATTAGCTCTTCTCTCTTTTCTATAAATAAGAGAGACTCCTATTGTAATCTTTACCTTTTAGTATTTTGCAATGAAGTGCTGCCCTTTTGAAACGAACATTGAAACTTTGTGTTCAATTTTGTGAAAGTGAATCTTATGAATAAAGAAGGAAGTTGCATGCCAGACTTTGTGTTGGAATCAATTCTCTTTTGATTTGAGTAAGATTGGTGGTGATTAGCGAATGGTATTTGAAGGCCTTCAAGTAATTTATGTAAACTTTGTGTTGCATCTATTATTTGGATTTACTTTTATGTGTGGATACTTTGGTTGAACGATCTACAAGACTTTGTGCTTGTAATCGTTCATGTTGTTCGAGGAATTGCTGCATCTAAGAAGACTTTGTGCTTCTAATGCGACAAACGATATGTCTTTTGCAGATCCGACATTGAAAAAGCTATGGAACGACTTTGTGCCTTCGTGAGCTTTCCCTTTTCCTTTATTTTGTTTATTATAAATCACATCTGGTATCTCTACGCTTTGCTTTGACAAGATAGAGATATTGGCATTACTGCTTTTTGTTACGTTTCAGTTATTAGATCTAGAACTTCCAAATCGTGAACCATTGTAAAACATCTTCTCTGAAAAAAGAGAGAAGCATGAATGTAACACACCCTCCCCATTTCGTAAGTGTAGTGTACATTGTGTAAATACTTTATATGTTTTACCGTAGCTTTTGTTAGTAGTAAGAAGGGCGCCTCCCCTCTCTGAGAGGAGAGATTTTATCTCACATAGCTGTGGCTGAAGTCTAGGTTTTGTAATCTGTTGAAAAGTTGATTACATAATTTTCACCCAACAATATTGTTTTCTATTTGTTTTGGTTTTTTTTAGTTCCCTTCAAAAGCCTTTGGTGTTATGTTTTTCAAGAGAAATTAATTGTGTCCTTGTGTCCTCATATCTTTCTTTCTTGGATATTATCAATTTCTCATAAGGCTTCTTATTTTCTTTGTTCATCCCAATCTCTTTCAATGATCTTTTTGCAGCCTTGCATTCTTCATCATACCATGGTTTGCTAGAAAAGCACTTGTAGATCCTTTCTCAGGTCTAGATCTTTTGCAAGCATATAAAGATTTGTGAATTAATGGCATCAACATACTGCTGCTTACAGGGTCACTTGCCTCACTAGCCTCACTTGCTTCTTGAAGTTGTTCAAGGGCTATTGTGAAGAGGTCATGATTCTCTTAATTCATGAGGGTTTTACCTTGAAGGTACCTTCTTTTGTTTGTGCTGAGCCTATTCTCTTTGTTGTTTGTTTGTGAGAATGGCAAGCTTTACAAATAATGGGTTATGATATGAGTTCAGCTCAACACTAAAAATGCAAAACCTAGAAGGCTGCCATTTTGTGATAAAATAAAACGAAAGAAATTATTTAACACTAACAACAAAACCCTTATGAAAGTAAAATAAAATGATACAAAACTTATCTACAAAGAAATAAATTTCCTTGCTGCAAACTCTTCAGTTCCCATTACAGAAAAACTATCATTTCCAAATGCATAGTAGTTTCAGTCCCAAGTATGTAGAAACAGAGAGTGAAATAAGAGTAGAGTTTGTAATTTTTTGTTTTTGTTTAGTGTGTTTCATGGATTTTTGCCTTTACTTTCCTAAAGGCAAGGGAGGAGATGAGATAGAGGCACTAGGGACAGAGAGTGTTGATTCATTTGTGGTTGAGCCATGCTTAGTTAGGTTTCCTCTAAAATTTATTTTGGTTGACAATCATGGATATCCTAAGTACTCCATTTGTACTCATGTCCTGCCCGGGTATTTATTGGTTCAACAGTCCCTTGTAGACTGTTGGGTATTACCCCTGGTTTTGCCTAGGTACATGCTGAATGTTGGACATACCTGACATATTAGAAAAATCTAGGAGACCAGGTAGTTCCCTGAGGCGGTATTGGTACCAGATTCATGCCAGTCTGGTTACAGAGGTTTCTATTGCAGTACTTTGTAATGTAGGTTCAAGGTTTGACCACTTTAGGGATACACTTCTTCTATTATATACATGTGTTATCTTAACTTTTTCTAACTCGGGTTTGTCTTGTTTATCCTAGTATGTCATTATTGTTCTAAATCAGGTTCTTCTTGTTTAACTTTATCCTAGTATATCATTATTGTAACTGGGTATACTTTCGGATCTCCATCGACCTATTTTAGGTCATTTGAGGACATCAATATAATCTCTTCCCTTTTTTGTCTTTCATGTTTATCAATTGTTTTTTGATTTCCTCAGTAAAATGCATATATCTGTGAAATTACTGTTTGTATTCTTTGATGTCTTGGTTCTAGTTATATTTTCTTGTGTTTTTCACTGGCTTACTTTGCATTTATGCCTTTTTCGGTTTTACGCTGTTTGTGGTATTTGTAAACCATGCAGTTTTTAGTGTTAGGCTTTTTTACTGCTATGGAGTCACAGAGTAAAACATCATTATTCATTGAATGTGTTGCACAATTGAGAATGTTAACTAATTGTTCTTTCTCCGAATCAATTTGAATTCCTCTAAAACTTTAGAAGAACAATGATTTTCTGAGCGAATTGTTGCATCTGTCTAGTCTGTATGGTAAAACTGATAGAAAGGATGCACATTCACTGAGATCCTGTTATTATATATTGAAATTCATGTTTAGCATTTTGAAAGGCTTGGATTTTGTATTGAAAATTTGAAATTCATGTTCAGCATTTCCAAAGGTTTGGATATATTAGAATTCATTATTTTTAACATCAATTTTTTAGCATGCTAATTGACTACCTAAATGAAATGATTTTCAGGCCCTTGCAGCTTCCATTAATTCTATTCGAGACAGTAATGACCCAACAATTGAGGTTTGACATACAATATCTTGATCAAATGTATTACATTTTGCATAGCAGATTTTGTATTGAAGCACAATGTAGCATTGGTTTTTTGTACCACCTAGAAAATTTTGAAATTGCTATTATTTAAAGCTTCATTGGAAAGCAAGAACTTTAATATTTTCACTTTGCAGGTCCCCATCTGATTTCATTAAAAAATATTATTTTATTCAATTTAATAAAGTGTTGTATTTTCTGTGTGAATGGATTTAAATTGTATGAAGCTACTAGATTCAGTTCAGAATTCACAATCATTTGACTGTCGGTGAGAGTCTTTAATGAGTTTTGTCATGTGTGTACCCACATGTTTCATTAATAAATAAAAGCAAATCTCAGTAGACTCATTTTTAGTTGGTGAGGCTCAAGTTTCAAATTATTGTTTCACAAGGATGCATCCCTCACTAAAAACAGGCTGTTACCTGTATGTGGACATCCATAGGATGATGGGATGCCAACGGGATGTTTCCCCCACCTCTAGTAGGGAGGAGATGTCTCTAGGATATTTCCCTCGAAAAGGGGATGTCTCTGGGGCATTCTCCCTTGATGGCGATTTTGGGTGGTCCCCGGGATAGTGTGGGGACTTCCAGAAGTCTCTCAGTCATTCCCAAGATTCCCAACCGCCCCCCACGTCTAAAAATGTCAAAAAGTGTTCTTTTAGAAACATGCATTTTTTGGAAATGTGAGCCGCTAACCTTAACCCCAAAAGTCTAATGGGTCATGCCTACACTCTAAACTCTCAAAAAATTCTATAAAAAGACATCCCACGATCAATCCAAATCATCATTTAGTTTGTCATTGCATTTAGCAAGAGTGAGAGTAAGAACAAGCCTTCATCAATCAAACATTCAAGTTTCAATGCATTCTTCAAGCCTTCAAGGTAAGCCTTGGTCCTTCATACTTTGGATTGGCATTTTTTATTTTCAATTTTCTTTCCTAAATTTGAAATCAATGATCATATGACAGTTTTTTTGTTTGTTTTTAATTTAGATATACAATATAGTGTTCATATTGTAAAATTCAAATTACTACTAGGGTTATAAAATGCTGATTTTAGGGTTGTTGAACAGTTGCTTTCACAAAAAACAATAGCTAGAGAACCCTAAATACAACATTTAAGGGGTTTAAGTTTTAAAATTACATTTTAACTATAATATTTTAGGTTTTTAGATTTATTAATTAAATTAATTTTAAATGTGTATTTGAAAATTTGCATAAATAGCTGATCAATAATCAAATTAGATTTTCATCTTTTGTGCATTCTCTACTTCTGCACTTCATGTGACCTAATAAATATGAAATGCTTATTTGACAAAGGTTGAAGAACAAGGATTTTTGTTTTGGTGTATCCTCTACTTTGATGCTTAATGTGACATAAAGTAAGAAACTAAACAGAAATCCTTGTGTGTTGAGTCCTTGCATTATGTTAGGTTTAAAATTTAAACCATAAATTTCATTTTTTGTATTTTCACTATGAGTTCTGACAACATGAGTGAGGATGAGGGATAGCCTTAGGTGTTTGAAGTTGAAACTAAGGTTTCAACCATAGATGTGGAGGGGTAGTTGAAGCAACTAGTTCTATTGGGTGTGTAGATTTTAATTGCCCTTCATAACTATTGGAAAAGTTTACCAGGGGTTCCTTTGAGAAGAATTCACCATTTAAGACAATGTAGAAGTGCAATTTTGGTAACCTTGAATTCAAAGACAACATTATTATAGTCATAGTCATAGTTGGACTACTCACAGAGCACTCGATGAGTTGCCAAGTACTCTTGAGATTTTTAATTTCTGAGTTTTCCCTATTTTAAATTGTAACCTTTGTTGTGCCAAGCTTTCCACAAGTTCGATTTGATTTTTATGTGAATTGCAGCCATTGAGGTAAACATGGCATGTTCAAATTGATAATCCAAACATAGGATAATGTGATCTACACATTGAAAACTGTAATGTCCCCTTCTCGAGCATGATCTTTTCTGTTGACCGTTGACCTATTCCGGAGACCCATAGGCTACTCGGAAGGTGAAATTAGGGTTTCGTGTTTTGAGGGTTGCCATTGCTCGTGAATTGATAATTGGATGGCGGATTCTTTCTGGGTTTTCAGAGAGTTTCACAGTGATGTTTTTTTCTTGACATTCCGAGCACCTTCAGGAATTTACTATTTTTAGTAAATTCTATTTTTGGCAGTGGTCTTGTCATTCTCAACACAGTTGACTTTCCTCTTCAATCGACTCGATTGGTTTGTTCAATTTTGGCCTTGGGATGCATTTTGGAGAGATAAGTTCATTTCTTTAAATCAATGTTATATTTTAATGTTATGATACCCCTTTGGCCTAGTCTCATAACTTAATGTTGTGTTAAAAGGTGGTCTTTAAGGGGTGGCGCCTCATGGAGATAATATTATATTAAAGTCAAAATTGAGACTTTAAGTGGGACGCCTATATTGAAGAGATGAATTTAAATAAAAGGTCAAACAAAGCTTGAGGAAAAAGGATGCCATTCTTGGAGGGAAAAGGATTAGGGTTTCTAGAAGCTTCCGAAGAGGTCTTCACAAATTATAAAAGGAGGTCTGGGCTCTTTGTTTTGTCATCTTATGTCTAGAATATTGTTATGCTGCCGGAATGGCTCTAGGACTACTTCGAGGAATGAATGCCTCCTAGCCTTGGCTCAACTTCATGCTTGAGAGATAGCATCTAGTGGAGAACTTACTTAGTTTGTGAGAGAATTTGTAGTGAGGTTTGCTTGTTGCATTATTTGCTTGTAGTTCTGATTTTCAGCATTTTATATCAGATTATGGAGTTGCTGTTTTAGTGTAGCTGCATGTCGTTTTCATTCATAAGTCAAATAATACAAAAAAAATTGTTCTGGGTATTGAGTATTTCCTTTTGTCTATACTGGGCGCCCCCTTTTGTCAATTTGCAGATTTTATTATGAAGAACTTTATTGTAGATAAGAAATTCGCCCTTCTTGCCAGGCCGCCCCTCTTTGAAGTGCATTGGGAAGCGTGCTAAATAAATACTTGGGTTTAAGTGTGGTCTTTGGTATGCAGCTTGGTCGCCTTTGGCATAGGAGTTCATTGCATCAAATTTGAGGTCATTTGGTTGAGAGATGAGTGAGATATGAGCATTTTGGTAGGATTCTATGTTGCTGGTTATGTCTGTCAAGTTGTTGGTCAGTCTTATCAGTTTGCATAATATTAGTCGTTTGAGTTGGGTTTGGGTGGGAAGTCGTTGAGATCTTTGGGGAGACTATTTTCTTATTGCAGCACCATTGGTCTTTCATTATTCTATGATTATTGACAGACAATCTCTAAATATTGTAACCTGAACAGTAGTACTGTCAGCAATTTTGCTTCTTCATTTTATATCTTATCTTAATATTTAGCACCTCCGTCATATGGTAGCTCCAACTCCATCACGGTTTGGAAAGCACATTCTTGACGTCGAGCTATTTCAGCATAATAGTTGGTAGGGATCCTCTGACCACATGCTCGTCGTTCTCCGATGCATTCTTGGTTAGAGTTCTTTATATCAGCATTGTATTAAGACCCTTTGACCATATGCTCGTCATCTTCCGGCGCATTCTTGGTTAAAGTTCGTTTATCAAGTTTTGCTTTGAGATCCTCTGACCATATGTTCACACCTTGCCCAACTCGGGATCCTGGTGTACATTCTTGGGTAGAGTTGAATTCCGCATCGTTTGGTTTAGTGCTAACCCTAACGATTGTGTATTGCTTAACTTGCTGTAATTGAAAAAGTGAAAAAATTGGTTCGGTATCTTTCAGTGGTATTAGAGCCATGCATCTTGCCATCCTGTGAAACAAACCTTCTATGAGTAACAGAGAACAGAGATACGTAGCAAGGGAATACAAGAAGGCTACCAGTCAGTTTCAGTGGCATCAGGCTCCGAAAGGTCAGATAGTTTCAGAGGTATTAAGAGCAAATTGGGAATCTTCTCCGGGAGAAGAAATGGAGGATAATGAGAGGACATCGGGTGGTAACGGAGATGATAGGGGGAAGGGAAGAGAAAGATCATCAAGTCCAGGAAAGAGATTCGAGAGGAAGATGGATGCCTTACTGGATATGGTATCTCTCATGTTGGGGAAAGTGGGTCAGAACCCAACTCCACAGAACAATCCAGGACATAGGGGAGAACACAGTGCCACCAACCAACATAATGGACATGTTGCTCAGCCTGCTTCAAACAACACATACATTTCTTCTAGACCGTTCAAACCCAACTTGGCACTAGTGAACCCTCAACCGGATCCAGAAGAGAATGCTTCATTTGTTGAACAGTTGAGACTCGGCCGTACTGAGTATGATTCTCTCCCTGATGAAATTAAGGCGGATATGTCTTACAATGATTTTTTGGATCATAAAAGGAAGAATAGAGGATAAGGAAGACATTATGAACCAAGAAGAACAGCAGTACATGGGGAGTTGCATCATGCCGTCAACAAGGTTACGCTTCCACATTTTGATGGGAGTGACAACAGTTTAGCCAGAGCTTGGCTACAGAAGTTAGACAACTATCTAGCTCTTAAACCCATGGCGGAAGAAGAGGCGATTAAGTTCGCTACGCTACACCTAGATGGGGTGGTGCACGAGTGGTGGTACCATGGCCTAGTCACTTTGGGTCATCGGTCTATCACTACCTATGATGAGTTCACCAATAGGCTCATAGATAGATTTGAGAAAAAAGATCCGGAAGTGCATTTCCAAGATTTGGCACAGCTTAGGCAACATGGCATTGTTGATGCCTACATAGCTGAGTTTCAGAGACTCTCAGTCATGGTCATAGGAGTTACTGAGAGGCGTTTGGTGATCCTGTTCAGTGAAGGATTCATGGAACCACTCAAGGGTTGGATTAAAGCTTTTGATCCACCCTCTCTACAGGAGGCAATGCAGAAAGCAAGAAACATGGATTGGGCTGCTCCTAAAGCAAAGTTTCAACCCAAGCCATCATTTCACAAAAGGGATAAAGGAAAAAGACCTCCTCATAAGGAGTTCCAACAGCATAAACCTCAAGTTACAAGATTGGATCCAGAGACACTTAACGAACTCAGAAGAAAGGGGTTATGTTTCCGGTGTAGAAAAAAATGGTCCCAAGACCATGTTTGCCCGAAAGGGGGCAAATTTCATGAAATTGAATACTATTCAGCTGAAGAAAGTAATTCTGATTCTTCAGACCAGCAGTCTGATTTTGATGACAGCGAAAGGGAAAGAGCTCCAGAAGAGTCCGAAGACGAAAAGGGAAGTGGAGGTACTTTGGCTCAACTTTCGAGCTTTCAAAAGAATGAATCCTTCAAAGTTCGAGGGATGATTAAGTGGCAGCGAATAGTTGCTTTGATTGACACTGGAGCAACGCATAACTTCATTGATGAAGATGTGGTGGCAAAGAAGGGGCTGCAAACATAAGAGTTTGAAGGCTTCAAGGTTATGGTTGCTGATGGGTTTCACATCTCATGCACCAAGAAGATCTCAAACATGACTATGCAATTGGGAAACTATGAAGTCAAAGACGACTTCTATGTGGTCAGCATTGGAGATACGGATGTCGTTCTAGGCATTCAATGGCTGCGTTCTCTCGGAGAGATCTTTCTAAATCTGCAAACCATGGAGCTCAAGTTTCAATCCGATGGGAAGAAGGTAGTGCTAAGAGGAATGTCCAATGGTGGTCCTCGGATTGTGTCATTCAAGAGAATGGCAAGGCTGATTCGTAATGATCAAGTTGAGTGGGCTGCAATATGTATGATTCTTCCTGCTAGTCCGTTTGAAACAAAGAGAGACTATCCTCCTGATATTCAGTCTTTACTCACAAAGAAGAGCAAGGTGTTTGCTGGTTTACCTCCTGGACCACCTCCTGAACGGGGTTCAGAACATGTCATAGAGCTCAAGGAAGGAGTTAAACCTGTTATTACAACTCCCTATCGGTACCCTAAGAAGCAGAAGGACGAGATTGAGAGAAACATTCAAGAACTCTTGGAGATGGGCTTCATTCGTCCAAGCAAGAGTCCCTTCGCTTCAGCAGTTGTTCTTGTGAAGAAGAAGGATGGTAGATCCGCATGTGTGTGGACTATCTTGCTTTGAATCAAAGCACCATAAAAAATCGATACCCCATTCCGAGGCTAGATGAGCTCATTGATGAGCTACATGGAGCCAAGTTCTTTTCAAAGATCGATTTGAGATCAGGTTACTACCAGATTTGGATGAGAGGATCTGATGTTGAGAAGATAGCATTTAGATGCCACTATGGGCACTTCGAGTTTCTAGTCATGCCTTTTGGGTTGACTAATGCTCCCGCTACCTTCCAGTCTTGTATGAATAGAGTCTTTCAGAAGCAGTTGAGGAAGTGTGTATTGATATTTTTTGATGACATTCTGATCTTCAGCAAGACATGGGAAGAACATCTCAAGCACTTGGAGGAAGTGCTTAGCATCCTAGAATCAGAGAGTTTGTTTGCCAAGGAATCCAAATGTGAATTTGGTATGAAGGAGCTACTTTACCTTGGTCATATAATCAGTGTTGAAGGAGTTGGGGTTGATCCTGAAAAGATCAAAGCAATGGTTGATTGGCCACCACTTGAGAATTTGACTCAGTTGAAAGGATTCTTGGGTCTTTGTGGATTCTACAGAAGATTGTGAAGGGCTACTCGCAGAATGCTGCTCCTCTTACTGACCTCACGAAAAAAGGGGCTTTTTGTTGGTCAGAAAAAGGCCCAAACTACTTTTGATAAGTTTAAGAGGATCATGAGCTCTTGTCCGGTTTTAGCTATTCTAGACTTTTCCAAGCCGTTCAAACTACAGTGTGATGCATCCGGTGAAGGAGTCGGGGCTGTTTTGATGCAAAACAAACATCCCATTGTGTTTGAGAGCAGAAAATTAAGAGGTGTTTAAAGGACCTACTCCATCTACGACAAGGAAATGCTTGCCATTATGCATGCATTAGCTAAGTTCAGATAGTATCTGGTGGGGAGCAAGTTTGTGGTCAAGACTGATCATAATAGTCTCAAGCACTTCATGCATCAGAAAGATTTGAACGAGAGACAACAAAAATGGGTGAGTAAGCTTCAAGCTTACGATTTTGACATTGAATATGTCAAAGGTAAAAACAATATTGTGGCCGATGCTCTATCTAGGAGACCTCATTTGAACTCATTATGTGAGCTTACTGCTGATTGGAAGGACATGTTGCTCGCTGATTATGCCAAAAATCAGTTTGCGACCAGCATCATTGAGGGAACTCTTCATGACGAACTATACAAAATGGTTGAAGGGCTGATACACTACAAGGGTAGAATCTTTTTGGTGGCTGATTCTAAGCTCAAAAAGAAGATTTTATTGACATTTCATGACATTCCACTTGCTGGTCATCAAGGGTTCTTCAAGACATATAGGCAGATTCGGGAAAGATTTTCTTGGAAAGGGCTGAAAGGGGAAGTTCAACGTTACATTCAGGAGTGTCCTACTTGTCGAATGAATAAGAATGAGCATACCCTACCTGCTGGTCTGCTGCAACCTCTCCCCATTCCCAATCAAAAATGGGAGAGCATATCGATGGACTTCATCACGGGGTGGCCCAAGGTCTAAGGAAAAGACTGTATCTATGTTGTAGTGGACAGACTAACAAAATTTGCTCACTTCTTCGCCATTACCAGCTCTTTTTCAGCAGCCCAAGTTGCAGATCTGTTTTTTCATGAGGTGTTTAGGTTACATGGGTTGCCAAAAAACATTGTGAGTGATAGGGATAGCAAGTTCCTAAGCACTTTTTGGCAAGAGGTCTTTAGAATGAGTGGTACAGTGCTTACTCCAAGCACTAGTTATCACCCCCAAACCGATGGACAAACTGAAATAGTGAACAAGTGGTTGGAAGGCTATTTGAGAAATTATGTTTCGGAACAGCAAAGAGCATGGGTGAAATGGCTTCACATAGGAGAGTACTGTTATAATTCTACTTTCCACATGTCAATAAGGATGTCACCTTTCTTGGCTCTTTACGGTTATGAAGCTCCTAGCTATGCTGATTTGGTGTTTGGTGATAGCAAAGCCCCTCAAGCCAAGTATTTGTTGCAGCAGAGTCAAGATATCATGAAATCCTTGAAGAACAATCTTCAGATTGCACAGAATCAACAGAAGATGTACGCTGATCAGCGGCGTGTTGAGTGCTCTTTTGAGGTTGGAGATATGGTCAATCTTCGACGACAACCTTACAGACAGTCTACACTCAAGAAGAGTGGAGCTGAGAAGCTCAAACCTCGTTTCTATGGGCCGTTGAAGGTTATCAGAAAGGTGGGAGCAGTAGCTTATGAGTTGGAGATACCCTCGAGTAGTAGAGTACACAATGTCTTCCATGTGTCTCGCCTCAAGAAGGCACTTGGACACAATGTTGTTGCTTCATCACAGTTGCCACCTCTGGATGAAGAAGGACAGTAAGTTTTGATTCCAGAAGAGATTCTTGATTCTAGAGAGCATCCTTTGACAAATAGGACAATCAGAGAATACTTGGTGAAGTGGAAGAACTTGCCTATGGAGGATGCGACTTGGGAGAATGATGAGATTCTGCAGCATCGAAGTTTGCGATTGCATGAGGACAAGCAATCTGGGGGAGGGCGGACTGTAATGTCCCCTTCTCGAGCATGATCTTTTCTGTTGACTGTTGGCCTATTCCGGAGACCCATAGGCTACTCGGAAGGTGAAATTAGGGTTTCGTGTTTTGATGGTTGCCATTGCTCGTGAATTGATAATTGGATGGCGGATTCTTTCTAGGTTTTCAGAGAGTTTCACAGTGATGTGTTTTTCTTGACATTCCGAGCACCTTCAGGAATTTACTATTTTTAGTAAATTCTATTTTTGGTAGTGGCCCTGTCATTCTCGGCACAGTTGACTTTCCTCTTTAGTCGACTCGGTTGGTTTGTTCAATTTTGGCCTTGGGATGCATTTTGGAGAGATAAGTTCATTTCTTTAAATCAATGTTATATTTTAATGTTATGATAACCCCTTGGCGTAGTCTCATAACTTAATGTTGTGTTAAAAGGTGGTCTTTAAGGGGTGGCGCCTCATGGAGATAATATTATATTTATTAAAGTCAAAATTGAGACTTTAAGTGGGACGCCTATATTGAAGAGATGAATTTAAATAAAAGGTCAAACAAAGCTTGAGGAAAAACGACGCCATTCTTGGAGGGAAAAGGATTAGGGTTTATAGAAGCTTCCGGAGAAGTCTTCACAAATTATAAAAGGAGGTCTGGGCTCTTCTTTTTGTCATCTTATGTCTAGAATATTGTTATGCTGCCGGAATGGCTCTTGGACTACTTCGAGGAATGAATGCCTCCTAGCCTTGGCTCAACTTCATGTTTGGGAGATAGCATCTAGTGGAGAACTTAGTTTGTGAGAGAATTTGTAGTGAGGTTTGCTTGTTGCATTATTTGCTTGTAGTTCTGATTTTCAGCATTTTATATCAGATTCTGGAGTTGCTGTTTTAGTGTAGCTGCATGTCGTTTTCATTCATAAGTCAAATAATACAAAAAGAATCGTTCTGGGTATTGAGTATTTCCTTTTGTCTATGCTGGGCGCCCCCTTGTGTCAATTTGCAGATTTTATTATGAAGAACTTTATTTTAAATAAGAAATTTGCCCTTCTTGCCAAGTAGCCCCTCTTTGAAGTGCATTGGGAAGCGTGCTAAATAAATACTTGGGTTTAAGTGTGGTCTTTGGTATGCAGCTTGGTCGCCTTTGGCATAGGAGTTCATTGCATGAGATTTGAGGTCATTTGGTTGAGAGATGAGTGAGATATGAGCATTTTGGTAGGATTCTGTGTTGCTGGTTATGTCTGTCAAGTTGCTGGTCAGTCTTATCAGTTTGCATAATATCAGTCGTTTGAGTTGGGTTTGGGTGGGAAGTCGTTGAGATCTTTGGGGAGACTATTTACTTATTGCAGCACCATTGGTCTTTCATTATTCTATGATTATTGATAGGCAATCTCTAAATATTGTAAGCTGAATAATAGTACTGTCAGCAATCTTGCTTCTTCATTTTATATCTTATCTTAATATTTAGCACCTCCGTCATATGGTAGCTCCAACTCCATCACGGTTTGGAAAGCACATTCTTGACATCGAGCTATTTCAGCATAATAGTTGGGAGGGATCCTCTGACCACATGCTCGTTGTTCTCTGACGCATTCTTGGTTAGAGTTCTTTATATCAGCATTGTATTAAGACCCTTTGACCATATGCTCGTCGTCCTCCGACACATTCTTGGTTAAAGTTCGTTTATCAAGTTTTGCTTTGAGATCCTCTGACCATATTCACACCTTGCCCAACTCGGGATCCTGGTGTACATTCTTGGGTAGAGTTGAATTCCGCATCGTTTGGTTTAGTGCTAACCCTAACGATTGTGTATTGCTTAACTTGCTGTAATCGGAAAGGTGAAAAAATTGTTTCGGTATCTTTCAAAAACACATTGATAAGTGGCTATTGACTAAAACTATGTATATATGGGTTTGGATAGAGAAGAAATTCCATTTGATAATTATTAGTATGATGACTAAATCATGATCTCTAGAGAGTATTTCCTGTGAGACTCTAGCTACATTTTCGTAATGCTTTGGAAATATCTAATTTGATCATCAAACCTAGTTTGTGTTGTGAGAGGAGAGGGTGGATAAGTTCTTGAACATCTTATCTATCATCTAAAGTATAGTTTGTATTCTCTAACTCAAGTTGGTCTTGGTAGACCAATTTTTTTTCGCAATTTGTTCTTTTTCCTATCCAAACATTTTCCCAACATTTTATATACTCATTTGATACATTTTGTTATTATATTTTGCATAAAATTTGTGGTTTTTAAAGCTGTTGTGTTCGTAGTAAGTTTTTGCCAAGCCAGAAATTTTTTTGTTTGCCAAGTCGGAGGAGAGTTTGAGAATGCAAATTAGACTAGAGTTAATACACACCACCCTCATATCCAAGGAAAAGGTGTAGAAACATGTGGTGCTTTGTCACTCAAACAAAGGGCTGAAATAAATAAATTGTGGGGCTGTTAAGAAAAAACGCATGCAACTGATACCATGCCACTAAAGGGTACTAATAGTACTTTCCAAGAGCCACGGTTTCATGTTTTTTCATCTAGTTCAGGGGCAACAGAGCCTAAGGTGAAACAAGAGGTTACTCGTGATGCTCCTAACTAGGTGGTACAATTTCATTGTGCAAATAAAGGATGAGGTTCATGATACGACTGGAAAATTTGTCTTTGTCAATGACACTCCATTCCATGTTGCTTGCTCTCCTTATTATAAGGATGTTGTGGTAAAGATAATAACAGTAGGGTTTTCATATTTTCCACCAAGGGAGACAAAATTGAAGACAACAATCTTGGATGAGAACTATTTTAAGATTAATATTCCAATGGAGAAAATGAAGGCTACTTGGGTCACTAGTGGATGCAATATAGTCATGAATGGGTGGGTGGATGTCAAACATTATCCTCTCATCAAGATCATGGTCACATGAACAAAGGGCTCTCTTTTCTAGGTGTAGATAATTAGGAGTAATTTAGCCTATTTCCTATAGTTTAAAGGGAAATACTTTTAAAAAAACTTTGGTTGTCCTAGTCACTTTATAATATAATTTATAAAAGCACGACTTAAAGTTCTTTTTAGGAGGATCAATAAAGTGTTGCTAGAACAAAAGGCCAAAAGTACCGTTGTATTAAATGGCCTTTCTAGACACCTCTCAAATAAAGTTTACGAAGCAAAATAGAAAAAAATATAAATTCAATTATTTTCCCTCCAATAGTCTACAAAAGGAGGAATTGAGCATAGAAGAGAAATCATCCATTGCCATCTACTATCAAACCCTTTCTTGAAGGCCAAGCCCTTGTGTTAATCTTTTTTGCTTGAGGATAAAAACCCTCTTTGTGTAGAGATTTGGAGGAAAAAAACTCCCTAGATTTCCTATTGGTTGGAGGACGAAAAGCCTCCGTAATGTCCCCGATTTAGCCCTACGCTCTACAATTGGATTTAGCCTATTTCTAGAAACTCGTAGGCTAAGCAGAATGGGAACACTTACTATTTATAGTAAGTCATGATACTGCTCAGTTGGCATACAGATGTGGTTTCGGCAAACTTACTAGTTATAACAATATGCTATTTTTGGTAAGTATATTTATAGCAGTATCACTCTAACAACAACTCAATCTTTTGCAGTTCAGTTTGGCTTTCTGTCGAGTTGAAGTGAACTTTCTATTTTTGGCAGTGGCTATTTTTAGTAAGTCTAATCTTGGCAGTATCATCATCTGTAGTTCAGCTCAGGTCATCATGCTATTTGTGGCAATCCTTCAGTTTCAGTATTGGCTTTGGTTTTGGTTATCTCCTTGGACTAAGTGTTATACTTAGTTAATTTCATGATTTTAAATTGTACCCCCACGCCTAGGAGTAATGACTTCATGTTGTTTTAAAGAGGGGACATTAAGGGGTCATGTTGAGCATTTAATGATTTATTAAATGTTTTATTGTTGCAGAGTAAAATGGACGCCTAAAGGGAAGGGGATAATGTTTTATTATTTCACAATAAAGTGAATGGTTAAAGGTGCGTCTCTTGGGAAGTTGAAGTGATTCGACTTCTTGGAATTCAAAGTGTTTCATTTGCCCATTGAAACTTATATATTGCTGCATTGTGGAGAGCTGATTATGTTATGTTTTGGAAAGCAAAGTTATGCTGCTGGTTTGAAATCCAGAATCCGGCTAAGGGAGAGCTGAGCAATTCTATTCCACTCTTCGGGCCTGAAACTATGGTTCCCTAGATGATGGATCGAGAGTGTGCTTCATTCAAAAGTGCACATTGAGCCTCAATGTTGAAGATTCAGATGTCATTTCCAGATTTTATTGTTGCTGATTCAGTCATGGCTGGAGGTGAAAATCATTAACAACTTTAAGGGTAATTCTAATTTGGTTATGGGTATTTGTTCATCATAATCCTATGCTTGGGGCGACCCTTCCTACCAATTTGCAGATTTTAGTTTGGAGTGTTTGATTTTATATGTCAAAATCGCCCCTCAAGGAGGGCCATACATTTCAGCTTGCATGGGGATTTGTGCCATAAATAAATAAGGGTGTTTTGAGGCTGTTTCTTCATCTTAGCAAGGGCGCCTATCTTCTAGTTGATCATTGCACTTGGGATCATGCATTTCGGAGGTATTTTGATTAGTTGTGAGCAATTTATGAATTTTTGTAGTTGCTGATATACATTTCCAGAATTACAGTTCGCTGATCAGAATTAGAATCAATTGTTGTTTTCCATCTCTCTTCTACTTTTCTCATTATATTCTGGCAGGGAGATAATGTATAACAAGGTGCTTGAATATTGGTGAAATTGACATTGTAAATTGCAGCCTTCTTTTTTGTACAAGCTGCTAATAGTAGTACTGTTTCAATTTTATTATTGCTGCTCTGTTTAATTAATTTCACACTAAGCACCCTTGGATGGTTTACCGCCAGTGAGGACAATCTGTTTTGTAACCTCTTTCATACCCACTTCAAGTGGAGAATTCCCACGTTTCAGTGGATGCCTGCCGCAGCAGAAGAAGTCTTTAATGTTGTAATCTTTCCCCCCCATTGTTTGGTGGTAGCGTGGAAAGTTCATTGGCTGGTTATCTGCCTTGTTGTTATTTCAATTCAGCAGTAGTACTGCACCATATGTTAGCACCTCGCCTACAAAAGGATCTTGAGTGCACATCCTTGGTGTCGAGTTTAATATTTCTTTTTCAGTATAATCTCATACTTGTTGATTCAGTAGATCCTAGGGATCCTCTGACCATATGCTCGCCCCTCCTCCTTAAGTGGTTTTAGGGCGCATTCTTGGTTAGAGTTCTTTCATGTACGTTTTGGTTATGCTAACCTTAACGGGTGATTGATTCTATTGTAAATGTTTGGTTTAAAAATAAAAAAAATTGAGAGAGTATATTTCACCCTCTAATTCATTTGTAGTAGTTCCACCCATGGGTTTACCATTGAGATAAAAGAGTTTTTTGAGATTTTCAGTTTGCTATAGTACTCTTGCACCATTGCTACAATACCTTCATACCGCTGCTACAATGTCATGTCCCCCAAAATTGCAACACCAAAGATATCAGAACACAAATAAGAAATTGCAATTTAAATACAATTATAATTATTATAGATAATATTATAATTATAAATATAAATGTTAATAATTTACAAAATAAAACAAGTTGATATTGTAAAGTGTTATTATAAATACAATATAAGACAATTTACAATAATAAATTGACAACTCATTATTATATTAATATAAAGTATTAAACACCCAATAAATATCATAATACATATATAATTAAATAAATGCAATGTAGAAAAACAATATAAATAATAATAATAAAAGATATATTAAATAAGAAACTATAAATATAAATGCAGCAATTAACATAAGGCAACGATTCATATAATGATAAATGGTCATTGAGAAGGCAGCGACTAATATTCAGTCCCAAAAGACTATGGTTTACTAAGAGTTTAAGAAGTAGCATTTAAACAATGAAGATTGTTAATAGCAGTTATTACTTATGGAAGGGGTGCGATTAGGGGAAAGGCTGTTTTTAATATTTAATAAATGGCAGAAATTAAGAGGAGGTATGACTGTTTGAAAGGACATCATCCTTTCTAAGAGATGTTTCTTTTTATAAGAGGAAAAAAGATATAAAAAGTAGACGAGAATAAGAATCGGTGTGGGAGAAATGAGAAGAAGAATATATTCCAGACAAAAGGATCAATGAGGGAGGTAATAAATAAATATAAGTAAAACATAGATAGTTTGTAAAAGGGTAAATATGCAATAAGCATAGATAATATATAAATAAGAATATAAATAGTATATAATCACTTTCTAATTTATGATAAAATGTAATAAGTAAATATGATAAGTATATGAATATAACTAATTGATAATAGTTATGCACATATATATGTATTATATTCAGTTAGGTAATAATGATTAATTCGTGACTTAAGGAACTAGATTATGATGTCAAGATTATCTTAATTAAAGGTAGATATTAATAATTGGTATTTAATGAATACATTAATATTTAATATTGATAGAGATAATAATGTAGATGTTAATATACGATAATTATTGTTATTTATAGTTAGTCCTATATGCATACCATATTATCATAGGTAAGAAATGCATATCATGTTAGTAGTCGCATAGTTAATATGGATCCATCCACCTGAATTCATAATGGAACATATTAGGATGGATAAATATATTGAGAGTTGGGATGACATGTTAACCATTGATAAGTGTATAGTTAGATATATATACATATATTAAAATTCATAGATACATCATAGATGGTGGGCGCGTACAATATGAACAAGACAACATATATATAAATAATGTATTATGTGCGATTATCCAAGAATGATGCTTGTAGCCATTATTGAGCTTTATAAGTAATAATGACTCCATGATGTTAAATGGTATAATAGAATTCCATCTATGGGAAACTCGAAAGATGTTTGTATTCATAAAGGAATCATTCATGGTGAATAATAGGAAGGAAACAAATAATCCTTTGGTAAGGAACAAATAACTAAATCTTCTCTGATCTAATTAGACGTTATTGCTGAAATTTATTGATTTCTAATGTTTTAATGTCTTTTTGAGAACACTTTGAATGCAAGATTCGGGGTTAAGTGCGCCCACTAGAAAGGGGTCATTACATACAATGCCGTGCTACATTACCACTATAGTTGCATATTCCTTGAAGGGTTTTCAGATTTTCATAGTATATCTTTTCATTTGTTGTGAGAAATTTTAGTATTATTCCATATTTATTTAATATTAAACTATTTTATTGTGAAAAGATTCAATGATTAGTTTATGATTAATATTAGTATTGGTAAAGGTTTTTAACATTTATTAATATTTGTTGGAAGTGTTTCAATATTATGTAGATTTATGTGAAAATTTTACCCTTTAAATTTGCTGTGTGAAATCTACTTATGCCATTCTAGTCTATGGTTGAATTGTAGATGACTGTTATTCCTTGAATCACAGCATTTTATGGCTGTTGTACTACATCCTCACTCAAGCACAGGCTAGGGTTTCACTCATTTTTTTGTACAGTTGGTATTTTCTGTAAAATGGCAAGTTGCACAGGAGTACAAAGCTGCACATGACTTCCTTTGGATGTTCTCTACCTCTAAGGTGAACAAAATGTTTGTTAATGTTTGCAACAGCACGTACTAGGCCTTTCATACCACCCACCAGCTGCGTATGACATTCTTTCCATGCTCAAATATATTTCTGAAGATTGCTATACAATTGTAGCATAAATTCTGCAATTGACTTATCATTTCAGAAATATTTAATAACTGATCGTGAGGTTTTTTGAAGTTTATTGTGATTGGGTCAATAATTTCTCACGAGGGATTTTTCTGATCATAACATTCACAAAATTTGATTTCTCTAATCAATAAATCATTGTTTGAATTCTATGCAATACTCTGCTAATTCATATGTTTGTTATTGAACTTTATGTGGGGTTTTGGATGGCTTAGCCGCCAAGTTTGCCTATCTATTATTTGTAATTTGTCACTGCTTGCATTGTAAAATGTGGATCCTACCACCATTAAGTGTAATAAATTTAAATATTGTTTGCATTCTAGCCATTGAATGTTTATCTTGCCCATTCTGGCTTCTTGGTGATCAAAATGTGCTAGAATTTGTGCATGAATATCGGGCTATTGTCATATTATCAAATATTTTGTTTTGGGACATTACAATGGTATCAGAGTAGTGATTTTTCCAGCCTATAAGGAAAGCTAACATTTTGATGTCGAATATATTTCTTGCATGCCAGTGATGAGAAAGTACAGAAGATAGAGAAATGAAGGCATTTCAAGAATCCATATCAGAAATGCAGTGTTCCATGGAGTTTCCTGACGGGGATGGGGGGACAAAGGGTCTAAGTTTGGGGATTGCAGGGAGACAGCGAGGGGACAGTGGTGGGGGGTTGGTGCTGATATACATATAGTACTTGAATGGCTATTTATAAAAGGATGTTTAAGAATAACATTTCAAATTAAACTTTGGCAAATTAGTAAAATAGCAAAATTCTAAATACTAACATTTTAAATACTTGAATACTATTACTAAAAGACAAAGTAAATAAAATATTAAAATTTGACAAATGAAATTGTTGAATTTGAGATTTCTATTATATCGAAAATATGACATTTCACATCATAATATCATATCATAAAGATGATTACAATGAGTAGCATGATACATTGAATTTTCACCACTATGAACTGGGATCTGGGTTCAGGTTCTATCTTGATTCTACCTTCCTTCATAGGAATGGTCGCAAATGACCAGTCTAACTGCATTGCACCACCAAGATCTCTGCAAAAGCTTCGACTTAATAACATCCCGTAGCTGGCTGGAATATCAGCCACTAGAATATTCATCTTTATCTTTTTCTTTGGGCAAGCTACCAACCTCACTTGAACGTCCTCTAATTGTCCAACCAATGACACTGACTTAGATTCAAGTGAATGACATTCATCCTGAGTTTCTGTGCATGAGAGTCCCAATGCATTCATCACTTGTAGAGGCATGATGTTGTCTGAGGCTCCTGAATCAATGATGCAATTGCTCAATTTAAACCCTCCTATATACAAAGATATATAGAAACATTTAGGCTTCTCTTTCACTGGAACATATGACTCGAGCAATGTAGGCTAAATTGAAGCTTCTTTCTTTACATGTCGTATTATTCTGTCCAGCTGCTTAGGATGATCACGAAGATACTCCAGCTGTGAAATCTGCACCTTAGTCTTCATCATGGAGTTTACAATGTCAAAATTCGCTAAGGATGGGTCCTGAGCAATTGCTTCCTTAGTTTGTTCTTTAGCTCTTGGCCTTTTTTCTTCTTCCTTCTGCGCTTTCAAGTGGAGAGCACTTGTAAACACAGGCATTGAAGGTCTTCTTTGATTTACTTCAAGAGAGTAGTGGCAATGGTCTTCTTGTTCTTCAATAATGGGTTCAAAATAACCCGCTGTGGAGTCGCCATCGAAGTTGTCCGTCTGTGGTGAGACAACATTCGAACTTGATGTAGGGACAAAACTGGAACTGGGTGCAGCTTCAGTATATCCCATGATCTGATTCATTCTTATATTTTCAGGACATGTAGAGCCGGTATGTGCGTTGGTGTCATGAAAAGAACAAAATATAGCTTTTTGTGCAGCTTCAATCATTGGTCTTGGTGGACGTGCTGGCAACCGTGGCTGAAAATCATTTCTCTTTGGCTGGTACGATTGCTAAGTTGGAGCTTTGATAGACTTTGTTTTCATCAAGCCGGAAGTAATCATATTATCCTCCAACTCAATGGCATGTTCTTGTGCTTTTGTCAATTTTGTATGTCTTTCCGTCTTGAGGAAGAAGGCAATCTCTGATGAAAGAGCGTTTATGAAGCAGCTCATCAAAATGTCTGGTGATGGATTAAGTGTAGAAGAAAGTCGTGTAACAAGACGATTAAATCTTGCTACAAACTCCCGCATGTGCTCGTTGTGCTCCATCTTTGAATTTGCAAGTTGGGTGAACAACCAATGACTGTCTTCAGCAGGCATGAATCTTGCCAAAAATTTCTCACTCATAGTTGCCCAGCTTGTGATAATCCCTGGCTCCAAGTGATTGAACCAATCAGCAGCATTCCCAACAAGAGTCTCCACAAAGAGACGTACTGCAATGTCTTCATGTGCCACGTGCAAAACACCGGAAGTTGTTGAGAAGGCTGAAATATGATCATCAGGATGTTGAGTTCTATCGTCGTGAAACCACGGAAAGTGCTTCCTTGAACCCTTAGGTAATTCATGGTATTCCTGCAAAGCCAAAGGTCCAATGATGTTACCCCAAGGTAATGGGGGTGATCGTCTTAGATTCCTACCAGTATTATTGTTATCACCCATTGCTCCTGGCTGGATCACGCAATAGGGTGCCAGATGGTCATTCTCGTGTCATAAAGCGTAAGCTTTCTTGAAGTTCTATGCCTCGTGCCCCATGGTGGGCGCCAGAAAACTGTTGGCGTTTCAAATCGCACCTCTGGAATGCATTCTGGAAACGGACAGCTATGTGCAGTAAACTGCTCTTCGAATTAGGAGGGGAAGCTCCCTCTTTTGCTGAGTTGCATAAAGAAAAGTAATCTAAACTTAATTATGCCTATCTTTTTGGTTCAGCTACGAGAACACAAGGTTATAGAACACTAGATGTTGCGGCTGAGGTTTTCCCTTTAATGAAACTAGACAGCTACCACTTAACCTACGCTTAAAACGTTTCCACCCTCTCAAGTAAACGCAGAGCAAGAGAGTTTGGAAATAGACGAGTTTGATTTCTAACAAAGATACTTAAACAAACTATTCTTCAACATACGTTTTAAGGCAAGCTGAAAAAGAGATCATAAAAGTATTATGGAAATATGAGACTTTTATTTCAAGGCAGACAAAGCACGCTCAAGATTTTATTTACTCATACTTCTAACACAAAACAAATAGACGGAAATTTGAGATATTTATATCAAGGTAGACAAAGCACGCTCAAGATTTTATTTACTCAAGTTTCTGGAACAAGGATTACAACTTCGGGACAGCAAGTCGTAGCAACACGCTTGCAACATGCGATCAACCTAATTATAATCAACACAACACATGCACTAAACAAGTATTTGCAGCTAAAGAGGCATGCAAACTTTCTCTTTACACAAAGTGAACAATACTGAATAACAAAGAGAAGGTGCTACAGACACTTATGTCTTGTTATCACAAGCACGGTTAAACTAAAATGAGCAAACACTGCTCTTATTTATAACTAAGCAGAGGGGTAGGGAACCCTAAAATCTCCTTGCTTTTACAACTACTGCTTGCCAACATGCAAGTTTTATTTCTAAACCTAAAGAAGACAAACATCTAAAACATAAGAAAGCATGTAAAATAGGAAATGCCAACTCATTACATTTGTTTTCCTTCTTCTTCAAAGAATGGATAAGAATGGAGATGAAAATAGAAAGAAAGCGTGAGACAAGAATGGAAAGAAAGCTTGGAAAAAGCTTCTAGAAGATTGCCGCTTTAAATCTCTCACACATCTGCCAAAAAGCGGGAAACTGCCTCTTTATCAGGAGCATTGATACTATCTATAGTCATATTTCACTTTTCCAGGATCTTCTCCTCTTTTGCGATCAAACTTAGAGAATATTTGACACCATCAACTTCTTTATGAGTTTTGTTCTTGAAAAACATCGCTGCCTCAAAAGATGACCCACTGATTGATAACTTGGCGGCTCTGCAACTTTACGCACTCTGACACTTCTCTTGGTTCTCCCACAAAAGAGTTTTGCACAACTTTTTGTGACACTTGTCCTTTCGCTCATACCACTCCCTCTGCACGCTCTTCAACTGAGATGATGACATTTATGTCCACGATGATACTGAAAAGCATTTACCAACATCATCCATTCAGATAATTATGATACAACACTTGTTTGGCTCTGAATTCGATGGGAGAGTACTCTATGCTAAAAAACATGAAGATTGACTGTAAACTTGACTATGCTCAGACAAGCTCAGCACAACCCCTAAAAATAACTTGTTGATTTTCTT